>OX456984.1:183188831-183606583 GCA_949752695.1 Melanostoma scalare | reverse complement strand
GTTGCTTTTCCATCATCATGTTTGGTTGAAAAATGTTTCAGTGTGATTGCAAACATTTTGACGAAAAAAAAACCGTTTTTTTCTCAATTAAGAGCAGGTTTTTAAGTAACTTTCAATAATAATAAACCAACTGCAAATTTTTAAAGTTGGTTAGTTTTATATATCAAAAGGAAAAACTAATCCCTCACACAAAATTTTATTAAAATCGTTGGAGCCGCTTTTGAGAAAAATTAGTATTATTATATTGGTAAGCAGGTACCGCTATCTAGAAATCTAGAAATCTTAAAACGGAATTCTAACACAACTGTAAATTTAATTTTGAAGAAAATCCGTCAAGTGGTTCAGGCTGTGGATCCATATACTGAGAGACAGATAGATAGACAGACAGAATTGGAGTCTCCTCTTTTTTCGTATTCCTTATCATCGTAATGTCATATTTTATTGCTATCCCAAAATTTTCTTCTGCAGGACTGCAAAACTTGCCTTATAACTTGTACATATAAGAGCAAGTAAAAAAGTTGAGACATGATTTTCAATGTAGTTTGGCTTTGGGGGTCTAAGTTATCAGTTCGTTTTGGAAAAGGGGTCTCTCGCTAAAAATAGTTTGGGAATCCCTGGTCTAGACTCTGGAGCCTCAAAAATAACATAGACCTTATATCATCACCATATTCCTTTGGAAAAGGGAAGAGAACGAGCCGGGCGGGTCAGTTAGTTCTCAATAGAACTGAGGCTGGTTAACTAATTTAATCATTAAATTATATCCAACTTAAATTTGAGAGGGGTGCAGCGGAATGCAATGCGGAAACAGCAAAGTAGGATTCATTCAGAATAAGTTCTAAGTATGAGTTTAAAAAACTTACGAAAGGTGTTTAGTAAGTGAAGAATTACAATCTAGTAAAAATATACATACTTTATTAAAAACAGCGAAATTGTACATGGTAAACAACAACAAATTTTGCAATTTCAGCTTATTATTGCTTAAACACTTTCTAGTAAAACAAAACCCAAACATATCTGCCAAAACAGAAGCAATGAAAAAGTTTAACCAAACATTTATTTTTATTTCCTTTTCTAGTAAAAGAACACAAACACAATAAATCTTTCCCTCCATCTTGGGTTTTTTCTTTCTACCTCAATATCTTGCCAATAAGCTCAAGTTTATGCTAAGGCTCCTTTGAGCTCTTTGGTCACGTATTGCATTCATTCGATTTTGATTTGAACGAATATACTCGTATACCAATTTCCTTACAACTGAAATTCGCTACGGATTGAATAACTGGAGCAGACATAAGTCTCCGGGAAATGAGTCTCCGGGACATGAGCCACAATTTTTGATTTTGGGACTTATGTGAAAAAAATGTCTCAATTCTTTTTATTTGGGACTTATGCCCCAGACACAACTCAGGAAGCCTTGGCAAACCCTCATAATTCAATTCCATATCCCAAACCAAATTCTGTTAATATACGACAGCTAAAATATGACTAAGTATTTGTTTTTTGCTTGCCAGGAGTGTGGCCGATTTTTACTCTTTCCTGATCACGATCTCGACACATAATTGCCTACTTGACGTGTTTCCTCTAAATTCTTCCTAAATCCTGACAACACCAGCTGAGCAGGACTTGTTGTTTGTTCTTCAAGTTTGTATTAACCGTCTACCCTTCCTCGGTTCAAAATACTTCTAAATATGCTATTTTCAAATGATAAAATTATTTCTAAGATTCATATAATTAAAAGAAAGACCAAACATTTGCAACATAATAATCATATGGCCTCGTGAAGGCTAATTTGTCCAGTTTAAGTGAAAATCAAGGTGCGCTTGCACAATTTTTCAAAATAATTGAGGCCCAACCTTTGGTTTGGAATAGCTCATAATAACAATCCAAAGCTAATAATAATAACCGTAATTTTCTTTCTAGAAAAGTACGAGTAAATAAACCCGCACTTTATGCCTATCACACTAGGTTAATCAAAAGTTAGCTCACTTAAGCAAAAAAGAAAACTGCATAGCTAGCCATCAGCTGAAGACAAACGAAAGGAAAACGCTAGAAAAAGGAGAAAGGAAAATAAATTTCTATGTTATGTTCGCGCGTTTCCACACATTTTGACGCCAAAAGAAAAGCGCGAGCTCGCGCACTCACTGCAAAAAAAGAAGCAAAAAAAAAATTGCAAAAAAGAAATCGAGAGGAAAATCTATTGTATGCAACACAACAACTTTCCCTTCCAACCACCGCCACGGTCACTCTTATGCCGGCAGAGGGAGTAATGCTGAATGGCTCGTTGCACTGCAGCAGCAGATTGGAAAATTACTTGTGCACTCACTTGACGGAAAGCGAAATTTTCTCGAGACTACCATTGCTCCATAAATAATCGCCACATGGCGTGATGCAAACGCCGCACATTGCTACCGATCGGTGTTGCTGCTGTTGCACTGAGCTGCTCTTCATCAGGCTTGGTACCGATGAAAATGAAATGCATCCCAAAGCTTTGGTGAGACAGTGAAATGGAGAGTCGTGCGGAGGATAGCGGGCGAATACGAAAACGTGTTGTATGCATTCATATAGTGAAGTAAGTGAAAAGTTGGCTTGCGGTATTTTTAAAAATTTTCTTTCCTTCTTAAGAAAAAAAAAAAAAATATGCAAACAGCACAATCGGGCCACATAAACCTTGACTCTGATCCTAAAAATGTGGAACGCGAAGTGCGGCAACTACTTTGAAGAGAAGCATACTCGTATCTATCGAAGCGTTGTGTGTCGTATAGTTTAGAGGAGTATTTGGATGACGTACACACAATCAATGTGGGGACTTTAACTGATGCAAAATAATAAAGAAGATAATTGTAGAAGATCAGTTGGCCTTCATCAACGAAATTAAATGCAAATGGCGTTTTGCTTAAACTGATAAAAGCAATATCAGTCAATACCTATAGCTATGATCGGTTTGGGACTAAGGTCAGCTGCGAAAATACTAGTACAGAATAATGCGTTGGTATACTCTTTTGAGATCGAAACATCGAAGATGATGAAGAAATTATTGCAAAGTAGGGCAGATGGAACTAAATGGCGCACAATGCGGAGCTTTGTCGTTAAGGTTCTTAACAAGCGGATGGTTTCGGAAAGAAGAGAAGAAGTTACAATAAATGTTGAAATTGATCCTATTTGGTTGTTTGTCGGTTCCCATTGAGACCTCTTGAGACTATCTTCCACCATCCGTGATCTATTTTGGTCCGAGTTGGCATACAATATAGGAAAACGGCTCGTCAGCTGTGATCGGATCATTTCGCTTATTTAAGTACGAATCATAGATAGTGTAGTTTTCCAACTTCATCACTACCTTTAGGCCCTTAAATATTTACTAGGAAACTAGGAGATTCTGCTGTGGGAACTTCACAGGTTTTGAAGCAACGCACTAAATGCCCCATAAATGTAACACAATTGATATGCGTCAAGCGTCATGCTTGTTAATTTAGGAAGTCCGTGCCTTTTCTTGTCGTATAACATAGCCTCAAACAATAAGATGGTAAACATATTCTGAAAGAAACTTTAACAAATTCACAATCAATATAACTAGTGAATATATTTCCTTGTATGGCTTAAATGGCGCCCAAGTAAGGACTTTTATTTTTAAATCGAAACGATCATTTGCTGAAATTAAATTGAAATTAGAGTAAAATTGTCTTTCTAAGAGTTAATCATCAAGAGTTGATGCAACTCACTCCAGTGAGTAGGTTTGAGCCTTTTGAAAGCGCCATTTTTTCTTTGCTGCCATGTTTCCTTTGTAGGGAGAGTGAAATTTGAAAACTTGGGTGGGTATTACAGTTTGGGGTGAACGTGGGCCTCAAACAACATGTTCCGATAACGATTACGATTTCGGACGAGCTATTTTCAGTTTTGCAATCTAGGTCGGCATTCTTTCAATTGATTGCGCCACCTAAGACGAGGTCTTCCCCTTCCGCGATTCCTCTTCAAAGTGCTGTCGAAAACCCGTCGAGCCAGAGCGTTTGGGTCCATCCGCTCTACATGACCCAACCATAGTAGCCTCGCGATGCGTACACTTCCAGATATGCCAATATCGCGGTACAGCTCATACAGCTCGTTGTTATATCGTCTTCTCCACACATTGCCCTTGCATACGGGCAAAAAGATCATTCGGAGTATTTTTTTTTCGAAACGCTCAAGGCTTTCCTCATCCGCTTTAGATAAGGTCCATGCTTCCGCGCCGTAAAGCAGGACTGGGATGATAAAGGTCTTATAGAGTGTTGCCTTGGCTTTTCTAGAGAGGGTTTTATTTCTCAATTGCCTTCTTACCCAAATAAGCAGCGGTTGGCAAGAGTTACTAAAATAAGTAAACAGCTTCCAATTTTTTCAGATGTTATGTTTTATCAATTTCAAACTGCTAAGGGAGTCATTTTTTGAGGTTCTCCAAGGTTTTTCTTAACTGGCGCCCTACAACACTCCTAAGCTAAAATTTCTAATGATGAAACCAGAGAACTACTACTCCTCTCCTTAAAGTAGAAATTTACAATTGAATTGCATCCTCCAAACCCTAACCAAATCCTATATATCAATCTTAGGAGATTTATTCAAGTTCCGGTCATAAAATGAAACCGACTTTCAATTCACTCTGTTGCCATTTGGTGATAGTATTTTTTAAGAGTTTTGCCACCTCCCTGCAACCTTTCATTACACGATCTCCTGTTCTACGTGAGTTCTTCTGGATTCTGGTCCCACAAAACCATCAAACATCTTATACCGGGTGTACTATTCGAAAGCCATTTAGTTATATGGAACCATGCAAGACAAAAGCCAACTGTGTGGATGAATTAAGAAACTGATCATAAAAGAAAACGATCGTCAATTTCAAGATGTTGGCGTATAGAAAATCTAAACAACAATAGTGAAACGCAAGAACCAAACAACAAGGAACAACACAGAGTCTTCCGAAATCCACAGCTTTTGTGCATAAGAAGTAGCAATAGGTACATTGGAATTGCAGCAGCCGTATAGAGAACGAATCTTTTGGTTCCAACACCGATAGTCGTCTATTACAACATCGATGGTGCAATCCGACACAATGCACTTATGTACTGCAACACATGCCATCCGAGATCCGACATCTAAGACGCTGAAGAACCAAAACCAACCTTCAGTTTCAGCTTGCAGCTATTGTATGCTCTTATGGCAAAGCAGCAAGATCTCTTCCCTCCACCTCCCCCCTGTAGTTGCCTTTCCTCTCCGCACCCCACGCAAAGATCGTTTATTCAATTGCACGCCGAAGTCATAGGAAGCCAGTTTCTCTTCTTCGGTGGCTGATGCCACATCCGTATCATCGCGTATTTCATGTCGTGGGTTACCTATGAAAGAGGAAATGGCTTAAACTGGAAATGGCTTGCTATGCTTATACCCCACAGCAATGGTGAAATCATCCACCAAGCCAACTGCACAAAAGGGGCAAACAAAAATCTTCTTAATCATTAGAATACACCAGAGAGGTCTCTCTGGTTACACATTTACAACCTAACAACCTAAACCTATCCTATCTATCCATCCGTCTGTCTTTCTGTCTGTCTTACTGTGTTACTGTTCGTTTGGCATTTTATTGCAGAATCTTTTCCTGTTTATCTCTGCGTTGAGCTGTGCTGCTGTGGCACTGGCACTACTCCGCTGACATTATTTCCAGTTTGGCTGGCTAAAGAGTGTGGATCGGAACACAACCAGCATCAACAGCAACGGAAAAGAAAAAACAAAGAAAAAAAGGAAGACATGGTCTGGTTGCTTTTTGTTTCTTCTGCTTTTGCTTTTCTTGTCAGCCGGAGGAGTTATTTTCGTTCGTTTGGTTTTCCCACTGCTCCAAAGCCCCAAAGACTTCCATTCCTCCTCCGGTTGACTTCCTCTTAATGGGTCTTATGCATTTATTTATATCTGACTTTTTTGTACTCTTCCAAGTAGATGCAGCATGCATGGCGATTGGAAATTGCTCAATTCAAGAAAATCCGCATCAGGCTAAAGAATTTGCTAGATCAAAATCGCGGGGCTTGAACGTGCTGCTTGGGAAAATATTTCAAAAAGACCTACACACATACACATTCCTTTCGGACAATTGCTCAGCACAATGTCTCAGTAGCTGTCAGAAGACAAGATTATCTTTCGTCTGTCAATTGCCACACAGATAATTGCGACCAGGCCAACATTCACAACAACACAACAACAACAACAAACTATTTAAATTTCGATTTCGAACCAAGTGACATGTGTCAACTTACTGCTCGCATTATCACCTGCTGTCCGCAAAGTGATTTTTATCACAACATTGTTGTAACAATGTGTTGTTGGGGAACTTTACGACTACTGTCAACTCCTACTGTCTGTGGCAAACAAAAATGAAAACTTTTCAAGCGCGAACTGCAGTTGCCTTTTATTTGTTGTTTCACTCATTTTTCATTTATTTATTTTGGTTGACTTAAAAACTGGGTCGCACCGCACGTCACACTTAATTGTGGCCGGCAAATTTAATGTTGGCTGTGTGATATCGGTGCAATAGTATGTTTGGGGTCTGGCTATGCGCTTCCTTGTTTGGATGAGTTCCTCGGCCATGCTATCTTTTGCAATTTAATAAAATAAAATGAAATATGAAGTTTAAAAATAAATAAAAAACTTATAGGTGTTTTTAATACTTTGGAAATATGTCTTCTCCGGTACCAAGGGCCTCTCTCTAGATGCGCAAGTGAAGAAACTGTTAGTTTGTTCTTCCCTCTTTGAAAAAATTTGATTTAAGAAAGACTTCCAGTTTCACCAAAGAACATTGCCTGTTTCTGAAAGACATAGAAGCATATCAACTCAACAGAGCAACTGTTTAATTTAAGGTTGTGCATGTGCACAGAGATTCCATTTGCATTTATACATACTTGCAAAAATGAAAATACATACATATGTTTGGAAAAAAATACAAAGCAGTGGCCAAATTTTAAAACAGTTTCCTAGACAATAGTATTGCCAATAGGGTCAGAGAATCCCGACTGTTTGTCTTTAAAGTCAAAGTTTAAAGTTTCATTTCAATTCGAAAGACATTATAAAAAACGACCAAGCTTGTCAGTATTAACATATTATGATGCATAACATTTAACATCTCACCTTAGGCAGTAAGCAACACTATGACAATAAATTTTTAGTGGCAAAAGGTCGTGAGACTTTGTTACCGCGGATAAATACCAGGATTACACTGCACGACAAACCATCTGACACTGAGAAGGCTTCTTCGGCAAGATTTGCCACTAATTTTGAAATGGCGTTAGCAGAGACGGTCATTAGTAAGTTCCTAATCAAGCTAACACTTAAGAATTCGAATCGAAATTCATATTATAACTTAACCATTGCTGGACAGATTTTTTAGAAAACTTCCTATTCGAAAGATGCGGAAAACGTCAAACAAGGTCAAAGGGCAAGTATTTCGGTTTCGTGTTGGTGTACGAGTATGTCTTATGCACTCAACACGATACACGAGGTTACACGAGTCATTTAAGGAGTAATAAAGAATAATGTAGTTCATGTTCATTCGTTTAACATAATATTTTTGAGAGATTTGAGGGTAAGAAAAAAATCGTGTGAATCGTACTGGTTCTTTTAAAACGAAACCACTGAGTCGTTTTGGATGAAAAAGGTTTCTTATTGTGTCAGTTTAAAATGAGCACACGCGAGTAGTCACTTCTCTTGAGGAGAACCACTCTTTAAGTTACAGTTGTGGAAAAAATCAAATCTACTGTCACCTAATAGAAAAATGTAAGACTTATGAAAATAAAAACACTGGATGTAATGTCGGTCAACCTGGTTTTCTTCTAGAAATAAAAAACAAATATATTCTGGGAACTGCAATTTGCTGGTACCCGTGGCGTGACCAGCTAACCCAGAGGTTTGAGGTTCGAATCCCAGCAGAGGCAAAATTGTTTTCCCACGGGTATCGCCTTTCGCGAGGAATTGGCCAGTCCCCCGTTAGTAAATTCATTGCCATAAAAAGCGCCTTTTCAATTAGCCGTTCGGAACCGGCAGAAAACTGTAGGTCCCCTACATTCCCTTACAAGGTATGGTTGTGAGAAATGCGCTATTCCCAGGGGCTCCTCGCTCTATTGCGCCACCCTATTTATGTATTTATTTTAACTGCAACTGCAGATCAAACCTATAAGTTCTTTGTGATTTAAATCTGTGATAAAAAAATAAGAAAACTGTTCATTGATTTCATATCATAAATCGAATTTAACACATGTCAAAGTTGATAAACGGACATTACTGCAGAACACTTTTTTTCTAAAAATATGACCATGAATCACATCCCAAAGTATGTAACACGAATTACGGAACACCCTGTATACTGTATACATAACATAGTAAGCAATGGGAAATATCTATATATGAAAAAGAGAGTTATTTCAACTTCGCGCTTCAATCATAAAGTTAACAATAGTTTAAAATGGTGGTGATTGTGACCTTCGCAAAGGAACTTTCAACTGAAATAAATGCAAAAGGTTCATTTTTGAATGAACAATGGGAAACCATTTTCGTCAGAAATAACTTAGTTACTCCGTTCTAAGCGAACCAACACGAACCACACCGACTAAAGCCTGTTTCAGATTGACTAATAGGGAACGCAATTTACCGTTTTCATGTGAATTGACTGAAAGGTTTCGTTTTAAACGAACTAATACGACTTACACGATTTCTTTTTTCCCCTCAAATTACTCAAAAAAGTCGTCGTAAACGACTAAAAACGAACCACACCATTCTTTTCTGCCTCTTAAATAACTCGTCCCGATGATTGAAAACGAAGAAGACTTAACCAAGTGAATAGCTGTTTACTTTGATTTCCACAGAAGAGCTCAAGATGATATACAAAGTAATCTCTTGAGTACATATTTCAACTGACCATGAACAAAATTAAGTTCAATTATGTGGGTATTATCCCCTTCTAAGAAGAATGATGTTTAACTGTTACAATCATTTTTAAATTTAAGCAAAGGAAGTTAAGCTCAATCCTGGAATAATTGTGCCCAGTACGATCAAGTGCAAAAAGCAAAAACATTTATTTTGATGTCTAAATTCCTGCGATTGGGTGAGTTGTTGATGTTGATTGCATTCAACAATAGTAATAAGGAGACTTTTTGATTTCTGATCTCTTGATTTATGGTGCCCGTTGGCGTAATGGTTAATGTGTCTGCCTGTTATGTGGGGTAGTTCGAATCTCAAACTGGTATCGCTCACGAAAAATTGCCCATTTCTCCGATATCAGTTCCATTTCCATCGATATGAATTGCGCTTTCTCGATTAGCCGCTTTAAATCGACAAAAATGACTGGACCATTCCATTTCCTCACAAAGTATGGTTGAGAGAAATGCGCTCAGCTCCGGAACTCCCCGCTCTGTTGTGTCAATCTATTTATTTAATTTATTGTGCTGAGCGAAGTAAAAGGTGGTTAAATTTTAAATTCTAAGGTTTATTTCTGCATGCCATTTGAAATTCCTCAATTTCAGACTAATTCAATTTGAACCATGGAAAGATACGCAATCGAACAACGCGTTTTAAAGTTATTTAGGTTTATGGGCAATCAATTCAAACTGCATATCGTGCACTTCGTGATTTTTTGGGTCAATTTAATCGAAAATTAATAAAAATTTGAGTAAACCGGATCTATAGGAGATGTGAAAACACCAGTGCACCCTCGTACAGCTCTGCAAAAAATATTGCTGCTGTTCGCGATAGTGTTCTTGAAGAGACGTCCACCCCAACTCGTCATCGTGCCCAAAAATTGCACCTTTCACGCTCATCGTTGATGAACATTATGCATTTACACGCTTACAAGGTGCAATCGACTGAAGAACTAAGGTCTCTTGACCAATTCAAGCGTCGTCAATGGTTAGAATGGTGGCAAGAAATGGCAACAGTAGATGTGACCAATTTTCGAGGAAAATCATCTTCACCTCAGTGGATTCGTCAATAAGCAGAATTGCCGCAAAGTGACAGTCGAAAAACCAATGCACCCACAAAGAGCGACTGTTTGGTGCGGTTTATGGGCTGGTGGTATCATCGGGCCGTATTTTTTCCAAAATGAGTCCGGCGAAGAAGTCACTGTGAATGGTGTTCGCTATCGTGAGATGATAACGAAATCTTTAAGGCCCGAATCGGAAGATATATAATATGTGGACGATATGTAGTTTTAACAGGACGGTGCCACTTGCCAGATGCCACACAGCTAACGAAACAATGGCTCTTTTGTGCGGCAGATTCAAAGACCGTGTTATCTCATGTGGTGGCGATGTCAATTGGATGCCAATATCATGCGATTTGACACAGTTGGACTCCTTTCTTTTGGATTATTTGGAAGAAAAATTGTACGTCAATAAGGGAGCAACGATTCAAGATATAAAGGATACATAATTCGGCACATTAACGCCATAGAACCTTAATTATGCCTGAGCGTCATCGAGGTCGCGGCGACCATTTGACCGATATTTTGTTCCATACCTAATTCAATAATACCAATATTATCATAATAAAAAGAAATGACAATAATTTCCTAAAAATTTGTGTTTTATTCAACATCAACATCGGACCTTAAAACTTAACCACCCTTTACTAGGTAGTTCGTAACAAAGCATTCGTGTGACACTTTCAGAATTATTGGAATTGTATCAAATTTCAAAAAAACAAAAATACCCTTAAGCAGCTCCACGTACATCGCAGAAACAGTTCTACTTATGTTCAGACAAATACTAAGCTGAAGAAGTTTCTTTTTAAACTCTTAAGTGAAAAAACATTTCAAAGTTGTTGGGTAAGTTTTTACAAACCGGGGTCCATTTGGACCCCAGAGCATGTTTGAACACTCATAACTTTTTTGTTTTTAATTTTTTTTAAATGGGATTTTTACTCAGTGAACAAAATTCAATTTTTTATTCCTTTCTTAAGTTGTAACGATTATCAGATGTTTACAGATTTTTCTTTGATTTTTTTGTGAAAAGAACCCGTCCACCCGAACTGGGGTCCATTTGGACCCCACTACTGAAAATCTATGAAAAATCATATATTTTCTAATAAATAATTATTTTATTTCAAAAGCAGCATTGTTTATGTTTAGAAGGATTTAACTTGAAGTTGTTGGCAGTTCCGGGAGACATTTAACACATAAGGTTCTAGTGTGGCAAAGTCAACAACATCTGCCCATCCATCCCAGGTGGTTCTGCTTTTCTTGTCGTCTGCTCTTAGGCAAAGGTGACATCTGCCTTTTTACAAGAGAGCCTATCGAGGACTGTTGGTAATACTTCCTGAACTCTCCCCGAAACACAGAGAGCATCTAATGCAGATTTTCCTATGCCAGATTGTGTTGCGGGTTGTGAACGGTTATTCAGTTCTGACTCAACCAGTTCCTCCGCTAGTTCGATGAGTTTATCACTTCTGAACAAATTTTTGTTTCTTAAAGGCGGATTGAAGTGTCGGAAAATTATGACTGTTGCTAGGGCTGCTTCGCTCAGTAAGTTGTGAATACAACCAACGGCCAGCGATTTGTTTGACGTTTACATGAATATATTGAGACCATTTGGTCGAATGCATCAACTCCACCTCTGGTGCGGTGTGCGGATATATTACTTTGATGACCGGAAGTGGCTTTCGTGTTTGTTTGGCATCGGAACATAACTCACCAACGCCATTTCTCCAGAAAATCCAAAGATGGATGAGTGGACTGGACGATACTGCTTTTTGTTATTAACCTTTACAGCCTCATTCTGGTCATCAAGAACCTCCTTCGCTACAAAAGGTTTAGGCAAATCTCTTTTGTTTTTCCGAATCGTGCCAAGAATAGTGATCTTCTTATGCAGCAACTTCAATGCCAAATCCACCGACGTAAAGAAATTATCAGTAGTGAGGTTGCATCCAGAATTGAAATATGATGGCATCAACGACATCACCACATCATATCCACGACCAAGTCCTGTACTTTGGCCAGATCTACCAGTGTAGATAGAAAACTTTAGTGGATAGCTCGTTGAGCTTTCATTCAGTCACCAAAATTTCATGCCATATTTGGTAGGTTTGCTTGGCATGTATTGTCAAAATTCAATCTTTTTGAGGTCATAAAGTTGTTTGATGACCTGAACAAACTGAAATAATGACTATTTTTTTCTTTTGATTGGCATACCTGTCAAGAATAATTGATATGGATGAATTTTACAATCAGTAATAACGTAAAACAGACATATCGAAAGGGATAAGTGGAAATCCCAGATTTGCGAAATTAGGCAATTTCCATCAATTTTGAAATTGAAAAATTTTATAGATGACCTCCTACATATCTGTAGGAGGCTTAAATTTCTTTATCCTACTATATAAAATACTTAGAAACAATTCATACAATAGCCAGAAGAAATATAACTGAACATTATATGTCAGAAATAAAAAAAAAAAAATCGAAGAAAAAATCGTGGGGTCCATTTGGACCCCAGTTCGGGTGGACACGACTTTTGCCGGTTCGTAAAGGAGGGTTAAAGACTTGGTCTTTTAAAGCAGCTTGTATTAGGCAACAACTATTAACAGGAGTGCCAGCATTTAAAAACGATATTAAGAAATGGAAAATGTGCCCACTTTCATTGGCTTAAATCTAACAAAGAAGTAAAGCGTTAGAGTAAGTGCACGAACCACTTAGTATTTTATTTAAAGGGCAAGTGATTATTTACTTCGGATTTCTTCGTTTTTTAAATCCAATCCCATTTAAAGTGAGGATTTACTCTGTTTTTTACACATTTCCTTACAAATGCGTCAAGTAGTTCACAAACAGACAGTCGTAGTGACAAATTATTTCACTCCACTACAGTTAAAGTTTCGAAATTGAAAAACATATCACTGTCCAACAGTAGAACCGAATGACCTATGTTGGCAATATGATGACATTTTTTTCCCCAATTATACTTTTTATGAAAACATCAACAAAACCTGACTTATTGGTCAACACGTCAAGTTCTCCTGCATGTTGTTATGCAATTCTTAGCTTGATTTATCAAACACTTTAAAATAGCATTCAAAACTCTACAATCACAATCGGCCTTCTGCTGTCTTAGTCCGCCAAATAATATAAAAGCTTTAAGCCTCTTGGCTATTATTGTTTCACCATCACCATCACCATTAGAAAGAGTGAGAGTCAATAACCCTTCAAGGTTTCTCAACAATTTATTCACATTTCTCCATCATTCTCTGATGTGTCGTGTCATTAATCGTGCGCTTTTTTGGAAACATTCCAGTTTTGAATTCGTATTAATTTCACCAAACTTGTATGCGATTCGATGAACAAAAAAAAAAAAAAAGACAACACTATCCGGTGTAGGCAGGGTAGAAAAGTAAAGATACTAGCTGCAGCTACGCCATTTCGCGGGCTCGACTCTAATAAAAACAATAATCGTACAATGACCCCCGTGGAACAAATACCATCTTTGGATTTTGATTTCATTTCAAAGCTTTTAACCATAAAAAAAAAGGTTTATTTCAACAATTCTTTCACGCGTCGGGACTTTAACATGCCCAGATGGCACGAGCCGCCCTGATGGTGACATTCCGTCCGAAGATTAGCTAATTACATATTCCGACGAAGGACAATGATAATGTCGGTGGTGTGCCACACGAAAACTTTGTTGGTCGCGCACCGCCTATAGCTGAGGGCAAGTGCTGTTCAATATCGTGATGCCCGATTGGGAGACAAGTGTCCAGACGCACATATCCTGGGTGGAAGTTTACACAATTGTCTCGTGTTATTTTTTCTTGTACGGACATGGAAAAAAGGAACTCATGCGGCCCGCTGTTGTCGTCGCCGTCGCCATCTCCGCCGGCTACCACTGAGCACAGGTTGTTGCTTATTCATCTCTAACGCGTATCATTTTTGTCGTGCGCTACGTGTGGGTGGTGAACGTCGCATTTGGATTCAAACATTTGAGTGATTTGTTTGATGCAGCCGCATTGATGCATGATGCCTGAACAAATTAAATGCATTCGCTTTTTACAAATTTTTTTTTATGTGTCTATCCGGAGTAAATCATTATCATTTGTATTAGCTCCAAATGCTTGTCAACACGCGCCGTACGTTGTCGTATTGTGTACCAATGCGCACGTCATGTTGCTTCGCCGATGGAATAAATTCAGAAAATTGAATATTTAAATTAAGATGATTTTGTTTACTGTTGTTTTTTAAAATATGTTTTTTACTGACGAGAAATCATCATGCGGCTAATAATATTTTCTTCGGGGATATAAACTCCGATGTAGAATATTATGCTTATGTGTTTATAAACTACAGCTATGAAATAAGTAGTCACGACCCAAGTGCAAGAATATTACTTTCTGAACCACTTGATTTTTAATTTATCGATATTGGTAGTACGACAACTTGATCTTGGAATTCCGTTTGAAAGATGAATCAACAATCAATGAGTTTAATTTGAATAATTAATCAATTCTGGCAAAACAATGTGTGGGCAGTTCGCGAAAATCAAAGTTGTTTCAAATAAAATGAATGAATATTAATCCCCTTCTACTCTTTTCACTATAACTCTCTCTATACGATGTTTATTGGATTTCTATGTGAAATAAATTTTGATTGATTTAAATTTAAGTTTTAAAGTCGGATTTTTTTGTAATCAGTTAAGCAGTATACGTACATATATAGATATGTACTTTTAACCCACGCGGGCCGTGGGTTCCGGACTCAGTTTAATTCAACAATCTTACGAAGGTAATACATTTTTTGAAGGATTGGCAACCCCTGCTGTTATTGTTGTTGTTATTGTTGTTGATAGAAGGGGCAATTGAGTTTGAAAGAAGAAGATGTATAAGGACTTAACACCAAAAACAGCACCTAGTAGAAAGAGAGCACGATTGTCTCAATTAGTATGGTAATGTTCAAACTTCAAAGGAGAAATTGAAAGAAGCCCGTAAAAAGGGCAAGATAGTAGATACAATGTTCAGACTAGAGAAGACAACAGAAAAAAGCAAATGCCACGACCTCAGTATTTGGTTGACCACAAACAAGGAACAATAGAAAATTGTAGCCTTTTTAGGTCATCGCGGTGTACCCTACAGGCGAATCAAGAGTTTGACAACTACGCTCTTGGAGCTCTAGCGCAAGGCGCATACAGGAAGAAGAAAAAAAGAACAAAAGGGCTAATATTTTGACAATTCTAGGAATTTTTTAAAAAGTAGTGAGGCTGTAAAAAAAAAACAATGTTGAGATAACAGTCAAACCCAGCTGCACTATGCATGACCTGATAGAATTTCTACCGGATGGAATAATTTTCACTGGCTTGAAAATAAAGCTTCTATTATACGCTGATGATATTGTCATTTTAGCAAAAAGTCCAAATGGGATCCAACTGATGATAAACCAACTGCAAAGTTACTGTAGGACGTGGAATTTACAACTGAACACTGAAAAGTCAAAGATCATGATTTTTCGAAATGATATGGGGAGATATGCTAGAAATGAGAAATAGACCTGGCAAAACAAAGAACTGGAAAAAGAACAGCTACACAAATACTTAGGTATCCCTTTAGCTCTACAAATATCTTTCAGGAAACACTTACAAGTAAAACTGAAGGAATCCAAACGCGCGATAAACTACAGTTAGAGAAGAGTTCTTGGCAAAAAAGAAATTGCGCCAAGCTCAAAGTACAAAGTTTTTGAATCGAAGTAGTGATGAGATCTATCATGTGTTATGCAGCTCAAGTTTGGGGCATCTACCAATCCGAAGAAGTGGAAAACCCACTAAGATACTTCCTTGAGAGAATTTTCCGTCTCCCGCACAACACCCCAAACTACATTCTCCATCTCGAGACTGGCCTTCAACCACTATACATCTACACTAGGGTGGGTCAAAAAAATCAAAAAATATTTTTTTTTGATCCGACAAGCGAAAACTTGTTCTCAGGTACCTCTAGAAAGTACTCACAAAATTTGAGCTCTTAATACTAACGGGAAGATGATGCTCATCGTAGTTTTCCATTTTCAGTTTAGTATCATATAAAAATGGTCATATCTTTTTAAGAACAGGTTGTTCAACCAGTCGCAAAAACAGTATTTATAGGAAATTGAACGGTCTACAAAAGTGGTCTCTTATACTTTTCTCATTAATCTAACCATTTAAAAGATATTCAAGGTCAAAAATTGAAGTATTTTAAAGAAAATAACTTTTTTGTTTTGAATTTTGTAACTCACGAAAAAATCGTTATTTTTAAATGAGCATCAATTATTTCAATAGAAAATTTAACGTTCTACAAAAAAGGTCTTTTGTTGTTAATCGATTACTCTAACCATTTAAAAGATATTCGCAGTAGAACTGCAATTCCTACGAATTCTATTAATTTCTTAATAAATATTTCCAATTTATCTACGTAATTTATGAATTTTGATAATATTCATGTGAACTTGAGTTTATTCCAAAAAAATTACAGTTTGCAAGTTTTGTTTGTTTTGTTTGAGAATATATTTCATTGGACTCAATTTTTTAACGATATTTTCTGCAATAAATCATAAATTACCTTAAAATTTATAAATTAAACAGATAAACTTTAAATGTTAATTAAAAAACTATCAAAATTAGTGGGAGTTGCAATTCGGCTGCGAATATCTTTAAAAAATTTTTTAATAGACGTATTGGAAGTATTTATTAAGAAATTATTAAAATTAGTAGGAATTAAAATTCTACTGTGAATATCTTTTAAATGATTAGATTAATCGATTAACAACAAAAGACCTTTTTTGTAGAACGTTCAATTTTCTATTGAAATAATTGATGCTCATTTAAAAATAACGATTTTTTCGTGAGTTACAAAATTCAAAACAAAAAAGTTATTTTCTTTAAAATACTTCAATTTTTGACCTTGAATATGTTTTAAATGGTTAGATTAATGAAAAAAGTATAAGAGACTATTTTTGTAGACCGTTCAATTTCCTATAAATACTGTTTTTGCGACTGGTTGAACAACTTGTTTTTAAAAAGATATGACCATTTTTATATGATACTAAACTGAAAATGGAAAACTACGATGAGCATCATCTTCCCGTTAATATTAAGAGCTCAAATTTTGTAAGTACTTTCTAGAGGTACCAAAGAACAAGTTTTCGTGTGTCGGAAATTTTTTTTTGATTTTTTTGACCCACCCTAATCTACACACATGGATTACACTTCGCTCATTTTCGGGAAGTTATGATACAATCTGCACATCGCATCGCCTTTTATATAAAATAGCCAAACATCTCCAAAGCAGAAACCTTCAATTCTACAGGGAATGATTGAGACTCGGAACGGAACATAATATCTCACTAACAGTTATAAACATTGATGAATTAAGCAGAAATCAGCGAAAACGAATCTAGAAGATTGCAGACGTCACACCTCACACACGACAAATTTTCAGAGGTAAAGTCTCGAATGCCAAACGGGGTCCCCCTTTGAGTTGCTTAAACACAACCTGTAGAACAAAAAATTATTTCTGCGATATAAACAGCATTCAGACAATTTACCACTCGTGTACATAATTACCTTAGACGATTTATGACGATTACTGATCCCATTCACATTAAAAAATAAAAAATTATAAAACGTAAGGAAAATACATTTTTGGAACCCTTTTCTTGGCGTTGTTGTCGGTACAAGTTAGGTGTTAGCGCTTTATAAATTTACAAATGCAATAACTTTTGTTAGATCCGATATAATTTAAAAGAAATTGCTAACCCAAAGGGTTAGGTTTTCTAATACTAAGTCTGAGTTTAAAAATAGACTATTACTAATATTTAAATTTTTGTTATGAGCATATCCTAGACATTATCCCTCTTTTATATTTAAGTAGAAATAACGTTTTTTTTAAAGTAAAGGCATGGGAAAGGTATGGACTTTTTATGTATGTAATAAGTATTTTTTTTAAAAATAAATACAGTTTAAGGCCCTAGGCTCAAATCTTTGGTTAATTTTATGTCCGTCTTAAGGTTAAAAAAAGAAGATTTTTTATTTTTTGTGACACACGTGAAGAATATACGTTATACTTAAATAACGCACAAATTTTACTCCTTTAACTTTAAAGCAAGTCAAACGCAAGTTTCGAAAAAAATATTAATGATGCAAGGTTTGCGATACATCTATTATGAGTGAGCCAATTGGTACATCAAAAGATTTAGATTCTTTGCTTACCTAAGACTCTTTTCAAATTTGATTACTTGCCAATGCTTAAGCCATACCAAAGACCGAATGTTTCATTTACCTGTAAAATAACAAAAAAAAAAAAAGTGATTAGTTCTTGTGTTTTTTTTTTTTATTTGTTAAAAACAAAAAAATTCAATGGCAATAAAAGATTTTATCTTAGAAAACTCATTCAGTCAAAACATATTTAACACAGATTCAAATTTAAGTCCCAACATATTTATTTTTATTATTTAGGTAAACGATTTAGTTTAGTTTTCCCTGTTGGTTTTTTGATTTGTTTATTCGTTTGGGTCAAATCGAATCCGAAATTCGGAACGCACCTTTGGTTCTGATGACATTTAAGTTAAATACGTTTGGTGTTACTGCGGATCTAAGATATACCTACGCCGCGACGCTACAAAATGGTGGATTACATATTTATCCACTAACTCCCCAATATGGGTATTAAATGAAAAAGCTTGAATAGCAGAATAGACTTCTAAGAAAATAAAAAATAAATTATCACCGCCAGTAAAACGGTAGGTTTATCTTTTTGTTTATAACCCCTACGGAATGGGAAATTAAGTAAAAGGCCTTGAATATAAGAAAGGATAAAATTTTGAAAAAAAAATTTAAACTCAGTATATGGCGGCCAAAATTAAAAACTACAATCTTGATAATAAAGGTCGGTAAAAAAAGTTTTTAACTGAATAGGGCTTTATTAAAAATTAAGATTAAAGTAATGCAGGCAATGTACCTACTAAAAGCTAAAAATTATTCGGCAGGTTCTGATACCAGTCACCACACCACTTTCCTCATTAGTGACATCAGACAAAAAAAATTAAATCGTGTGACTTAAATTTTTACTAGCGATTTCAATTGTGCAGATAAAAATTTTGAGTTAACAATTAAATTTGACATGACGATGATAGAGAATACAAAAAAGTGGGTCCTGCAATTCTGGGTGTATGTATATGGATCTACACATCATGATTTTCTTACCAACGACCTTTTTTGATGGAATTTTTGAAAACAGAAGACTTTCTTAATATACATATTATATTGAAATAGTGATTGCGGAACAAATGGTGATTGAGGTAGGGACACTTTCAATCGATCGAAAATGAAAAAAGAGAAAGAATGTCCAGGGCAATTCCCCGCGGCGTGATAGTTAGCATGTCTGCCCAGTGACGCCAGACTTTGGAAGCATCTTTTCCCACAGTGTTGGGTGAAAATTCCCTTTTTTCCCACATTGTTTGTATAAATATCCCGAAATTATCCCTCGATGTAATAAATTATTATTTTTAACTTATTAGTAGTTATAGCATTTATAATTTAAGCAAAATTAAACAGAATTTTATATTCGAATTTTAAGATATAAATGTATTTATCACATTTCATTTAGTAGGAAAACATTGACGTAAATGAAGAAGCCTAGGTGCAGTCTCAAAAGAAAATTAGAGTCAGAAAACATATTTTCAAAGGTTTTGGATGTGCTGAATTCAAATCCAGTCAGGGAATCGCGCTACAACGCCAGGTTGCCAAAGAATAAGGCATTCATTTCTTGTTCTTATTCTGGCTATAATCTCAGGAACCTAATGAGATAGAGCAATTCTGTGAATGAATTTGAATTCAGCACATCCACATGAAAATATGTTTTCTGACTCTAATTTCCTTTCGAAACTGCACCTATACTTCAAACTAATACATGACCGAGTATTGCGACTTTTGAAGCCAAATATCTCAAAACTTTGATGTAACAGAGCTATTTTGAGGCCAGATATGAATTCAGCGGGTAGCAAATAATCGGAAAAGCAATGATTGGTTTTTGGGTTAATATATTTTTCATGTTAAAATAGAGGCTGAAAGATAACAAAAACTGGATTTTTTGATCTTGAACGCTTAGTATCTCAAAAACACGAGCTGTTAGGTAGATTCTAAGCTCATATTTAGATTCAGCGAAGCAGAATATAGTTTGCTTCTGGAAACAATCAAAAAGTTCAATTTTGTAGACCAGTGAATCAATGAAAATACGTTAAGGGTAAACCACCATGCAGTAGATATTTTCCAAACATTAAGGAAAAGCTTACACTTAACTACTTTGATATGTTGAAACGGAAAATCCGGGATATTCGGTATTCCAGCGGGACATAGAAATTTGCGTCTGATAATAAACGGGTAAACCGGGACACCAGGCTTATATGGCGACCCATTGTTCCAGCAGTTTGAAAGTATGCAAGTGTGACTTGTGAACTACTTACCACACTTAAGTTAGTGTTTGTTATTGTGATTGTGAAAGCCAACACCTCATCTACACAATGCAATCGAACAGATTTAAATTGATTGGAATTGCAAAAATTAGATTGAGTGCGTTCAGATATTTAGAATAGTTTGTTTGATCACTACTGAATAAAACTTATTATATTTCTGAATAGAATAAGGAAAGCAGGAAAAGATTAGAGTTTATCGTAAAATCCCATTTGCCTTCACTATGAAGTTCGAAAAATCCCTTTTTCCCTTTTAGCTTATTTTAGACTAGAAATTCCCACAAAAAGGGAAATATCCCTCGATCTGGCGTCACTGTAGTCTGCCTGCTAACCCAGAGGTTCGTGGTTCGAATTCGAATTCGAAAAGAGGCAAAAGTATTTTGCCATTCGTATCGCTTTTCGCAAGGAATTGGTAAGCCCTCCGTTAGTAAATTCATTGCCATCAGCGCATTCTCAATTAGCCGTTCGCAATCGGCAGAAAATTGTAGGTCCCCTCCATTCCCTCACAAGGCATGGTTGTTAGAAAAACGCTAGGCCCTGGTTCTTCTCGCTCTGTGGCGCCAGCCCATTTATTTTTTTATTTTAGTTCAGGCCACTTATACATTGAGAAGTTCACTTGCAATCGATTGAAAGGAAATGTCATTTAAACGTAATTACTATTAAATGTGTTTTTTCAATCACAAAACACATACATATGTATACATATATGTATATGTATGTATGTATATTTACCAATTGTATTTACTTCAAAATACGTTTTCGTTAAATTTTGCAGCCTCTCTGATTGCGTTGCCAGCTTTTTCGACCAATGTCTAATAATGGGTATAACAAAATTTGGTGGTTTGACATTAGTTCGAAAACAATAAATAGTTTTTGTTTTTTCGCTTATGACAGTAAAAAATCGATGAACTATAAATTCAAGTCTCTAAGTAAAAGTAATTAATATTACTGTGTTAAGGGATATTGTGGCATCCTAATCGGGCAAGTAGTTTTAAAGTTTCCGTTCTCGTTCTTCTGTTTCCGAGGGAATATGGGGATGAAATATAGTCTATGTTACTGAGCGATAATGTATAGTAACTTAATACTGAATGAACTTTTAAAATATGTCCAGTAGTTTACAAGTTTCCGTTCCCAATCCCGTTTCCGTGGAAAAAGATGGTATCAGACCTTGACAGAAACCATCCCTGGACTAAACTATATTTACCCTTAAAATTTCATGAAAATGCGTTGAGCGGCTTAGGAGTCTATACGGTACAAACAAACCTACATCCAGTTTTTATATGTATAGATAGAAAGATAGATAGAGTTATGATAATAAATTCAAAAATAATGTTCATAGAGTTTTCTTTACAATTCCAGGACCAAAAAAGCTAATCTATTTTGAACTTATATTTTTAACTCCTAAGATACTAAAAAGTGTTTTTCAAAGCACTAAGAACTTATAAAAGCTTAGAATCCCAAACTTAGAAAATTTGAACAGCCTGAAATTATGAAATGTTAGTCTGTTAATGTTTTTTTAACCTCTTCTTCTTCTCTTTCGTCTCCAAAGCGACAGTGAGGCACCAGGAACATCCTCCAAACATTTCTAAAAAGTGAAACTCACCAACTTACCTGCCTTACATAAGTAATCCACACTAGTAGCTAGTACACAGTAGGTTCACTATAAATGTGCAACACAAGTGCTCGGCCTTTCTTCTAAAAAGTCTAACCATACGTCAAGTGATCACTGCACGGATGGCTTCTACGCCAATCTTTTTACTTTGGTGAGTTGTATTCTATGTCTTTGACCATCTTCACATAATATGCTATTTGTTAAAAATAGTGTATGAAGGATCTCAAAAAATAATGGATTTACATTGCGGTAATCGGTTGATGTGGTACCCGTGGCGTGATGGTTAGCTTGTTTGTCCATTACCGCGGAAGGTTCGTGGTTCGAATCCCAACTGAGGCAAAAATGTTTTTCCATGGATAGGTATATCCATTCGCAAGGAATTGGTAAGTAAGTTGTAGGTCCCATATATTCTCTCACAAGGCTTGGTTGTGGTATATGCGCTAGGCCCTGGGGCTCCTCGCTCTGTTGGGCCACCGATTCCTGTAACAGAAATTCGCCCTTTTTAGAGATTCCTACGAAATTACATGATCAAAAGCTTAAAAGGCTTCAAGTTCTAGAACTCCTCGTTGTTTCGTGGTTGTCGATCAAGTAATTTTGCGAAGTCAACCAGCGCAACATGCAAATCTTCTAAGAGTGCAAATCTTATAAGTGTCGGTGTAATCCGAACGTAATTTGCGTCTTAGAAGGGTACGGCAAACATCTAACTGATGAGCCCAATTGCCGTGCCTGGGCGAAACGCATTATGGAGTTGAGGTGATCTTTTCGATCTTCAACATACCTACATTTTTTAAAATTTTTTGTAATAATTCAATTCTAAGAGGAATCACAATGTTTTTCCGTTAGCATCCTTTAACTTTGGATTGTGTCTGATCTTTGAAGTGTAAGATATCAGCTTTATCGAACGTTGAATAGCGCAAATCTGTAGGAGGTACACATATATTGGTAGAAAGTTACTTTCTCTCAACTGCTTATTCAGTTCAACACCTCCTATAGGCTTGGAGATAAGAGTCGTAGGTCAAGCACAATGTTTTCCAACTTTTGCGAAAGCTCACGCGGGAGGTTCGTGAGTCATTTTTAGAGTTCTTTACTGTTCTGTCACGCGGCAAAAATGTTTTCTACTGATACAAGGCCTCTGTGCTCAAGCCACGAAGCTGACTTCTTCGCTTCTTCCTCACAGTTTCAGCTTTTTTTTATTTGTAAGAGAGTCTTTTTCGGTTAATTGAGAAATTCTTCTCTATTCAAGGGGCACTTTGACCATGCTCTCATCTTATTTGTCTTTATTCCAACAACCGGTTTCTTTGGTTTGAGGGTAGTATCCTTTTAAAACCTTAATCAATGATTTGGACCCCTTGAACTTAGTTTTTTGTAGACAATTCCACATACTTTCTGTTGTGCCCATTGCATTTTGGAATGTGATCATAGTGCTACACAGATGGCATGTTGCTCGCTCTTTCTCCAAATTGTATCTCTTGATTCTTCTTTAAATCCTTGATTTAATTTACCGTAAGAAATTCCATCAGCAGTAGATGGTGTTGTTAGGCGACATCTACTCCCAGTATCTATTTTCAGAGACTTCATCAGCTTTTTTTAAAGCCTTTATTAAAAGAAGTAAAGTAAGAAGTAAATGAAGATGCTTCGGATGACAGCAGGAGTAACAAAGCTTGATCGAATTAGAAGTACTAAGATCCGTGGAAGCCTTCATGTCAAAAGTACCATCTTGGACAAAATTCAGCACGACCGGCTCAGTTGGTATTGTCATGTTCAAAGGAGAGATCCTCAGAACCCCGTCCAAAAGGCAATATCGTACAACGTTTCAACAAATTCGCGACGAAAAAGAAAAGGCAGGCCAAAACACTCCTGGTACAAGCAAATGCAAAAACAGCAGCATTTGGTTGCCCTCAGACATGCAACAATCCAAAACCGGGAGGCTTGCCGACGCTTTCTGAGGTCAACGCGGCGTACCCCACAGGCGGATCACTAGTGTGAAGCAGAAAAGTGGGAGAGTTGTGATCGCTTCAAGATCACTACTCGTAACGCCGGAAATGAAAAGAAGAAGATTAAAAGAAGTAAAGGAAGTTCTTTCATTTTAGAGCTTTCAGGACAATTTTTCTAACAGATTTACGTTGGCAAGCTTTCACTACTTTCTTCAGTTTTGAGAAATCAAAGACTTTTGTCAATTCTTGTTTTCCAAATCTAAGGAATAATAGCCTTTTTGTACTTTCACAAAAATTAGAAGAAAATGGTGATAGTGGTATTAGCGGAGCTAAAATCCCAGTTTAATTTTTCGCACTCTGGAAATTGGTAAGTTCTTCGACTGTAAAATGGAGATGAGAGGTTGTTTCTATCAACAGCATCTGGGAAGCGACAGAACATTAAATGTTTTTTATTTTATCCGAAAAGATTATGGTTGAGAGACAAATGTTCATCGAAAACCAAATGCGCTAAAATTTTTCTTAATGTTTGTGGGAATGTCCTCGATATCACCACTTTTGATTTTTAAATCTAAAAAGCTGCACATTTCATCAAAAAATAAATTTCAGTCGAAAGCATGAAATAAGTTCCAAAAACATTTATAAGTCTACAAAGACAAACTTTTCGGGAATTACTTTTCAATAAAAATATATCCACATTTTGATAAGTAAGTTCACTTAAAAATGGGGGGGTTGTTTAATTGAAAAGCTGTTTCCGTTAGCCGAAGCAAGTGCTCGTATCAAAGGGTAATTTGAAATCATGTCCTACACAAATCGCAGTACTTCCAAGGACAAAGAAATATAAAATGCTGAAAAAGGAGCTGTTTGCTTTTCTAAACATTAAATTCCATTTCAAGCAGCCAAAATGATGAAATGAATTGACTAATTTCAGCCAATTAAGTTGCGAGTGAACACAATTACAATGAACTCAACGAAGCTTGACACAAGGAAGTGTCATTTCTTTTATACATTCGACCTTTACCGGTTTCTGCTGAATGTCGTTTGCTTCCAAATGCATTCGTTGCCCTCTTGTGCCACAAACTCTATACTTTCTACAGCAGGGGAAACTTAGTACCTACTTAAGCTAGAGAAGTTCTATGCACAATCTACTTCAAACTCGTGCAATGTTGCAAAACAGAGAAGCTATATCCTGGATGGAATGTCAAACGGGGTGTGGGCCAGGATATCCTTTTGGGTGTATAAATAATTTTATAACATTGCCATAGAGAATGCTATAATGCACACAGGAAAGTGCAACACTACCGGTTTAACTGTGGATATAAGCTCAGTACAAAGAAAAAGAGAGAAGAAAAAAAAGCACCAAACTTGCTGAACTTATATAATTCGTCACGTTAGTGTTTGCTGCTTAGGAAACAAGGGAATCTCCTTCTGAGAAACAAAGACAAAAAAAAAAGGAAAAAAGGAACAAAACAGAAGATTTTCCTGTTAATATTTGAAACGAAGACAGTTCTTGTTAAAAGGCTAAAGATAGATGATGTTATAAAACCGAAAACGTTTCGAAAGTTATTCATATCCATTTTTCAACCAAGCAGAAGCAGATTTTACGGATTGAGTTATGAAGTTGTCGTTGCATGTGGTCCAATAATAGCACAGTGGGAGATCCATATCTGGAACAAACTACATGGAACAATTTTTCTTTGTGGTTGAAACAATTTAAAATTCAATAACTTTTGACAACAATATTTTAATAAGGACACGATTTTTCACTCGGATCACCTCAGACATCTTTTCGTGTCGATACTGACTTGAGTACTGCAGAAAAATCGGTCTTCGACGGCTGACCTGTCTCAGGACGTAGAAAGAGAGAGAAAAAAAGAGAGAGAGAGAGAGAGAGAGAGAGAGAGAGAGAGAGAGAGAGAGAGAGAGAGAGAGAGAGAGAGAGAGAGAGAGAGAGAGAGAGAGAGAGAGAGAGAGAGAGAGAGAGAGAAATCTAGACGTATCAGATATCAGTTTCAGTTATAGTTATTCACAGAGTTCGTGTTTTCCAATGATTTCTGCAGAAGCTGCATGGACGAAGAAGAGGAAGCAACCGTTCAATACCTTCTTTGCTCATGCCCTGCACTGCTTCATAGGAGGAAAACTCATCTAGGTGAATTCATCTTCGATGATACTAACGACATATTACTCATTGGCTGACAGCCACTTATTACTCATTTGCTGACCTAAAAGCTCAATATCTCAATAAATATCGGTGATAGCAATTTGGTTTTTTGCAGGAAATTGAATTTCCTACAAGTTTGTTGAATACATTTTTTTGTAGCTATTGTCATTTACGAGATATGGGGAAAAAAAAAAAAATTTAAAGAAAAAATTGGGTTTGGTGACCAGTACTACCTCGCCGGACGGTGTGAGTTACGACTTCACCGCAATGAGCACTTTTGTAGAGTATTTAATTCTAGAGAAAACGTACTAACATCTTAGACTTTAACATAAAATCCCTCTGAACTGTAGAATTTAGAAGAAAAAAGTTTAAGTTTACGTGTATTTTATACGGGAAATATTTAGATGCCTTGGGCGAGTATTAAATCATAGTATTAAGGGCTCAAATTTTGAGGGAATTTTTTTAGGTATTATCCACAAAATTTTGGGAGGGGAGTGAAAAAAATAGTCGAGAAAAAAATCACCCTAATTCTGTATAGAATCAAAGGCATCGACATCAGTGTACAACCTTATTTTGTAAATTTTTGCATTATTGTGATTACTGCGTACTAAGGTACTCCACAGAGAGTTTTCAAATTTACTTTTTAAAATCTGCGAGGAAATTCGTTCAGAGAAAGCAATTGTAATTTTTCACAATTACCATTTAAGTTTCGGAATGACCGACAGAACGGCTTTAGCAGCAAAAGGTCCACTGGTAATGAGCATACCTTATCAAAAAGCGGAACCAATCCTATCAATTTTTCAGAGAAAGAATTTCCAAAGCATTTTACAGAACTTAGCATCAGACTATTTTATCGATGAGTCCTTTCTTCGGTTGATTAGAAACTACATTTCTGATCGTTCAACAATAGTTGTTTTGGATGTTTCTGACATAGACTTTCTTTCTTGATTTTTAAGAGATCGATATCGTCTGAAGCTTCTAAAAAGATAGAGTAAAACAACAGAGCGGAGAGCCTCTGGGGACTAGCACATTTCTCACAACCATACCTTGTGAGGAATAGAGGGGATATACAATTTTTTGCCGAATATGAACGGCTAATCGCTTTTCATGGCATTGAAACACTACCAGAGGGCATGCTAATTCCTCGTGAAAGGCGATTCATTTTTTGTTGGGACTCGAACTTCTTACGTAGCAGGCACCACCACTGTCTGAAACATCTAATCCTCTTGGTTGTTTTTTTTTTTATTATAAGCTCGCACGTCAAGGTGTTATGAATACTCTTATAATGTTAAACACAGTGCGAGCATTTCAGAAAATAGGAGAGGATTTTATAGAAGACACCGATACACATTGCTTTTGAATTTTTGTGAATCGTAACGCCAGGGTAAAACACAGTCTTGCAAAACATTCCACATTCGTATGTTGCGACTAAAATATGAATCTCTATACCTTACTGTACGTCCGAAGTTGGGCTCAAGGTAAAACTGATGAGCATTCCTAACCGGGCGGGTGTTGCTGCTTAATTGTTTCAGAGGAATGCAACTGGCTATTTCACTAGAGCACTGTTTATGGAAAAGCGACGAATAAGCTCTTAGCTTTCAATATTTGTTCCTTCCCATCTTTGCTCTTTGAATGTGGCGAGCGGTTGAGAATGATTTGCTCACTGTATTATGCAAACCAAGTAGAATTCAAGGATTAAAAAATTCAATGCTGGTTTTTGTTGCCAAAGTTCAACGTCCCCTTACTGCTATTGCCATGCAAAGTACCTGCCTCAATGAAACCTAAGAGCTGTCACTACTTGATTGGTGTGTAAACGATAATCTTCGTTGGAATGACCACATATTTGAAGTTGCCAAAAATGCTAGAAGTGCCTAGGTTTCCTAAAGCAGTGCATGAAATATTTCACCCGTTCTGATCTGGTTACAATTCATAAGAACGACATTCGTCCAGCACTAGAGTACAACTCCTATGTTTGGTCAGGTGCTTCGCAAACATCCTTGAACATATTCAAAATGGTTAAAAACAGAACTTTAAAACAGTAGGATCGATTGACTGTCTTCAACTTCGTCGTAACGCTATATGTCTTACTTTCTTTCTATTTCACAAACAAAACCCAGTGAAATAGCGAGGAATATTTCTCACTGAAACAATTTAACCACAACACCAGCCTCGTTTGGTATGCTTATCAGTTCTACGCTGAGCCCAACTTAACACGAACAGTCAAGTAGTATAGAGATTAGTTTCAGCGGCTCAGCAGGATTTATCCCGTAATCATATAAAAATAATCAGCATCGGTGTCTCCTACATAATATTTTTATATTTTTCCAGCACTCGCACTGTATTTTATAACATTTGAAGGGTAGTCATAATCCCTTTATGTTCTCTTCAACAGCAAACTTTTAAACATGTTAGAATATCCATACTACTGGAGGAGCGTGAAGCTCGTACTATTATCAACTTGGTTGCCAGTTAATGGATTGGTAGCGTATGAAGGAATGTCGACAAATTCAGTTTGGACACGAATTGCCATTGAGAAGCACCTCATACACTGATTATTCCTTGTGTCACAATCACCGTCGTAAATTTTGTGTTCTTACTGTCATCTCATACCGAAAAAAAATTTGTTTGACGGTCTGCTTCATGGCATCTTAGATTTTCTGCAATTCTTCAAATATGATACGTTGATCTGATCATCGATGACTTAGCTGCAGGGTTTTTAGGGTCAATTTTAAGGCTATGTACAGCTAAGGCCCAAATTTTGTTCTATAAAAAGTCAATAAATAAGCTGCTTCTATGAATCATTCGCCGCAGTTGGATGGCGACTTGTGAAATGCATTTGATATAGGCTTGAGGCTAAGAACAAGTCACAATGAAAGCACAGTTTTTATTTTTCTTAATAAAAACTTAACTGCGGACGAATAACCATTAAGGTTCGAAATAAACAGAAACGTTTAGACAAAAAGTCACCCAAATAAGCAAAGAAAAAAAAACTTGTATTCAATTTTCGCTTTAGTTTGACTCATGGTAAGCAAAGTATATTATCCTTCTTTCTGTTTCAACAATTTTTCAATGACGCCGGCGGACGTTAGGTTATAAACCCCGCCAGAATGTATACACACAGACACAGACATTCCAAACAACACAGCAGGAGTCCTTTCATCTGCCATCCCCTTGGTTTCATTGCGGGAACCATATCGTTGAAATCGAGAGATCCTGCTCGCATATTCAGTGTTAAGTCAAAGGGAAAAGCTTTCGCACCCATAGTCGAAATGTTCAAACTCACATTTTTAGATATTTACAAAAGGACGAAGCTTCTTTCCAAATATGACTGCATGGAGAAAAAGACGAAAAGATGGCCTGGAGAAAATTACACCTATTTACCACCCATCCGCTGGCTTTATGTACGCTATGAGCTTATTCATGTACCCGAGTCGTTGGTGGAGTATTGAAGGGTAATCACCACTGAGAAATCGTTTGCTTTTTCCTCCAGACAGAAAGGGAGCACACATTTAATATATGAATATAAGCTTCCAAAAGAGTCCCATCACTACCGTCTTTTGCTTTACATGAACAACCCTTGGTTGGGATATATTGACTGAGGTAACGGTTTGAGGCTTGGGGGGCTTGTAGTGAATGAGTAACAGTTTTTATTCGCTTTTCTTTGTTAGTGTTATACCTACATATACATGCTTTCCGAAAAACTGTTTGTTCAGCAGCACTAAACCAGGCATTTCTATACACTGGCGGGGGCAAGGAGCTCCGGGGCTAAATCGTTCTAGAACAGTAGACGTCTCGCTTTTGCGAGTGTATTTGTTTTTTCCGGATCGCATGTAGGTATATAATACTCACGCTACACGCTACTTATTGTTTAAGATTGTTGTTTGGAGGTAGGTAGGTATGGGGGAAAATATTACGAAAAAAAAAACCAGCACGATAGGCTGGTTTGTGGTCGCGACGTTGGGTAGACATCATTTGCCAGGGAAGGTTCTTTGATACAATTCACAAGGTCAAGGGCATTCACCGCCACAATCATCTTTATAAAAATATTAGAATTCCGATGAAATAGGGCGTTTCATGACCTTTTAGGGTCGCAATAGAGGACTTATTCGATAATTTAAATTTTTTCTTCTTTTTTTGAGGGACTCCAGTTTGAATGGAACTTTCAGTGATAATGTCCCTTGAGAAAGGTCCAAATGAATTTGGTTTGCATCAAGAAAAAATGGATATCAAAATGTAAATTCTCAAATTGGTTATTGAGATCCAGAGGACACCAATTACAAAGAAGTCTGCAAAAGTCTTTTTTGTTCGTTTTTGTGTTTCTAAAAACGCTTTGAGTTGTGAGGATAATTTAAAAAGCAAGGCGGCAAGGTTGGATAAAACGATCAATTCAAATTTAAAACTACAGCCTTTTAAAAATTTTTTTTTTTTAATCCCACCTAGGAATTAAAATCGTCTCCTTAAGGATTTGTGACTTCAAAGAAAAGATACTTAGTTGTAAATCCAATGCCAAAAGAATATCAATGGTGATAATGAGAAATAAAACTGATTATTCAAAATTCACTTAGTTTGTAAGTTTGGTAGGAGCTAAAATGTCCTTATGTCCTTGACACAAAAGCGCTGCCATATTATGAGACACACCTATTTACATAATTGATATTGAAGTAAAGTGAGACTAGGGATTTACTACATCAAATTTGCTTAGAGAGCCAAATTGGTAAAAAGGATAGGTTTGAAAAGGATACAACCAACAAAAGAATGAAATCACTTGGAATGGTGATGATTTCGAAGCACGGTCCAATTGTCTCTCTATTTTGAATGAAAAGGCTCGCTAAAAGTGCGGAATACAAAAACTGTAAGAAAGTAGCGAAGAAATAAAGCTTCCAACTCCAAGCAAAAAAGAATGGAGCGCATGTTTCTGTGTAAAAAAAGTCTGGCCTGGCTGCTGGTGAAAACCAAGCTATTCAAAGAATCTGAAGATTCTTGCAGATTACTACAAAATTCCGCAATAATATTTTTATGGCCTTTTGTATGAACATTTTCCTCGAAAACACTTTCCGAAAGCTGAAAATTTATAGAAATACCCGACAACAGAAACAGCGAAGAACACCAAGAAAGGCGTATGTAAATTCTGGGCCAGACGTGATACTCACACCATGTGAGTTTTGAAATTGATGGGGGAAATTGGGTCATTTTGGGTCTAGATTCTAATCTCCAAGCTTGCAAAAGGCGATGGATACCTTAGCAATGAAAGAAAGGAGAGACATGAAACTGTAATACTTGCTACTTACCAAGCGGACTTCCCACATTTTGAAGGTCGTATAAGGAGGATATTAGGTTAACAACTGAGAAAAGAAATAAAGCTATCTGATATCCAATATTTGTTCAGAGTGAGTAACAACAGACGAAGTACAAAGTATTAGAATATTAATGGAAGAATATGGTGACTGGTTCGAGAAAGTAATCGACCCACAACTACGAGAACTGAACTGGGCAGCGCGGCGCCCAGACAAAGAAGAGTTTCAGATACCAATGTGCAGATGATCGAGGATGTACAAGAAAGCAGTAAGAAGGATGTTTGACTAATTTGACCTAAGAATTTCAATACAGCTAACTGTACTGCAAGGAAGCGTCTTGAGCACACTATGGGTTCTTTTGCAGTCGTCCATTTTAAAAAAGGGAGGCCCGCTCAACTATACTACAAATGTAGAGGAATAAGCTTCCTGTTTAGCGATCTTGTTTATTGACGGCATATACTTCAGTTCGGCCTTCAGTATACCATCAAACCCATTTTTGCCACTTCTGTTCCAATACCCGCAAAAGGACCTATTACATCACGCTTGCTTTTTCCTTCTACGTCAATATCGTCTGCGCAAGCGGGTAGTTGTAGACTTTTGAAAGATTTATTCTTCTGGTGTTGACGTTTGAGTTTTGTACAATCTTTTCTATTTTGATGTTAAAGAAATCGCATGATAGCTTTTCGCCTTGTCAAAAGGTATTTTCGACATCAAGTTCTTCACCGACCTGGTCGGACCAGAGTGAATTCTCCAAAGCCATTCTGCAAAGTCGAACGAGTTTTGTTGGGATGTCAAAACTATGCATACAGTCTCTGTAAGAACTGAACTATCCGCCCTTCACATTAATAAAAATATGCTATATAATTCTATATCGATATTATATTCCCGATTTTTTCCTAGATCCCCCGTAATGTGAAATTGGGTTGATTGAGGACTTTTCTGTTCTAAAACCACATTGATAAGCACCTATCAATTTGTTGACATGGGGTCTTAGACGTTCACATATTACAGCAGACAATATATTTGGCGTAAATGTGAGGGTATCCTTATTTTAGGATCTTTCCTACGATACTGAGGTTCAATTCATCGGGCATACTTTCTTTCGACCACCATATCATACAGATCAGCTGGTGCATGCTCCTATCCAAATGATCTCCAGCTGCCTTGAAAAACTCGGCAGCAAGGCCATCTACACCTACAGTTTTATTTTATTTAAGCTCATCTTCTTTTTATTGGGGAGGACGGCATTCGTACTAGTTTAAACGCCGCAATTTTCCTGACAGATGAAGTGGTCTGGGGAAGTGGTTTTTTCAGATCCCCAGTAGCGACTGCTGTTGATTCAGGATAGATTGCCGGTTCCGCAATCTACCAAGTCAGCCGCAAGTCCGTGGAACGGCTGCTCCTTTATAACTCAGACGCTACCGCAGAGCTCCTTCGGTTCAGTAGGGCGGTCTTAGTACGCGATCGTCGTGACGTTGTTAAAATGTCAGAAATGTTCTGGTTTTTGTCGGAGCAACAAATTGATATTGATGATGATAGTAAGTCGCCAATGCCTGGCTTACAAAGGCTTAGAGTGTAAGTCTTATAGTAGGGGGTGGGCACAATGGCAAACAAAAATCAAAAATAAAATACAAAAACAAAATTAAAAAAAAATTATAAAACCTAAAAAAACTTACCAAAAAAAAATTACAAAACACAAAAAAAAAAAAACAACGAAACAAAAAAACAAATACGAAAAAGCTACTGTGGCTGCTCTAGTTTTAAGTAGTTTTAAGAACATACAAAAAAAATGATCTAGAAAACTAAGTTTTTAAATTTTTCCTAGTTTTAACCATAGCTCTAAGTTGTAAATAAGTTATCCTTAGACCGAAATGCATTAACATTAGAAATTGTTTAATTTAGAGTAACCGATTAGGGTCAGTAAGTTAGTTAAGATTTTATATGAGCTAGTTTTTGCTATGTGTTGTATATCCATCAGAAGGATTGAGTACTTGTGCGGAGTGTTTTCTGAATGGAAACGTGCAGACGTTGAAATTTAAAATATATGTTATTTTATGGTAAAGCAACTTCTAATCATGGCATAAGTCATCGGATAAGCGCAGAGTAAATGAAGTTTAGGGATAACACAGTTATCTTGAGAGATCGAAAATGAAAAGAGAGCTGACTGCAGGTGAGATTAATATTTTTTTTTATGACAGCAGGAGCAATAAAGCTTCACAGAATTGCAACTAATACGATAGTGGAAGTCTTCACATCGAAAAACCCATTGCGTTTAGGTTCTCATGTTTAAATAAAAGATCCGGAGAGTAAATAAACAAATAGGGTAACGCAACAGAACGGGGAGCCTCAGAGACTAGCGCATTTCTCACAACCATGCCTTGTGAGGTAATGCAGGCAACTTACAATATTTTGTTTTCTGTTGCGATTCGAACCACGAACCTCCCACGTAACAGGCTAACATGCTAGCCATAAATTATGCCAAATGCGGATATAAGCGTTTCAAAAACAAAAAAAAGTACAGCTGCACAAACATTCCAAGGTCTGTTTAAGGCTTTCACATCGATTATAATTTATAAAAAGCTATCAATCAATAGGAGTCCAAATTTTCATTGAAACAGTTCTTTCAAAAACGGCTAAAGGAAAGAACTTCAGGAAAATCTACCGAAGTTATGCGAGAATTGCACTTTGAAGATCCAAAACTTATTAGTTTATTATTCTTCAAGCTAACTAAGCTACAGTGGCGTGCAAATAATTAGAAACGATTTCTCATAATCATTTCGTCTTGTCTGTTTAGCTTTCTTCTTTAATATTTTCGTAAATTTTTTTTTTTGCAAGACGAAATGATTACGAGAAATCGTTTCTAATTATTTGCACGCCACTGTATATGTTTGTGAGCTTACCTTGACTCAGCCCTCCTCCCCAGCCGGTCTCTGAATAAACTATCCCAATCACATTTTTTTGTTGGAACAATGATAAAATTAAGACACTTAGGATCTTAAACCCGTCAAAAGCTCACTTCGGTATCCTTATTTGCATATTTTATCTTTTGGTTCTCTCAACAATTTTTCTTTGCAAAAATGTACGATAACGGTTCGTGCATCTTTACAACATCTGCTCTGGTACTCTATTTACACTCGCCATAACTCATAACATTAAAAAATCATACCAAAGACATTACACTAAAAAACAGTTTTCAAATTATGATTCTCAATAGGCACACACTCTTTCCCTATCTCAGCTACACATTGTGTTCTAACAATCTACTCTTACTTTCGTTTGCAAGTTTTGTTGAAAGACAAATAAAAGGACAAACAATATCGGTGTTCTTTTTTTTCTAGATGGCAAAAATTTTAACAGTTCCATGGAAACAATAAACTATCGCGCTCGATATCCTTTTGCAACGTAAATTCGCCCATTTTTATTCCACCCCGCAAGCTTTGTAAACTATAAAAAATCCAGTCTTTTGGAGTGAGAATAAACGAGAAGTAGAAGAGCCATAAAATCAAATGAGTTGTTTGCCCCTCGAAAAGAAAAAAAAAAATAAGCGAAAGACATCACCGAGCTCTGCACACAGTAACACGAAAACTTAACGAGTTTTTCCACCCCTGCTTAAGCATTTCTCACCCACATACACCACCTATTCCAGACACATTACACTAGACTAGATGAGTCCGGCAATCCAAGTGAAATCCCCATTCAAGTGAAACGATCCCCGCGCTTAGAACGTCAAGATGCATCGCAGAGATTGAATTTTGTCAAGAAGCTGATAACACATCCCTGAAATATTTGTCTAAAGTAACGATGTTACTCAGGACGCGATTTCAAGGGAGAAATATATCCACTCGTTTCAAGGCATGACCTATTCACTCAAAAAGAAGAATGAAAAAGCGCATGGATTGCACAATGGCATAAAAAGCGTTCAAACTGCAAACCATCCCTTCTTAGATATATGGTGTGGGTTTTGGAGATTTGACAAAACTTTCACTTTCAGATTCGGAAATACATAGGAACGAAACCTCTACCCTGCCCGTGTAACCAACCACCCACTTAATAGTTCCGTTTTCGTTTTCATTTGTTCCACATGGAGTGGCATTCTTTTGCATTGTTTTGGCGAATTGTTTTATGAGGCTGTGGGGGTTGGCTATTGGATTATTGCATTTGGCTGAAGGCGATGAGTCTGTTGTCTGATAGCCACGGATCGGTGCAATTCCATTATACGTGCTTGAAACAGCGAGTGTATGGGGAAAAAAGTCTAGTAGATTTTTGGTCTGCTTTGAGCTTACGAAGCACTGTGTGTGCCATCCAGCTTTATGGAGGTAATGTTTATGACTTAAGGGGTGGCTGTCTGTGTGCATAAGTTGTTACGAGAAAACTGCCCAAGTAAACTGGCAAAAAAGTTTTACTGCTTAAAAGCAATGCGATGCCATTTTATATTTCCCTCTAGGCGAAAGTGAGTTAAAGTTGAATTGCATACGAACAATTGCGTATTGTATACGAACTTTTTGAGGGATGTCCTTGCAAGAAGGTCATATGAAAAGAATTTAAGGCGTTAGCTTTTTGGCGTGATTGTATCAACGACCTCTGGTTTGTCATTCTGTGGCAAATGTGTACGAAGCTGAATTTATTTGCTAATGAAATATCTTCTGGCAACGTAACGGAATTGGTTCTCTGTTTGATATTATGTATTTCTACATAAAATATTTGATTAGCTTTTCAGCTTAGCGTTATATTTGTTTTTAACGTTGGTTTTAATAAGGATAAAAGCTGCTTCGTTACAAAGACAAGTTAGCTACGCCTGTAGTAATTTTTCTATAAATTCATACTTTTATTTTAGCCATAATCAAAAAGTTGAACACTTTTTTTAATTTAGTTATTTGAAAAAACTATTGAATCCTTGACAATGAGATATCGTTTTAATTTTATTTCTACGTTTCATCCCCTTACGTTTTATTCTTTCTTTAAACTTCAGCTATCGAAAAAAGAGGAGCGCTTTATACCTGAGCATCAGTTTGAATTTCTGTTATTGATTTATATAGGATAAAAAGGAAAGGAGCGGCTTTTTAGGATGTTTTGCAAGGTATTGCCAAAGTGTGGCGCTCAAACTTTAATAAACAAAAAAAAAAAAAAAAACAGCCAAAATAAATACATAAATATGTGGTGCGATGGTTGTCCGCCTGTTAAACTTGAGGTTCGCTTCGAATCCCAACAGAAGCTAAAATGTTTTTCCACGGGTATCATAACCCTTCGCGAGGAATTGCCAAGTCCTGCGATAGTAAATTTATTGCATTAAAAGCGGTTTCTCGATTAGTCGTCTGGAGTCGGGAGAAAATTTTAGGTCCCCTCCATTACCTCACAAGGCATGGCTGTAAGAAGCGCTTGGCGCTGGGGCTTCTTGCTTTGTGGCGAAACTCCATTCATTTATTTATTTAATGACGAAATCCCATGGCCTTTCATTCCTTCAACCGTTCCTATGAAGAAGGCACCCATAATTTTCTACCGTGATAAATAGTACCTATACTTTTCAAGCAGTATTGCTTATCGAGAACTTGCCAATTTCTCACGAAAGGCGACAGCGCCAAGAAGTTTTTTGGGTAATACTAAAAATCGATCCCTTGACCAATAATTGTCCAACAACGTAGCTCATTACATTAAAAGTAGCAAGTACCACTTGTGAAATCGGTTCGATAGTTGCAATTTTTGATGAAATCATTTCCGACACTAACGAAGGTTAGCATTGCAAATTATTAATTGTTGGATAAATTCGAATTCAGACTCAAAGAATCAAGAGGATTATTTTGGTGAGCTCACGATTTTCGGGCTTTGGGTGGGACACGTCGCAAGATCTCAAAAACTTTCATGCTAATTTTTTGAGAAACTCTGAAACTAATCAAATACGAATTCTCAACTTGTTGGATAGACTTAGTCTGTTGAACGTAGAATTCGAAGTCGTGTCCATAATTTTGCAATGATTTCGAAAGTAACGCAGCAGAAAATATGACTTTAATTACACACCCTTATCCATGGAAAAAAGCCTTTCGTGAAGCCTTTCGTGAAACAAAACACTTTATTTTATTAAAATTGTATTTTACTGTTCATTTTCCTCACAAAAATTTTTTAATTTTGTGCACAAGTTGGACATACTTTAGTTCACACATTTGATCAGGCATATCAGATCTGACTTTAAGTGACTATTGTGATGATGATGATATTGGTGACTATGACTATTTTAATCATCAAAAATATTTTGCCATGAAAACCATCCAAATAGTCGGAAAAACGGTCGTTTGAGGGCTCACGTTACCCAACATCAATCGATTGGCCGGACCAAAGTCTGTCCAAAAAGCTGCACAGTGTGAACCGTTCTTATGAAAAATCTAACCTCAGTCGGTTTTTAGGATATCGTAAAACAAATTTTATCTATATACACTCATAAGTCATAACAATCGCACGACCATCTAGAAACAGTCAGCAAAGCATCATATGGCCTGAAAGCACCGAAATCAAAGCAAAGTTTGAGTCTCGGTGGGAAGGTTAAAAAATTACTCACGAGAAGTTATTGCTTCCAAGAAGCGTACGGTATTTTTCTATTAGACCTAAACACCAGTCTATTGTACTACCAGATAGCAGCCTTCCTTTGTTATAACTTTCCAGAAGTTTGTAGAAAAGGCAGAAAATATTGCCAACATAATGAGCTGAGCCTAGCTTACTTTTGTTATAGCTTTCCAGATGCTCGTAGACGAGGCCAACGGACGCTGCCATGATAAGGTTTTTAAAATTTAATTCATCGATTTTGATGCCAGAGGACATTTCTCTCATATTTGGCTATACATAGTGTGTGTTAACATAATTGATTCAGTTGTTGCAACAATTTTGAATTTTAAATAGTCATAACAATGATAAGTAAAGGGGTTTAGGTTACTAGCTCTCACCATCACCATGTCTGCGACCAGTATCTGTAACCTGATTTGCAAAACATTCACAAAGGAAGTGCTGTACCGTGCCGTCATTTACTCCACAGGATTTGGTATAAATTAAGCCTAGCACTTTGAAATGCCCCGTGGCAAGGAAAATAAGCTTTCTGCAGTTTTTTCAGCAACGGGATGGCGAAAATGATGCAGTTTTCTTACTGAAAGTTGGTGAACATTCTTTTGGTATGTCTGCATCCACGATTGTGCTATCGACATATCCAATCGTTGATTGAAACCCTCGCTGAGGACCCCGATGAACCAACCGCTGGTTCAGGTCCTGAGAAAACTATCTGAGATCCTTGTCCCAAGTTCATTGGCGATCCGTTTTCAATTATGCTGTGATGGTGTCGAATCCAAACAGACACGAGACTCAAAGAATCTAGTCTTTTAACAGCATTCACAGAGGCCTAGCGTTCCAGAATTACTTTTGAAGTTGTTAGACGGTTATGTAGACGGAGAGCCTTAGGCACAGCATTGCTGTAGCTGCAGGTATAAATATTTCAACCCATCCAGCCTTTAAAGCCAATAGCCTTAGAACCAATTGAATAATATACGACGCAACGGACGCATATGTGAGTACAGTATCGGTTTTTAGGAGGAATTAGCAAGTCTTCCGTTAGTAAATTCATTGCCATGAAAAATTTGATAACAATCCCCTACTGGTTCTGATTCAAGATTGAACTTGTCCTGAACCGACGAAAAGTTGAAAGCTGACTGTTTTGACGCAATTTGAGCCTTGAAATCATTGTATCATACGGCCTATAGACGTGAGTCAGAAAATATGCTGAAAACTCCAGTGCGAATTGTGCCAAAGACCACATCTCTTTAAACGGGAAATGGTCTTGAGAGTACAACCCATGATGTAGATATCAAGTGGAAGATGATTCGCGTCGAGAGCAGCACCTGGTGTGATGGTGAAGGGCCCAGTGCCGCCGAGACATATTGTTCTCTGAAATTTGGCGAGCGAAGCAACTTTTTATTTGCATGAGAGCTTGTTCCACCAAATAACTGACGCACAGTAGATGATAGATAGATAGATAGATAGAAAGATAGATAGATAAATTGATTTTATTATCAGTTTCTCCAATTATGATACACATATTAATTTAAAACAAAAAATCGTTAAGCATGGCTTTTGCCGTCTGCTCGATTGACAATAATATGTTAATGTTAGTTTTACTAGTACATATTAGATTACATTAGATTACAAACAGTATAGATGATTGGTCTTATCATAGCCGCATCCAAATGACCATTTCCGGTAGCACACCCCATGTCAAGCCTCTCTTACATTGCCAGAAGACTGACAGTGCCCTAGTTGTTACCAACTCGACAAGTTTGAACCACAGCAGTTTGTCATCTAGGATTATTCCAAGATGTTTGACTTTGTTTCAAGTTGACGCTTTTAAGTGTAAGTTGGTTCTCGCGTGAAGAGAACTACCCCAATTTCAAATATAATTTACAGACCGTTCATAGCGTTCCTAGCATACTAAGCATATGGTCTGGAACGAACGCCTTGTAGACTGAATCCAACCGAGAGCATGGCGAAGTCGTCGGCATATACTTGGACGTGCACGTTAGATGCATTGAGCATTTTAAGTAGAGTCGTTACCACACTAGTTTGGTCAAATAGAAGTATTTGATTTTGTTATAACCATCAGCTTAAAACCATGTGTAAAAAATTAAAATTGACAGATATTTGGCTTTGGATTGTTCCATGTCTGAGGCCAACCAAATGCTGCTGTTTTTGCATTTGCTTGTACCAGGAGTGTTTTGGCCTGCCTTTTCTTTTTCGTCGCGAATTTGTTGAAACGTTGTACGATATTGCCTTTTGGGCGGGGTTCTGCGGATCTCTCCTTTGAACATGACAATACCAACTGAGCCGGTCGTGCTGAATTTTGTCCAAGATGGTACTTTTGACATGAAGGCTTCCACGGATCTTAGTACTTCTAATCCGATCAAGCTTTGTTACTCCTGCTGTCATCCGAAGCATCTTCATTTCGGCTGCCGTCAATTTGCTCTCATACTTTTTGTACATTGTCCAACATTGTGAACCGTATGTCAGAGCTGGACGGACAACTGCTGTGTAGAGTCTTCCCTTCAGCTTAGGGCGCATTTTTCGATCACAGAAGATAGCGGAGTTTTCTCGCCATTTCATCCACGTCGTCATCACAAGTTGCTTCACTATTGATCATAGATCCCAGATATTTAAACTTTTCACACTTGGGAAGCACATTTCCATTCAAATAAATGTCTGGAATAGGCTTGTCTGGATCAGAAAAAGGGCAGCACAGGTATTCAGTCTTTTTAGCGCTAATACGGTACCCATTTCCTTACAGAACATCAATCCAAACGTCAAGTGCTCGTTGCAGGGATGTAGGATCCTCGCTTATGATGGCTCCATCGTCAGCAAAGAATAATTGTTGTACTTTATTGTCCGTTACTTTTCCTTCGAGCAAATAATCCAGAACAGCAATAAAGAGCAGTGGACTCAAGACACTTCCCTGATGTACACCTACTGTTATTTGGAATTCTTCGGTGACTCCAGCTGGGCATCTCACTTTTGTAACTGCTCCCTCGTACATGTCCATAAAATTAAATTAAAATTAAAACGTAAATTGCTTAAAATACTCTTATATGAGTATACATACAAAAAAATAAGCCATACAAATGTTATTCATTTTGACATAAGTCCACATTGATTTCACGTACACTTTCGAGGTGTGACGGATTGGGTAACTAATTGCTTATCATGTAAAGCATGCTAGTCCGGACGGTGGTCATATATCATGGCATTATTTTTGAAATCAATGTTGTTTTTTAGAGTAATTATTAAGATCTATGATACACCATAAATCACACTCATAGCATGTTTTAAAACTGATTTAAACACTCCTACTAAATTTTCCCAATAAAAACGCTTTGAAAACTACCATCTGCAGTGTCTGTAACGAAATATATAAGCTTTATTGAGTTCTATTTATCGAATACTCATGCCTTTAAAAAGGGATCATTCTTCAAATTTTGACAGAGCCTTCTTTCAAAACAACATATACAGCATATTATTTACAACCGAATTGAATGCAATTGAAAATATTTACACTCATTTCTGACCGTAGAATTCTTGAATGCTGCCGATATGTTTTTGAGTTGCAACTTTTTGGTCCTAATTGAGGGCTAGAGATTTAAGATTTTTTGTTTCTGTTAGTTTAGCTGCTGTTCTGATACAGAAATTTGTACTTTTGTTGACAGACAGGATGAAAAACTTACGAAGTACATCTCCAATTATGGTGGGATCGTGGGATGCCTGATGCCTCATGTGGCAAGAAACTTCGCCTTATGTTCATTAAAGAACCATTAACACGAAAAGAGTTCGAGAAACTTGATTGGCACCAAAAAAAGTGTTTTTATACTCATTAGAGGAGAAAGTCCCAAAGTTTTTCTCAAAGATAGTTCAAATAGAGAGTTGCAGTCTGTTGAGCCCATATCTGATCAAAGGAAGTTTTACAATCTTTCAAAACTCAAACTCTTTGTGTTGAAACTTAAGAAAACACTCAAGAAATTAAAAATTGATAAGACTGGAGAGAAATCAAATAAATAAATATGAATTTCGCGGCCTGCAAGAGAGCAGTGGTGCGATATATGAGTCCTGGGTTGCTACACTGAACGCTTTAAGTTCAAACCGTGTGCAGGTTAGTTTTATGTTGTGTTCAACCACTCAATTAAGTTTTGACGCTTCTTATGAGCTTGGTTATAGGGCCCATACACTACGCAAGCCGTTTTAGCAAACAAATGCATTTTGTGGTGGTAAAAATGTTTGAACAAACTGTTTGAGTTGTGTGTAGCGATGTTGAGTGCTTGTAAACCCGGTTTAAAGAATTTCAAAAAATTTTGAATTTTCCGTGCCCGCACAAGCATGTTTGAGTGATGTGTGTTGAATTTTGCTCAAACAGATGTCAATTTTCATGAAGTAAAGATGAATAAACCACTCTTTACACTAAGTTTTTTTTTTTTGTTTTTTTTTAATGTTTTTTTTTTTTAATAACCTATAGGCAATAAATAAACGTCACGCAACTAAATATCTCTCAAACATGTATGTGTAGTGTGTGGAGAAACTGCTCAAAGACACATTTGAACAATCGTGTTTGCGGAGTGTATGGGCCCTATAGTAATGAGAAGGCAATGCCTTTTCTATTCATCTATGTAAATGCCACCCAAATATTCTTTTCTGTCTTCTACTTCTTATAGCGTGTGTCGTTGCATTCTAACTTGGTAGACCGAAACATGTTGGGACCTACACTTAAGCATTATTTTTTACAAAATGTCTTTCTCCTTACTTTTATTATTTGAGTTCAAAATTACAGGTTTACAAAAACTTTGAAAACTGGCTTTTATTTAAGACCGAATGTCAATTACTCACATTGGCATGCTTGCTTGGTTTTTGGACCAAAAACCTCTTTGATAACAATCTTATCTATCCGCAGTTCAACTGCCATCCAGATGGAATTCCAGAACCTGACTTCCAACAGTTTTGGACTCAGTGAGCATACCTAGCTACCAGATACTAGTCCTAGAAAAAATGCCATAGTGTGATTTATATTTGCTGCTGTAGTTTTGTTTTGTTGTTTGCACTTTGTAAGTTTGTTTCCTTTTCAATTGGACACCTTTACCTTCCACAACAACGCATGCCATAATCGGGCACTGTGTTGTGAATGCCGCACTTATCCCATATGGAAGCGCTTCAATCACTGCGAGTTCAGTTTGCAACTATACTATTGCTGGTGGTGCTGCTTTTGCTACTACGTTATTGTCGTTATTGGGGTCTATGAAACATTGTGAACTTTTAAGAAGTTAGTTCTTGACCAAAATTTCAACGCCTTGTAGTCGATTCTATCTAAAGCAAAACAAAACAAAAAGCCTATGTGCAGTGTGGTTGCGGGAATAGAAAGGTTGTGGCCTGGTGCGGTGGAGGTGCCGCAGCATGACTTTTGCGGGCTTGAAGTTGATTAATTTCGTCGTTCTTACGGTGGTAGTTAGTCAGTTTGCGATCGATATGAGGTGAGCAGTCATTTGTTTTATGATTTCTTTTTCTTGTTTTTCATCTTTTGTTTAAACGATTTCGATTGCGATTGTGTTGGCAATCCGTCCTTCTTGTCTGTCTGAATTCTATAGGTGCGTTTCAAGGTTGACATCACTGACTTTATGCTGGTGCTGCCTGCTTGCAACAGCAGCATTAACAGCAACAACAGCAGCTCTAAGTCAGATTGTTTATCGGAGAATTGGAAAATTGTTGACAGAGTTTGATTTAAAGCTTTCCATCAAATTTAATTGAAATTGTTGGCAAACTCGAGTGGGGGGATAGCTGCGAAAGAACTACAGCTGTTGCAGATGATTTGTGTGCCTGTTCCATGTGCACAGGGTTATTGGTTGTAACATGATACTTTTGGCAGCAACTCAAAATTAGTCGAGAAAAACCACACCAGACAGCATTTGGAATATCGATTATGCATATGCAAATGGGTTGATCTGTCAGTGCTTGTGATGCTTAGGGGATCTCGGTAGGCAAGGTACTCGTCGGTCCCTCGTACCTACCTATCTTGCTTCGTGTGTAAAAGCTGAACTCTATTATTTATAGTCGAGAGTGATTTATTCTCGAGGTTTCGAAGCAAGATTTGAGAAATAATTTCAAGAATTTGGTTCCGTTTGTTGTTTCGCCTTGATTTATTGAAATCTATTTCATTGTGTGGTTTGAGTGGTGGCGCCAAATTTCAAACTGGAACATAAGTTGTTTTCTTAAAATTGGAGGATATTAGGTAAGAACGATGGGGAGTATCAATTTTCAACGACAGAAAGCTAAACATAGGAGTTTTTTGGTATTCTGACGATAGTGCAGACGAGATGTTTATATTGATCAAAAAAACGTTCTCCGGTAAGTGGGTCAATGTCGGGAAGACTGCTTGTAAGCACTCGTCAATTTGTTATTCATTCATTCATTATGAGCTTAAAAGCAACATTTTGTTTTCGTGGCAGAAAAACACATAATCCTTTTTCAAATTCTGGTTGTTTTTTTTCTTGGTTTTCTTCATTTCAATATGAAGAAAACCATGTAGAGCGGATGGACCCAAACGCTCCGGCTCGACGGGTTTTCGAAAGCACATTGCAGGGAAGTCGCGGAACAGGAAGACCTCGTCTTAGGTGGCGCAGTCAAGTGGATGAAGACCTCAACCGACTTTGAGTGCGAAATTGGAGAGAGCTCGCCCGAAATCGAAGTCGTTAAAGAAGGATATTGGTTGAGGGCCAGGTTCACCCCGAACTGTAATGCCCGCCTAAGTAAGTAAGTAAGTATACCTAAAGGACATGTCTTTATGCAACCACGCACGGTGTAGGTGGTGTAGGTAGGTGTAACACCGTATTTTTGAGAGATCTCTCAAAGAGAAGTAAGTATTTTTTTGTAGCTTCACACTGCATTTTGAGTAAGATGAGAGCAAAAAAAGTAGTGTAGTCTAAAGTTTACCCCGTGAGTGCATATGGACATGTCCATACCTATAAGCACTTGCAAAATATGAATATTAAAAACCAGCAGAAGGATCTCCAGAGGTACTAGGCCACGCATTAACAGATACACGATGCATAGACGGTGCTAAAAATATGGAAAATATACACAGGCAGAAAGTTTAGCGACACCGTTTTCTGGAAGAATGATAATCCATTCGATGATAACCAAATCACCGTCGACCACACCAACAATATGCCTAATGAAACTGCTGAAACAGATGGCTTATCGGCGCTTAAAGGAAGCTGAAGATGACTTATTTAGTCATACACACACATTTTTGTAAAATCCTAACTAATATTATAAATGTGAAAATCACTCTGTCTGTCCGACTTTCTATGTTACCGTCTCCCGCCCAAATTACTGAACTGATTGATATGAAATTTTGTACAGAAATAGCCTAGAACCTGAGGAAGGACATAGGCTATTTATTTTATCCCTTTATTCCCACGGGAACGGGAACGTATACGGGAACTTAGAAGCTACAGTACCGATTTCGAAAGTTCTTCCACCATTAGAATGCTACACCATCCCCGAGTAACATAAACTTTAATTTATCCCCATATTCCAACGGGAACGGGAGTCCTTACTAATATAATAAGTGCGAAAGAAGCTTTGTCTGTTCGTCTTTCTATGATACCATCTCTCGCCCAAGCTACAGTACCGATTTAAATGAAATTTTATACAGAGATTATCTAGAACCTGAAGAAAGACATAGGATACATTTTATTCGAATATTCCACCGGTCCTCACTTATGTTATAAATGCAAAAGTAGCTCTGTCTGTTCGCCTTTCTATGTTACCATCTCCCGTCCAAACTTATGAACAGATTTAAACGAAATTTTGTACAGAGATAGTCTAAAATTAAAGAAAGGACATAGGATATATATTTGATCCCTATATTCCGACGGGAACGAGAACGGGAACTTTGACATTATAGCACCGTTTTCAAAAATTCTTCCTTCGTTAGAATGCTAAACTCTCCCTGAGTAACATAAACTGTAAGTCATCCCCGTATTCCTACGGGAACGGTCACCATATTCCCACGGGAATGGGAGTCTTTACTAATATCATAAGTCTGAAACAAAATCTGTCTGTCTATTTTTATTTGTTATCAAAAACCGCCCAAACTACTAAACCTATTTATATGAATTTTGGTAGTCACAGAGATATAGGTAGTCTTGAGCCTGAAGATGGACATAGGCTATGTATGTTATCACTGTATTCCCACAAGAACGCAAACGTAAACTGGAACCTAGAAACTACTGCACTGATTTCAAGAATTATTTCCCCGTTAGAATGCTACACTATCTCAAAATAAGATTAACTTTAATTTATCCTCATATTCCCATGGGAACGGAAGTACTTACTAACATTATAGATCCGAAATCAACTGCGTCTGTCTGTTTTTCTTTGTTACCATCTACCGCCCAAATTATTGAACCTATTTGTATGAATTTTGGTGCAGAGATAGTCTTGAGCCTGAAGAGGGATGGGCTATATTTGTTATCAAAATATTCCTGTGGGAACGGCAACGTAAACGGGAACCTTGAAGCTACTGGACCGATTTCAAAAGTTCTTTCACCGTGAGGTGATTTCTGTCAAATTGTCGATTACTCAGTTGTCCTGAGAAGAAATGTCTATCTTTATCATCAAATAAATATTGGCAATAGGTAATGACAGTGTGAAAAGTCGATTTTGGCACCGACTAATGAGATAGTTAACCATATCAACTAGTTATATATAAAATAAATAAAGTGGACTGGGCTCGGGCTTCGAAAAGTCTTGGGCCAAGTGTAATTTTATATACCTACCATACCTTGCGAGGGATGGAGGCGCGCTAAGAACTTCGGCCGATTCCGATCAGCTTATTGAAGAAGCGCTCTTCATGGCAATGTAATCTCGAAGAATTGGCCAACTCTACCAATGTTAAAAAAATTTGATATTTCTGGGATTTCAGCCACGATCTCCAACGCAACATATGCGACAAAATTGCAAAATTCGATCAAATGAAAGTGTGTCCGACGATTGTTAAATTGGACTTACAGCGAATGGCAAAGGCTAAAACTTCTATACAATTCATTTATCAATCAATTTGAAAGTTGCCTATATTAGGACATTAGTAGCGCGGAGCAATTTCAAGTTTTCAAGCCAAGCTAAATCTAAGCATTTCTGTCAAACAAGTGTTCAGGACTTCAAAAGAGAAATTTTGCTGCTCCACCGAATTTTTTCAATATCAAAACATATCTTCAAAATGAAAAAAACTCTTATTCCAAATAAAAAAATGGCTACCACTGGGTCGCAAGAACTTTCGATTGTGTGCTAAGTACAGTATCAAAATCTTAAGGCTGAGTACAAGGTTCTAGTAATCGCTCTTCATAATATATTTGGTGGTACAGGGTTGCCGGATACACGTTAATTATGAAAATAGTATGAACTCACACAAAATATTGAAATAAATCAAATTAAATATTCCAAAGGTCTAAACAAAGTGTAAATCTAAAATGGCCGTTCTTTTACAAATGCCGATACATAGGAATGTAGAAAATTGAATCAAAAACGTTACTTACTTATTTAGGTGGGCATTACAGTTCGGGGTGAACCTTGCCCTCAACCAACATCCTTCTGTAACGACTTCGATTTTGGCGAGCTCTCTCCAGTTTCGCACTCTAAGTCGGTTGAGGTCTTCATCCACTTGATTGCGCCACCTAAGACGAGGTCTTCCCCTTCCGCGATTTACCTGCAATGTGCTTTCGAAAACCCGACGAGCCGGAGTGTTTGGGTCCATTCGCTCTACATGACCCAACCATCGTATCCTCGCGTTGCGTACTCTTCTGGCTATGCCCTCGTTGTTGTATCTTCAGAAGATCATTCGGAGAATTTTTCTTTCGAAACGACCAAGGGTTTCCTCGAACTGTAATGCCCGCCTAAGTAAGTAAGTAAGTATACCTAAAGGACATGTCTTTATGCAACCACGCACGGTGTAGGTGGTGTAGGTAGGTGTAACACCGTATTTTTGAGAGATCTCTCAAAGAGAAGTAAGTATTTTTTTGTAGCTTCACACTGCATTTTGAGTAAGATGAGAGCAAAAAAAGTAGTGTAGTCTAAAGTTTACCCCGTGAGTGCATATAGACATGTCCATACCTATAAGCACTTGCAAAATATGAATATTAAAAACCAGCAGAAGGATCTCCAGAGGTACTAGGCCACGCATTAACAGATACACGATGCATAGACGGTGCTAAAAATATGGAAAATATACACAGGCAGAAAGTTTAGCGACACCGTTTTCTGGAAGAATGATAATCCATTCGATGATAACCAAATCACCGTCGACCACACCAACAATATGCCTAATGAAACTGCTGAAACAGATGGCTTATCGGCGCTTAAAGGAAGCTGAAGATGACTTATTTAGTCATACACACACATTTTTGTAAAATCCTAACTAATATTATAAATGTGAAAATCACTCTGTCTGTCCGACTTTCTATGTTACCGTCTCCCGCCCAAATTACTGAACTGATTGATATGAAATTTTGTACAGAAATAGCCTAGAACCTGAGGAAGGACATAGGCTATTTATTTTATCCCTTTATTCCCACGGGAACGGGAACGTATACGGGAACTTAGAAGCTACAGTACCGATTTCGAAAGTTCTTCCACCATTAGAATGCTACACCATCCCCGAGTAACATAAACTTTAATTTATCCCCATATTCCAACGGGAACGGGAGTCCTTACTAATATAATAAGTGCGAAAGAAGCTTTGTCTGTTCGTCTTTCTATGATACCATCTCTCGCCCAAGCTACAGTACCGATTTAAATGAAATTTTATACAGAGATTATCTAGAACCTGAAGAAAGACATAGGATACATTTTATTCGAATATTCCACCGGTCCTCACTTATGTTATAAATGCAAAAGTAGCTCTGTCTGTTCGCCTTTCTATGTTACCATCTCCCGTCCAAACTTATGAACAGATTTAAACGAAATTTTGTACAGAGATAGTCTAAAATTAAAGAAAGGACATAGGATATATATTTGATCCCTATATTCCGACGGGAACGAGAACGGGAACTTTGACATTATAGCACCGTTTTCAAAAATTCTTCCTTCGTTAGAATGCTAAACTCTCCCTGAGTAACATAAACTGTAAGTCATCCCCGTATTCCTACGGGAACGGTCACCATATTCCCACGGGAATGGGAGTCTTTACTAATATCATAAGTCTGAAACAAAATCTGTCTGTCTATTTTTATTTGTTATCAAAAACCGCCCAAACTACTAAACCTATTTATATGAATTTTGGTAGTCACAGAGATATAGGTAGTCTTGAGCCTGAAGATGGACATAGGCTATGTATGTTATCACTGTATTCCCACAAGAACGCAAACGTAAACTGGAACCTAGAAACTACTGCACTGATTTCAAGAATTATTTCCCCGTTAGAATGCTACACTATCTCAAAATAAGATTAACTTTAATTTATCCTCATATTCCCATGGGAACGGAAGTACTTACTAACATTATAGATCCGAAATCAACTGCGTCTGTCTGTTTTTCTTTGTTACCATCTACCGCCCAAATTATTGAACCTATTTGTATGAATTTTGGTGCAGAGATAGTCTTGAGCCTGAAGAGGGATGGGCTATATTTGTTATCAAAATATTCCTGTGGGAACGGCAACGTAAACGGGAACCTTGAAGCTACTGGACCGATTTCAAAAGTTCTTTCACCGTGAGGTGATTTCTGTCAAATTGTCGATTACTCAGTTGTCCTGAGAAGAAATGTCTATCTTTATCATCAAATAAATATTGGCAATAGGTAATGACAGTGTGAAAAGTCGATTTTGGCACCGACTAATGAGATAGTTAACCATATCAACTAGTTATATATAAAATAAATAAAGTGGACTGGGCTCGGGCTTCGAAAAGTCTTGGGCCAAGTGTAATTTTATATACCTACCATACCTTGCGAGGGATGGAGGCGCGCTAAGAACTTCGGCCGATTCCGATCAGCTTATTGAAGAAGCGCTCTTCATGGCAATGTAATCTCGAAGAATTGGCCAACTCTACCAATGTTAAAAAAATTTGATATTTCTGGGATTTCAGCCACGATCTCCAACGCAACATATGCGACAAAATTGCAAAATTCGATCAAATGAAAGTGTGTCCGACGATTGTTAAATTGGACTTACAGCGAATGGCAAAGGCTAAAACTTCTATACAATTCATTTATCAATCAATTTGAAAGTTGCCTATATTAGGACATTAGTAGCGCGGAGCAATTTCAAGTTTTCAAGCCAAGCTAAATCTAAGCATTTCTGTCAAACAAGTGTTCAGGACTTCAAAAGAGAAATTTTGCTGCTCCACCGAATTTTTTCAATATCAAAACATATCTTCAAAATGAAAAAAACTCTTATTCCAAATAAAAAAATGGCTACCACTGGGTCGCAAGAACTTTCGATTGTGTGCTAAGTACAGTATCAAAATCTTAAGGCTGAGTACAAGGTTCTAGTAATCGCTCTTCATAATATATTTGGTGGTACAGGGTTGCCGGATACACGTTAATTATGAAAATAGTATGAACTCACACAAAATATTGAAATAAATCAAATTAAATATTCCAAAGGTCTAAACAAAGTGTAAATCTAAAATGGCCGTTCTTTTACAAATGCCGATACATAGGAATGTAGAAAATTGAATCAAAAACGTTACTTACTTATTTAGGTGGGCATTACAGTTCGGGGTGAACCTTGCCCTCAACCAACATCCTTCTGTAACGACTTCGATTTTGGCGAGCTCTCTCCAGTTTCGCACTCTAAGTCGGTTGAGGTCTTCATCCACTTGATTGCGCCACCTAAGACGAGGTCTTCCCCTTCCGCGATTTACCTGCAATGTGCTTTCGAAAACCCGACGAGCCGGAGTGTTTGGGTCCATTCGCTCTACATGACCCAACCATCGTATCCTCGCGTTGCGTACTCTTCTGGCTATGCCCTCGTTGTTGTATCTTCAGAAGATCATTCGGAGAATTTTTCTTTCGAAACGACCAAGGGTTTCCTCATCCACTTTTGATAAGGTCCATGCTTCCGCGCCGTAAAGCAGGACTGGGATGATCAAGGTCTTATACAAGGTTACCTTGGTTTTTCTGGAGAGGTTTTTGTTTCTCAATTGCCTTCTTAACCCAAAGAAGCAACGGTTGGCAAGAGTTATTCTCCGTTTGATCTCCGCACTGATGTTGTTTTCCGTGTCTACAGCGGATCCTAGGTAGACGAAGTCCTGTACTACCTCGAAGTTATGTCTGTCTATTGTGACGTTTTGTCCAATTCGTCGATGTTCTGTGTCCTTGTTTGATGACAACATATACTTCGTTTTGCCCTCATTGACCATCAAACATATTTTTGCCGCTTCTGTTTCAATACTCGCAAAAGCACCTATGAAATCACTCTTTTTCCTTCCCATTACGTCAATATCGTCTGCGTAGGCAAGTAATTGTACAGACTTTTGAAAGATTGTTCCCTTGGTGTTGACGTTTGAGTTTCTTACAATCTTTTCAAGTATGATGTTGAAGAAATCAATCATGACAGTTTGTCGCCTTGCCTAAAGCCTTTTTCGACATCAAAAATATCGGTGAGTTCCTTACCGACCTTGACGGAGCAGCGTGAATTCTCCAAAGTCATCCTGCATAGTCGTACGAGTTTTGCAGGGATGCCGAAACTAGACATGGCTCTGTACAGCTCGTCTCTGTAAATGCTGTCATACGCGGCCTTGAAATCGATAAAAAGATGGTGAATATCGATATTACGTTCTCGGGTTTTTTCCTAGATCTGCCGTAATGTGAAAATTTGGTCTCTTGTGGACTTCTCTGGTCTAAAACCACATTGATAAGGACCTATCAAGTTGTTGACGTGGGGTTTTAGACGTTCTGTAATTGGCGCAATTGTAAGGGTCTCCCTTCTTTAGGATCGGGCATACGATACTGAGGTTCCATTCATCGGGCATGCTTTCTTCCGACCACATCATGCAGATCAGCTGGTGCATGCTCCTTTCCAATTGGTCTCCAGCTGCCTCGAAAAGTTCGGCATCAAGGCCATCTGCAGTCTTATTTGATTTAAGTTTGCATATGGCAAGCTTAACTTCCTCTAGGTCGGGAGGACGGCATTCTTGATCATCGTCCAAACTGAATGGGGAAATCTGATCCTGACAGCGGAATTTGTGTCCTCATCGCCGTTAAGCAGTCTGCAGAAGTGATCTTTCCAGATCTTCAATAGCGACTTTGACTCTACAACTATGTTTCCCTGCTGTTCTTTACAAGTTTGAGTTCGTGGCTTGCCACCCTGGAAGGATCTTTTTACCTTTTGGTAAAACTTCCGAATCTCGTTCCTGTCATGGCACCTCTCAATTTCCTCAAACGAGCGCTTCTTATGCTGCTTCTTTTTCTTTTTGAGAATTCGGTGTTCTTCCCTTCTTTTCTCCTTGTAAATCTCGTTATACTGATCTTAAGCAGCTCTCGTTCGTTTTTGCATCAGCATTTTTTGACGTGCTTTTTGTTTGGCTGCATTTGCCTGCCTGCATTCTTCATCGAACCATGGGTTTAGTTTTGGTGGCCGAGTGAAACCCAGAAGTGAAACCCAGAATGGCTTCTTGGCATTGCTACCACTGGTTTTTAGTGCTTAATGCTGGCGGCATGGGATTCAAGGATAATTGAAGGAACACTCGATTGGAAAAGGCATTGGCAATCTCTTGCGATTGTAGCTTTCCGACGTCTTATCTCTTCACAGCGGTAGTTCAAAAACGTTGGTTCCGTTTAAAAAAAATGTTTTTTTTAATTTTTCACTCTTTTTAAAAAAGAGTTTTTTAAAGGTAAATATGCAAAGTTTAATATCTTGCCAGAAATTATTTTGATAAAAATTTGAAAAAGTCAAAGATTATGTTTTGAAGTTACATATTTCAAAAAATCTGAATTTTTTCTATAAATTCCATAAAAATTTCAAAAAAAAAAATTTTCCCCATGTTAATATGCAATCGCTCTCAAACTACCTAAGACTTCTTAAAATAAAATTTTTTCAAAATCGTGTCAGCCATTAACGAGAAAGTAGGTTTTTTAAAAATCGTTACTATGGGAGGTACCGTTCTTAGACTATTTCCGAAAATTTTTTTAGATCATAGGAAAGACTAAAAAATAATCTCCCACACAAAGTTTTATCTAGAAATCGTTGGAGTCGTTTTCGAGAAAAATAAGTAGTATCACATAGGTATTGTATGACAGGTACCGTTAAGCCAAGAACTACAGACACCAACTCCAAATTTCTAAGAAAATAGGTCTAGCGGTTGAGGCTGTAGATCCATATACGGATAGACAGATATACCTAAACTGAATTGCAGGACCCACTTTTTTCGTATTCTCTAATAGCGTTATGTCCCGTTTTAAAAAAAAATGTCCAGCCCGATAGCAAAATTTGCCTTATAGTACCTTAAATTTCAAGTTAAAATTCTACAACAGGTCTCCAAAGCCATACACTTCAATTGTGAAGTGAACGCATATTCCATCACGCTACCAAAGTCAAAAACTTGCTCAAAATCTGTGGGATTTTTCTTGGTCTGTCATACAAATACCTGAGATTTGGACAGTTTGAAAATTACAAAAAGCAAACGATACCCACATTACGTTTACGCTTTCTGAAACTATTTAGCCAATACTTTGTTTGCGATGCAGTTTTTGATTAACTCTTCGTTACTTAGGGACTGATTCCGGATGGAACCACAAGCTGAGAGCGAATTTTAGCGTATTATTTCACCTTCGATTGCAAAATAACAACATTACACTGCAAAACTCACAATTGAGGGTTCTTCATGTTAGTAACTTCTGACCATTTCCACAGAATCAGATCGAAACAAGATTAGGTGGTTCTACAATAATGGACCGTTAAATAGGGTCTAGAAGGTGCTTGAACTGTTACTAAGACCACTGCCTAACTACTTTGAGCACAAACCCTTCTTGGTCCTGTATCTATGACTCATCTTTGGTAGCTTGCTTCAAAGACTTTGCTTAAAGAGCATCGCAAAATTAGATAATGTTCCTTTATTTATTGAAAATAAGAATCTGTTCTTCCAAGTAATCAGTAATAAGACAAAAATAAATCATTTCCTCTTCCTAGTTTTTTTAAAATTTACGTAACTTCTGAGAAATCGAGATATGTCTGTTCAAAATCTAATCTAAATATAAAAGACGACCTTAATAACAGGAAGAAACTACAAAGTGTTTTCTCAAAAGATTATTATGGCAGGGTATATTCTTTGGGGAATTTTCCACCTATCCAGTGGGAAGCGTTTGTCAACCTTTTTTGATTCACTTGCTTTTCCCATTCCAACTTATATAACTTCTCAGAACCTTTTTACTTCTTCACCAAACTTATTGACCTTTTAAGCCCTGGAGCAGCTTTTCAGGTATACGCCTAATGGGAAAGTTATTTCTTATTCATCTCAGGAACACACACACAAACAAAATGTAAGAATATCGACTGTAGACAAAGAGAACACAAATTCGACCTTGAAGCCTACTTCAACCCCTCAGCCGAGAAGAGACGGGTCATTACATTTTCCAGACACACAAAAATTATGTAGGTGCCTGCTATGGTTATACCTATTTGCTTCTTTTTTCTGCTTTCTAGGTAGATTGAAGAAGCTTGCAACAGCATCGAAGTACAGACACGCACACTTGCCCACACATGAGTCGACACCACCCTGTGCAAAAGGTTGTCGGCCTTCTTTCAATTCCACCCCACATCTATCGCTCGCATAGGGGCTAGAGTTAGAGGAAGAAAAAAAAAAAAATTATAAAATTCGCAGTCCAGCTCTAACATGCGTAAGTATGCGTCACACCATTTCATATTATACTCATTTTTAGTATATGCATAGGTATAGATTTTTCTTTGTTCGACAGCACTGCAGAAGCGTATAGACACTATTCTGTGTCTCGAACAAGTCGAAGCCCAAAACCCACTTGGGTAATAAGGAAAAGCTTTATGGGGAACACTTTCAAGGACAGCAGTTTATTTACTTCAGAAAGGACAACGCCAGTCTGGGAAACATATATATATATTTTTTTTAAGAATAAGTTCTGTGGGGGTGATAAAACTGACGCGACGTCGCGTCAGTCGCACTCTCTCACTAACTCTTCTGCGTGTACTTGTTTGGGTATAAATTTCAAGCAAGGTGTTGTTTCTTGAAAAGATGAAACTTGCATTTGGCCATGAACTTGTGGGTAGTCGCAAGATTGAGAAAAGGGTAGAACATAAAAAGAATCAATAGACCAATGAAGAATATAAATTTCCAGAGCCTGCCGTGGCTCGGCTCTTGTTATGAGTGTTTGCGTCAAGAAGATAAAAATTCTTTTAAGTACCACATATCCTGCACAGAATTTTGTCAAAGGAAAAACTCATTGCTGAGCAGACACAGACAGCCAAAAAAGGTTGTTCCACAGCAGCTCGACTGTCTGATGAGGGAAATGATTTCAAGGTTATATTACGAAAGTTCCATTCACCCAGATTTTTTGGGGCTGCTAAAGAGGATGAGAGATCAAATTAAGACAGCAAAGTTTTACGTACACTATTGTGGAGCTTAATACAATGGGATCTTTTTCCGTCTGTATGCATATCATTACGTTAAAATTAGTATTTTGGTTTATGAGGAGGAAGGATTATAAAAAAAGGACAGGACAATGAATTCCGTTTTCTAGAAGAACCATTAGAGAGAAAAGAAAAAACTGTTTTACGGACACACACAAAGAAGTAGTTTTGGGAATACAACGTTAAATTTCTTACGGTTATCGCCTTTCGCGGTATAACAAATGTGCCAGGCCCGGTAGCTTCTCGTTCTGTTGAGCCACCTTATTTATTTTTGTTTTTAAGTTAAGTTTTTTTAATGGGCTGTTTTACTTTCAAAGAACATTGCTGATGGGTATAAGTTGAGCTTGAAGTACATTTCAACCAATGCACAATAAATTGCCACATTTTTTCAGTAAAATTATTTGAAAGTCCTTTGAGTTGTTAATTAAAATATATTTAATATCATTGATAAACTGACCTTTAGTGTTGTAGAAAAATCGGATGTTTAATATTCTTTAAACTTGAGCTTTGTAAATGTACGTCAAGGTCGGTTGCTAAAGAACTACCCGAAGCAACTACCCAGCGCATATAGTTTTTTTGGCGGAGTTCTAACTAACTGGAACGCTAAGAGTTAAACATCAGCTTTTTGTACTACCAGGTATCAATCTCCTTCTGTTTCAGCTCACTTTCCAAATCTTTGTAGAAAAGGCATAACATGCTGGCGCTGCCATGATAAAGAGCCGACATTATGAGCTCCACAATGTAAGTAAACTGATTCGGAAGTGGATTGGGATATATCAGGCGAAGTGCTGTCATCATTCTCTGCACAGAATTTAGAGAGGGAAAATATAGCTAAAACCGGACTCGATCAAATGCTCGGAAAAAGAGAAGCGTCCTTTGGCAACGGCAACAAGTCTTCAGCAGTCATTTCTTCATAACAAGAATGTGCAGTCTCCACGAAAACACCAGTAACAGCATCAGAATCATCATCTGTTTTGAAACCATCACCGATGCTCGATCACAATCTCTTCCTGGCTCATATTCCATTACGTTTGATCGTTCAAATCAAAGCCGCATAGAAGGTTATCGGTGCTTTCTAAACTCGGCGTAGTTGGTGTTTAGAAGACTGATACCTACGAATACTACGTACTTACTTCATCTGAAAGGACGACGAATGGATGAAGACGCTTTCAAAGCGAATTGGGTTCAACCAGGCAATTGTCTGCGTCTCGTAAAGAAAACAATTTTAAGTTTCAGGAAGATTGACAGCGAGCTCATTTCCGGCGCACCAACTGCTGAGAGTCAGAATCTAACAAAAGTCATGGCGACCGACGTCATCGTCATGAGCCATCGTCGTCTCTCAAGCAGAGAGTTATGTAAGCCAGAGAACATGCACCACAGAAGAGTCGGTGAGCCCAGCCGACAGCCCTTATTCACTAAAACTTACTACTCACAATAATGACTTATTTTATAACACAAAATGCACGGTTACAGATACTAACCTTGTTTTCTTGAAGAATATTTGCAAACTATAACGGACATCGTAACCACTAACCGCTGCAACAAACTGTAGCCAAACACTTTTTTGTATGATCGTCAAAACAACCCAGCTGGTGCTGATAATTTTAGATAAATCAACAAGGTGAGTGTTTATAAATACAACGGTTTGTGGTGATCATCCATCATTAGTTGACATTGCCAATCAAGGTGTCACAAAATAAGAAGATACTAGCAAGGAAATTGGTTTAATCGTAATTACCAAAATTATACTAATGACGAGTATCATCAAGTTGTCAAAGAACACAGAATTTTATATTATTTAAAACCTCTAAAATGATCGACAATATACTACATGTGTCCCCCCAAGGTTTAGGGCAGCTTACAGTCCACAGAGCGGTTCTTTAATTTTGTTTCTAGGTCTTGAAATAACGGTTCCTGCTATACAACCCATTTATTCGGAAACAGCTTTGTCGATTTTAATAAAATTTAATGTCAGTGCTTATTTTATTTATTGATGTTGCCGAATGTGTGGCTGCCATTAAGTCAAATTCTTTTGATGAGGATGATATACCAGTTCGTTTTATTAAAATGATTTTGCCTGAAATTTTAAAGCACTTGACTCACATAAATAATAATTACTGCTTAATGTCTTCCACTTTTCCGCAACAATTGAAAATCGCAAAAGTATCTCCTATTGCCAAGAAAAGAAACACTTCGTCTTGCAACGATTTCAGGCAAATAAGCATATTACCATGCCTCTCCAAGGTCATTGAGAAGTTCATTAAGTCATTATTACGATTAATTACGATTAAGTCATTAAGTACGATCTTAAATCCCTGTAAGTCAGGTTTCAGAGCTAGTTGCTCCTCAGCTATGTCCAACATTCTAGAGGACAATAGAAGGAAACTTTGATAAAGCATATATATTACGCTTCTCTGTCTGCTTGACTTTTTCAAAGCCTTTGATAAAGTTAACCATGAAATTCTTTGCTGGAAATTCAAACAAATTTTTGGATTTAGCGACAAAGATGTTAGTCTAGTAAGTAGTTTACTTTCTGGAAGGATGCAAAGAGTGGTTAATGGGGAGACTTCTCCTGAGTTTGAACCAGTAAAGCAGGGGGTTCCTCAAGCCACAATTTTGGGACCTATATTGTTTTGTATTTTTATTAATGATCTACCAACATATTGCCTATACACCATTGTCCATCTCTATGCAGATGATTTCAACACTACGTTTCGGGCCCTCTTCAAAACATTGCTAATCTTGCTAGTCTGCGTAATAATGATTTAGCCAATATTAACAATTGGCCTATTGCAAATGGACTAAATATCTACCCCACCTTCTAGGTGACCACAAATTGGATATAGTGGAACAAGTAACAAGCCTTGGTTCTTTTTATAAATTGCAAACTATCTACATAGTTCTCATCATATTAATTTGGTTGTGAAAGGAATATATCGATGCCTCCGAAAGGTATGGTTAATAGCAGGTCTTACGCCCCTTGAAACCAGGAAAAACTTGTATAAACTTTAGTTTTACCAATAATAACATACTCTGAAGTAGTCTACGGGAATCTAGATCATGCCTCCCAACGGAAACTGCAAGTAACGTACAACGATTCACTTCGTTACATATATCGACTTCGGAGACATGATCACATTTCAGGTTATTCGAAGGATTTTCTAGGTTGTAACTTAACGCAATATGTCAATGCCTGTATATTTTTGCATAATGTTATTCAAAACCTGTCTCCAATGTATCTGTATTACAATTGGAACTCTCTGTCCTTACAAATCAAGGTGATTTTGAGCCCAGCATACTTCCGAAAAGCTGTCTTACAACATTTCTCCAATATAGGATGATTTCCCTACTTTCACTTAATTCTTTTTTTTTTCTTTTCTCATCTTCCCCTCAATCCTACTTAGATGATATTAAATTTAGATTTGGCAGCCTACCAAATACATTATAAAGAGCCAATACTAAAACCCTACACTAAAATGAAAAAATAGGTTGACGTAACAGAGCGAGGATCCCTGGGGCCTAGCGCCTTTCTCACAACCGTTGCCTTTTGAGGAAATGGAGGGGAACTACAATTTTCTACCGATTCCGAACGTCTATAATCGAGGAAGCGCTTTCGCCATGGAAAGCAATGAATTTATAATCGGAGGACTTGCCAATTCCTTGCGAAAGGCGATACCCGTGAGAAACATGTTGGGATTCGAACCACAAACCTCCCGGTTAACTTGCAGACACGCTAGCTATCAATCCACGATCCTATTGACCAATATTCCAATATTTTTTTATTTATCGCTCCTTAAGTTTTTAAGTTTTTATTTTCGCTCCTTAAGTTTTTAAGAAAAAAGATAAATAATATCATCGTGAAGATCAACTGTAGAATTACTCTTGATAAGTAATATTTCTTTCGATTGGAAAAAAAACTAGAAAATAAAACACATCTTCGGAACACTTCTGGACTTATATAAAAGAATGATCATCCAAGTATATGAGAATCTGGAAAGTCTTGGTTGATCCGAAAAAAAAACTTTTTTTCACCGCGACTGTGAGAAATGTCTATCGACATGAAGATGAAAGCCAAACGAAGGACTGAAAAGAAGTCTTTAAGAACTCAAACTAGGACTTCTGGATGCTAGACCATATACAGAGGAGGAGGAATCTTAACCGGCAAACACAATTGGAAAACAACTTCAACCAACTAGCAGTGAAATACTATAGACAGACATTCCAGCGAAATCGACACCGTGCGCATTAGAAAAAATTAACTTAATTTATAATTAAATCCATATCTGAAGAATAAAATATTATACATTCTTATGAAATGGAATGATTACTTAAGTAACATTTAAATAATTCATTCATTCATCAGTGTAAGTCAACTCGCAAAGGAGCTACAATTTAAGCAAAGTCCAACGAACAGCCGGTTTGTGTATAAGCGGAGCACTGAGATCAACACCCTCAGCTGCACTAAATACACTCCTCAACCTCACACCACTAGATATCTTCTGCAAACAAATGGCCGCCAGTGCAGCCACTCGTATGAGAGCTATCTCCCAATGGACCGATAACAACATCGGTCACGTTACAATCCTGAATTTATTCGGATCAATCCCCTGTCACTCCGACTACACCATTGGTTTTTGATAATAAGTTCCAAGTCTCAATCCCACCGAGAACGACCTGGGAAGACGAAGAATTTTTGAGAGATGATTCAATTCATTTCTATACAGATCGTTCAAAAACCGAAGAAGGGGTAGGCTGTGGGTTGTACTCAAACCGACTTAACGTAAGTCTCTCGTTCCGCCTTCCAAACCATTGTAGCGTGTTCCAAGCGGAAATTCTGGCGATCAAAGAGGGCCTATCATGGCTAAGAGAAAACGTGATATCCTCAACGAATATCCGGATTTTCTCAGATAGTCAAGCAGCCCTCAAATCACTCGGCGCTGTTTCTACGAACTCAGTAACCGCCCTTAACTGTCGCCTATCTCTTAGGGAGATGGCTGAACAGTTCAATATTCACCTTATTTGGGTTCCGGGGCACAGAGATATCGTGGGTAACTGCAAAGCCGATGAACTCGCCAGAGAAGGAACCGTTCTACCGATCTCAACCAGCAGGTTGAATATTGGTATACCAATCGCTACATGTAAACTTATGCTAAAGCAAGAGGCAATGGATAGAACTAATCATAGGTGGAACAATATCACCACGTGCGTGGCAACAAAACGTATATGGCCAGGACCAGATCCAAAACGCAGAAGACATTTGTTATCCATTACCAGATTGCAAGCTAGCTCCGTAATCGATGTCATCACCGGACATTGTCTGATAAGAAGACACGCCATAAGACTTGGCGTTCCCTCAAATGACTTCTGCAGAAGTTGCTTAGATGAGGAGGAGGAGGAGACAATCCCACGCCTCCTCTGCTCATGTCCTGCACTCTCTTTTAAAAGAAAACAGCATCTAGGAAAATATTTTTTTGATGATCCAAGCGATCTGGCGAACACAGATCCCCTGCATCTCCTTCGCTTTATTAAAAGCTCCAAATGGTTTTGTTAAGTGAGGTACCTACTTCCTCGCATAATTTCTATGGTATCACAATGGACCTAATATTGGTCTAAGTGTGTCAGTTTGTTTTCCTGACAGCCATTTAAACCTAATCTAACCTAACTCGCAAAGGAGAGGTAATTTGATGTCCCACCCGTCACACTTTTTATACAATCAATTTCTCACAATAATAATGATATTTTCATACCATTTTCGATGGTGCAGTATGGAATTACTATTGAAGTATGTGATAATGTCATATTCAGTACGTAAATCTTTGTCGTTTCACAGAAATGAAGCAAAGTGTAGGCAAAAAATGAGTATAAATGTCCCGCCCGTCACAATGGATTGACCCAGCTTCCAAACAATCGTCGTTGTTTTATTCTGATGAAAAAAATTACACGAAATTTTATAAAAACATTCGCTTAATTTTCTAAAGATTCAGAATAACTATAAAGAACTTCCAATTTAAAACTGTGTGACGAAAAAGTCTGTGTGGTAACCGTGGCTTGATGGTTAGCATGTCCGCCTGTTAACCCAAAGGTTCATGGTTCGAATCCCAAAACCCGAGGCAAAAATAATTTTTCATGGGTATCGCTTTCCGCGATGAAGTGACAAGTCATCCGTTAGTAAAATCATTGCCATGAAAAGCGCGTTCTCGATAAACCGTTCGGAACAAGCAGAAAATTGTAGGTCCCTTCAATTCCCTCACAAGGCATGGTTGTGAATGATGCGCTATGCTCTGGCGCTCTCGCTCTGTTGTGCCACCCTATTTATTTTTATTTTAACGGAAAAAATCTGTAGTGTCTGTGGGGTAATGCTGAACAAGTCTGCCTATACTACGTGGGAACGACTCCCAGAGACATCTTGTTGTTTTCCACGGGTATCGTCATTTGGCATCTGAACAGACATTTCAATCAACAAAGCTTGCAAGTTGTTGATGTATCTTCCAAGCGGAAGTAGGTACTTGTAGTCGGTGAATCCGCAAAACATCTCACCGTCGCGTCGCCACATATAAAGTAGTCATAGACCAGCCAGGTGCCCATAAAATTCATTTCATCAACTGCCGAAAGATCTAAGCTAAGCTTAATGACTGCGTGATGGTGTAAATTTGACTATCATTACTCCTCACTCGATTCAAGTCAAATTAATTAAAACTGTAGGTGTGAGTGAGTTTACGGACTGGAGCGTTTTTGGCACTATTCCGATCGACATAGGTCCGAATTACTGTGGATTTCCCGATCGGCCTTCTTTCTTACCGAAGCCGACCTAAATCCAAAACGAATTAAATGGATTCGATTGCCCCCTTTGATAATGCGGACGCACCTTAAGACTACGAGTTCACCCTTAAAAGAGCTTTGTAGGAAATTTTCTGAATCGTTTTTCAAAGATAGATCAGCAGCTCACCCCAATTACAGCGAAAGACTGTAGGTTCTTATCCAAAATGCTTATCCATTGAAAATAATGTATTCGCTGGAATCCTCATAGAAAACGTGTCTGCATGAGCTATAAAACAAGGTTTGAAATTAACCTTGATTATTCAAAGGCCTATTTTTAAAGTGGTTCGATTTATCTTTCGGTTGAAAAAGGCTAAGCCAGAATGTAAAGCCCCATCAACGTTAGTTAACAGCGTGAGGAGAATTTGGTCGATTTCAATGAAAATATTTTCATTGCTTTGTTGTAGGTATACTGGGGTTCTGAACGACTACGACTGTAAGTACCCTTCAGACTCGCATTTCTTAGAACAAATAAATCAAAATTAGGGTAAAGAGCCTTTCGACGGTCGACATAAAAAGAGGTTCCAGCCTCAACAGCAAAAACAGAAAATAAATGGAAAATCCACCTTCTTCCTTAGCTTAAACGGTTCGCTCCTACCGGTGAAAACCCGAACAACGAACTGTCTGTAAATCAAGCGACATATTGCAACCATTTTCGCTGTCACCAACGTAATCCATCAATTTCATTTCACTGTCTCAGCCCACCGTCATCAAAAGACACTCAAATATCGATTTCGTCAAAATGATAGCAGCCTATCATCACTCAGTCTCAGAGACTTAAAAAAATACATTGACTGTCTGGGCCGGATAGAAGTATCCTGCCCCATCAAAACACCACTGAAAAAATCACTGTGTGTGCCCTGTACTTACACACACACAAATGTATAAAATACATCAGTCGTTTCAAAAAAAAGGACGCCATGGAAACAGACATAACAACCGAACGTTAACGATGGCGCCCAACCCTAGTCCTGGGGTTTGGGGATAATGTTTCCTGGCGAAAATAAAAATCGTTTATACACACACAGTAAGCCTGCCAGCCGGGTCAATAAATTTTCGGCTGGCAAAGTTACTGCTCAAGGTTAAAGGGATATTGCCTTGTCACACGCACGCAATAGACGATTCTGCTGTATTGTCATCTTCCTCGAGAATGGGTAAAGGTAAATCTTTGTGGAAGAACATTTTAAAAGACCTAGAGCGATAGAAATTTTCTATACCTTCAAATTGACGCACACACAATACAATTCTAGAATCGGTTTCGATGTGTGTGCGTGCCCTGCGACAGACATTTCAAATTGATTCTGATTCTGACTATGAAGACTCGCACTTTGGCTGTGTGTGTGTGTGTGGGGTGGAAAATTGTAATATTCGTGGGTTCAACGGAAATCCTTGTTGTGAGACTTGCCAGGCTGAGCGACTGACCTTGAACTTGATTTTGGGGAGTAAAAAACTTTCAGAAGGAAATTGTTCCATTCCACATGATGTCGAGTCACACGCAGAGAAGGTAGACTTCCCACATCTGCTCTGACGGCTACAGTGTATTTTTCATGGTGGCAATTTAAGTTTACCTGTCTCAAAAAGAAGAACTTTCTAGATGGATCAATATTGTAAAAATTTAAAACAAAAAAATGTTAATTCTGGACTAAAACTTGGGTACACGACACGCGGCACAGATATAATTACGTAGGTGGCAACCCAATTAGGGAAGTTTGAATAATTCACAAGTGCGTGAGAGTATAAAAAACACTTTTGCAAATTCTGCTGTTATATGGCTGTTGATAGGTATAAGACATTTACACTTAGTCGTCGTAGTTTAAATGTGCTGATAAACGATTGTCGTGCAACAAAGGCAGCAGCTGGTGCTGGTGGCAAACTTTGCAAACTTTGCCAGAGCATTTCGTTGCACTTTCAATATTAGAAATACAAATGTGCGAGTACAAATAGCCATGAACTCAATTAGTAGACGATGATATTAGAAAATAAAAATCATGCTGGTGATGCGGTGCTGCGTGATGCAGGAGATTATCTTGCCTCTACTTTTTTTTCTAAATAAAAATGTTTGACATTGTGGCGACTGACGAACCCACTAACTATTAATTGATTCACGGTTGCGAGGCTTCTCTTATGTGATATGATGAAAGAAAACAGTGTGCTGGGAAGTAGATTTTATTATCAATTCCGTTGGGGAAGTAACTGAAATGTTTTGATGAACAATATTATGACCATTTTGTGAATAACAAAATGAAGTGGGTCAATACCCTTTTTTTATGAAATAGTCCAAAATGTATCTTGATTAAGGCACCAATTAGCTTCTTTTGATGTAAAACATTGTGTCTTTTTAAGGAATCGGTACCCCAAAAAATGAAGGCTTGTGAAGTAACGAAATTAATAGAGTATTATTCTTTGTTTATTTTTTATGCAAAAAAAATGAGATTTGAAATTGAGCGAACACTCAGACTAATTATACCGCACGAGGCAGCAAATTTTGAGAAGCAATAGGTGAAAATTCAAAGTTGTTATTCTCTTTTCCATGACACTAAGAGCATTGAAGAAAAGCCTTCTTGCTTCGATTTTGCTTTGGGTGTGGCATAAAAACATTTTACCTCTGCTCCACTGCCTCTTGATTAAGGTTTCTACTTAAATGTTATTGTTGAAAAATTTATCACAATGTTTTTCCTTTACAAAAAACCAAATCATATTTCCGTACTTCTTCAGTTAAAGAGGCCATGTGCGGATGATTGAGGATATGTGTATAATGGAGCAGTGACAACGGTAATATTTCCAACTGGAGTCACAGAAGCATTTCAAGTCATAGTCGTGGGTGTACACCAAGAAAGCATCTTAGGTCCGCTACTATTTATTGCTTCTTTGACTACCTGCTGGAAGATACAGAAGGAAGTACATCAATTATTCATTGGCGATGATAAAGCCATCATAAGTGAGAATCCTACATCCTTGCAAGAAGAACTTAACGTATGGGTAACGTATAGAAGGTAGTGGGTACGGTAAGTCCAAATAAGACTGAGTACTTGTGTTACCCACTTTATCCAGACATGGCTATTACAGATTAGAATGGAAATGTGCTGCCCATGTGAGAGAAGCTTTAAATCTGGGATCAAAAAAGCAACTTATGATGTCGATTGTCGACAGCTATCATTGATTAAACGTGGAAGAAGTGGTCATCCATCTCTTGCTTAAAAGAAGAGTCTAAACCGATGTTGTGCGAGACTCAAACTATAGGAACACGGTTCACATTGCTGAACAAAAGTTTAAAAGTTGATGATAAAGATGAAGATGCTTAGGAGTAACAAGGCTTGATTGTATTAGTATAAAAATAACGTCAAAAATATCATCAGCACGATCAGCTCAATTGATGTTGTCATGAGATCGAGAGAACAGCAACAAAAAGGCAACGTTCAGATACGATTGCTATAAGTGCTATAAGGACCAGAAAGAAAAGCATATACCAAAACTCAAATGAAGCGACGTCTCAGGCTCAGAGCAATCCAAAATCGGGAGGCATGCATGCATCTTGAAGTTAATGAGGCGTAAGTCCAGGCGTATCACTTGTGTAAAGCAGATAGTGGGACAGCTGTAATCACGATGCTTTCAACGCCGAAGAAGACCAAAGAAGAGAAAATTAAGAAGAAGAAGAAGAAGAAGAAGAAGAAGAAGGAGAAAATAAAGAAGGAGAAAGATGAGTAGGAAGAAGGATAAAAAGAAGAAGATGAAGAAAAGAGAATGCAAAAAGGTGAAATTTTGTATAGTTAAGGCCCCGACCCATAGAATCCGTTGCGTGGTCCGTTCGCTGCCGGATTCAACTGACAGCTCGATTAAATACACACGATCTTATGAGAGGTGACCCATGCCATAAGCATCGGATGCAATGCACGCAACGGAAAATGTAGCCCAACTTTTAACTTTTGCGTCCGGCAGTACTGATGACATGCGCAGTCAAAACCAATTTCAAGTTTTCTCTTCACACCGCAACGGATTCTATGGGTCACCCCAATCCGTTGTGTCCGGTAAAACTGACTGCTGTCAGTTGAATCCGGCAGCGAATGGACGCAATGGATTCTATGAGTCGGGGCCTTTATAAATAATAACATAACACAAAAACGTGAGAAAACGGTTGAAGATAAACAGTGCATTTCGTCAGTATTTCGTGTTTTCTTCGTGGTTTTTCTCCTTCCTTCCGGTTAACCAGTGTCTCTAGTTCTTCAAGGGCGCCATCAAGTGAGATGCAGTGTTGATTTTGCTTTCAATCCATCTTTTTTCATTTTCAATTTCATGTACATGATTATGGATTTTAAATAAAATTCTGTTTTTCTTTTCAATTGTGCTCTTCTTTCTCTACATTTTAATACACTTAAAAGCAAGTTAGGACTTTCTGGTTTCGACCATGTGAAAGAACGTTTGAAAAATGATCCGAATCAAAAAAAAAAAATTAAAAAATAATTTTTTGAGTCATAAGCCCCCTTTTATAGGCCGGGCCACATATGTAGGGTTTCCTAAAAAGACAGGACAACTTTTTTTTAACCAATTGAGATATTTCAAAAAACTTTATGATCGGCTTGAAGTACATATAATCAAAAATAAAATAAGTAAGCAGGGTGGCGCAACAGAGCGAGGAGCCCCTGGGCCTAAAGCATTTCTCTCAACCATGCCATGAGAGGACCTACAATTTTCTGCCGGTTCCAAAAGGCTAATCGAGAAAGCGCTTTTCATGGCAACGAATTTACTAACGGAGGACTTGCCAATTCCTCGCGAAAGGCGATACCCCTGGAAAAACTATTTTGCCTCTGTTGGGATTCGAACCACGAACCTCGGGAGTAAAAGGCAGACATGCTAACAATCAAAACATTTATGAATATAACTCGACTTCGTTCATATGGCCATCGTGGGCACGTTTGCGACGGATTGGTGAACGCCGTGGAAGTGACTGATTTGAATTTTTGACTGCAGACGCTTGAACGACGTAGGTTGTCCTTATGATGATAAATTGAATTTACTTGAATCGACAATGATAGTTAGATGATTAGTGCGTTCACAAATTTTATTCAAAGTTGTCAATCCCCTATTGGAGAACTCTTTATTCTTTATTAATGAACACACCGACATTTTGCTATGCTCCTTATGTCAAAAATGTTTTCAGAAAAACAACACACATCTATTACCTCACCTAGATGAAAGCATTGAAACACATTACCGACTAAATAATGTGATACTGTAAGCCTGGGATCTTACTCCTCCCTGTTACGACATGGAGCTGTGAAATTCTGTGTCAAATTCCATTAGGGCATCTCCTTTTTACACAACTATAAGACCTTATCGACACTGTATGTCTTCATCGACACAATTGACGAACTGCGGAGCTTGTAATTGGAGTGAATGAAATCAATAAAAGGAGTAAGCATAAAAAATGAATATTAAAACACATCAAAAAGTAACTAGAGCTTCTTTTGACGAAAGCATCTTAATGACCGACAAGCCGGCATTCGTAGCAAAAGGTCTACTGCTGGTTTGATGGAATATCTCACCGAAAAGTGGAACCAATCTTAACACTGTTTTGGAGAAAGTAAGATTATTGCGCTTGATATTTTTAAGGCATTTGATAGAGTTTGGCACCAGGCTCTTTTATCGAAAATGCGTGCTTTTGGTATCGATGAGTCTCTTCTACGTTGGGTTAGAAACTACCGTTCAATACAAGTTGTTTTGGGCGTTTTAAGTCAGATAATATTATTTTATCGCTTTTTCTACAAAAAGTGCTATAGTGAAATAGCCAGTTGCTTCTTTTAAACAATTTAGCAGCAACACCCGCCTCGCCAGGAATGCTCACCAGTTCGACCTTGAGCCCAACTTCGCTGTGCTTTATAAAACTATACAAATGTTTGCCAAATTCGAATGGCTAAGTAAGAAAGTAATGTCACTTTCCATTGGACGAAAAGAACCGTCCAGGAGCGTCCAGAAGCATTCTCAAACCGTTCCATTGGTGCAAAAAGATCGCTTCTCATGATTCTGAGGAGTGACAGCCGCATCTCGATTTAAAGTGAGAATCGACTCAGAAGCACTAACACATGTTACTCAAATGTCAAAAAGAAAATTTTCTTTAAGGAATATCTTTTAAGAGCCTTAGGTGTTTCACACACACAAAGGAAATTACGTTAAACTGAATAGAAACAATTTTGGGTGTTCCATTGGTTTTTAAAATGAGTGCTTCCCCGAGTGAAACCAATGGAAAACGACATAAGTTTTAGGGAAGTGTAAATATTCTCGGAGTCCTTGCCAAATCCTCAATAAAGACGGTACGGTATGAAAAACAATATTATCTATATATATATTATAGATATTCCTGCGATTCGAACCTCAAACTCCAACGCAACAGGCAGACATGCTCACCACTACGCCGCGGGCATCACTTGAGTACAATTTATTACAACTGCTTTTTAAAATCTGAAAATGATTATGACTTGCAATTAAAATTGGATATGAATGAACTGAAAAAACAACCAACTAGCTCATTGCATTATTTAGGAGTAAGATGGCAGTTGTTAAGAAAAACTTAGCATCGATTTGAAAGTATTCAATCGAAAAGCACATTAACACGTTCTATGTCAATGTCAGACAAATTCTCTAAACATCCAAACTTGGATAAGTGGTCGACTCTGGAAAGGAAATCATATCTTAGAGACCAACACATCATGTTGTGTAACAAATCAGGTAAGCCTTTAGAAATAAAACGAAGCCAAGAACCTATTAAGGACAAATCGCACTCATTGTGGCCAACTAGCCGAATGCCATCATAATTGCTGCACATACCGCGCCGATATAAGACACAACACAAACACCCAAATGTCACTTGCGTTTGTCAAACGCTCGTTTTCTTGTTGGCAACAGCTCAAAAAAATCACTAGCAACAAAGTGGCTCACATAAAACGCATACAATTTTCGCATGTTGCCGTGTGGGAAAGGGATAGTTGCACACTTGCACACAAACACATACACACTAATGCTCGAGTGTTTTTTCTTTTCTTTATTTCAACTTTTTTTTTGTTGTAATGTGCATGGACTAATTGATGTCAAGGCACACTGCTTAATTTATACTCTCGCACAAATGCCACATTTAAATTGCATGAAGCGGCAGTGACTGTCACTGTCGTTGTACCAACGCACAGCGTTTACTTTAAACGTGAACGCACTTAGAATGTCATATTATTGAGTGTGCTTTAGTAGCGGTCGCCTTCTTCTTCCTCTTCGGCGTTCTTCATGGCCTAGCGCATATAGATATTGCATTGAACGAATATCAGTGTCAAAGTGCTGCTGCAGCCACTGTCAGTGTGTATCGGAATCCGAAAGAACTTTTACTTCGGCGATACTCGCGTATCTTGGTGTTTGTTTTCAAAAGATTTGAATCTGCGACCCTGGATGGCTAACAACATCACAACCACCAACATCACCATCACCACCACTGTTATCAACATCAAGCACAACAACGGACCACGAACTCCTTCAGGGAACTTGCGTGACACCTCGCGACGAAAACTAGGCCTAGTGTTGTTTGTTGATGTCGTTTGTTATGCATAACTCGGCCTAGTTGAGAGAATTGTGGACATGGACATTGGACAACTCCCTTTTTTTAAACTTTTTTTTCCAGTCTGGACTGCGAAGCGAGTATCAAAAATATATTCGGCAATGCAGTTAGCAAGCATCAGGGTGGGTAATTAGAGTGCAACAACTATACACTTTTGTGTAAGCTTCTCAAGGACGAGCGGCGATGGTGGTGGGCCTATAATGCCAATGTAACACCAGCCTTACACACTGTAGGTATAGTACATTCAGCTTTAACGCGATATTGAGGCTAGATAAAGTGCAAAGAAACCAATTTGCATTTTTCATACATAGAAACATTTTGAATGCTTGTTTTGACCAAAGAGTTCTAATGAACAGCCTTCACATGACGCCCCGTAGGCATAATGTTATGGTAGGCCTATGAGCCTATGACGATGTCGTTGCAATAGGCGCAGTTCACAAAATAAAATAATAAGAAAAAGGAAAAAAAACGAATGAATGTCGCCTCAGATCTAGGATGCCTTGGAAAGTGCGCTTTAAAAGTATAGATAAACTCAAGAAACCAGCTATGAACTATGATGCAGTTAAACTTGCCGGCTTCAAGGCTGCTTCTAGTGGTGAAATACTTTTAAAAAAATGAGATCAGCGTTTATGGTTTGCGGATGTTAGGAACGAGTTCTTAATAAAAAAAATGTTGAACCTTCTAATAATGAAAATATTTCTCTTAAGCGACCAATATTTTCGGTGAAGAAGAAAATTTACCATGATTCATTTGGGGAACAATAAAGCTATAACTGTCACGATTTGTGTTTCAAATCTTTCCCTCTGAATAAGAAATCTACGTAGCTATACCAAAGCGTAGGTAGATTCCGTCTTAAATTACGCTAATATAAGTATTCTAATATCTAAACCATCTACACCCCAAATTTAAAACAACTTTCCCAGTAATTGTGGTACCCGTGGCGTGATGGTTAGCATGTCCACCTGCTAACCCAGAGGTTCGAGGTTCGAGTCCCAGCAGAGGCAAAAATGTTTTTCCACGGGTATCGCCTTTCGCGAGGAATTGGCAAGTACTCCGTTAGTAAATTCATTGCCATGAAAAGCACTTTCTTAACTAGCCGTTCGGAACCGGCAGAAAATTGTAGGTCCCCTCCATTCCCTCACAAGGCATGGTTGTGAGAAATGCGCTAGGCCCAAGGGCTCCTCGCTCTGTTGCGCCACCCTATTCACTTATTTTTATTCCCAGTAATGCAAAAAGCCGTAATGAGCCAAATAAGCACAAATCTATATTTGGTGTTGTCACGTATATTGTTTGGAGTACCTACATGTGTTACAAATTTACTCGGAGAGAAAGAAATGACTTGCAGGTGAAGAAAAGTACAAAAGGTCAGGCTCACAGAAATGGTTGAGGGAAACATAGACTAGGCAGGCTTTATGCCAATACGTTTCCAAGAAAGAAAAAATTGTTAAAACAGAAGGCTTTACTGAAACTTTCCACCCTTGACTTTTGTCAAGTCAAAAGAAGTGTTAGAGATCGCAAAATCTATAGATAGCAATGATGGCTGATGGGAACTATTTTACGTCCTAACTTCCAAACTAATGTTGTTAATGTGAAAGTGAGTTTTTTATTAGCTTCTTTGCTAAGCTTTCACGGCTGAGCCACTAAACCGATTCCAATTATTTTTTTTTTCAGCAATGAAATAAAACACATAAGAATAAGTTTCATTAACATGGTGTTTGTTTTAGATAAAAAATATTCTTATGATATTAGTTCTAGTGGGCCATACGGCTAGCTTGACGCGCAATCGAGAGGTCCAATTTTAAACCACTTGTTCGAGCAACTGGGCCCGTATATGGGTAATAACAATTTGCAAAGGGCTTTTTAAAAGTAAGTCTATTCATACAATGACAAAATCTACTCACCACAAATACACCGCCAATTGTCAAATTGACAATCATTAGATCAGTGTTGCTAGGGGCCGAATTATCGCATAAGTGATCGAGTAATACGTGACTGAATTATGTGTTTTTGGCATTACTTCTCGCGTTATCGCGCACTTTAGTACCTCAATTTGACATTCTTTTATTAGTATTGGAACGAATTGAAGTCGATAAATGAACAGCAGACTGACGTTGTGTGATATAGGCGAATTTCGAAAGAAAAATAGTATTCACTCAATCGAGCACTCATGCGGTAATTCGACCCCAGTATGTGCTATGTTTTTTTTTTTCTGTTAATTAATTATTCCTTTAACAAACAATAGTTGTGGCAAACGGTATAAAATCTTTGGCTATCTTTGTATATAAGAGTGCATCTTCATTATTACAAAGGTTTGCGACATTAATCAAACACTTACTTTCCAGTAAAGTAACAGGGTTTGCAACTTAATTTAAATTTTAATCAGTCGTGTTATGGTACTCGTGGCGTGATGGTTAGCATGTCCACCTGCTGTTCGAATCCCAACAGAGGCAAAAATGCTTTTCCACGGGAACATTCCTTCACAAGGCATGGTTGTGAGAAATGCGCTAGGCCCAAGGGCTCCTCGCTCTGTTGCGCCAACCTATTTATTTAATTAATCAGTCGTTGCCTGCAAGATCAATACTATTTACTGAGTTAGGTGGGAATTACAGTTCGGGTGAACATAGACCTCAACCAACATCTTTGGACAACGACTTCAACTTCCGCCGAACTCTCATAAGTTTTGCACTCTAAGTCGGTTGAGATCTTCTTCCATTTGATTGCCCCACATAAGACGAGGTCTCTCCCTTTCCTGATTTCCCTGTAATGAGCTTTCGAAAACTTGTTGAGCCGGAGAGATGCGCACTTTTCTAGCTATGCCCATATCGCGGTACAGCTCAAAGCTCATTCAACTCATTCAGCTCGTTGTTGCATCTACTTTTTCCTTCACATACTGAACCAAAGCTCATTTGGAGTATTTTTCTTTCGAAACGACCTAGGGTTTTCTCATCCGCTTTTGATAAGGTCCATCCTTCCGCACCATAAAGCAGGACTGGGATGATCAAGGTCTTATAAATGGTAACGTTATTTTTCCTTAAGAGGGTTTTGTTTCTCAATATCCTTTTTTAACCAAAGAAGTAGCGGTTGGCAAGAGTTATTCTCCGTTTGATCTATACACAGATGTTGTTTTCTGTGTCTACAGCGGATTGTCCAATTCATCGATGTTCTCTGTCCTTCTTTGATGACAACATATAGGGGAGTTCTGCTCAAGATGACATACTCAGGTAAGATGACATACTCGTATTTTCTCTGTTTATAAAGCCGCCACAGTTCTCTCGAACATATCCAGACATGCATTTTTTCTATCTTTTGCCAGAATAAACTTACAGCTGCCAGTATACTACCTGCTGTCATCGTGATCGGTTCAAATGAAAAAGCTAGAGAATAAATTTTTTTGCGCGTCATTGTTTACTTCAAAATTGCTTAAAAAATTAAGTGTTTTTCTTTATCCTTTGTGTTTTATGAAAGCATTTATGTGTATAGAAAATATTTTTTGTGTGATTTGGCTCCTTAATTATAATGTTTTAATTCCTGAATGGTTGTAAAAGTTTTATTTCCTATCGGGTAAGATGACATATTGCTTATCAGTCCATGATGACATACTATAAATACTATGACATTCCTACTAAAAACACAAACCTTATTTTTTAATTTAAACATTTAAATGCAGATTTAAAATAAATTAAATAAATTTAAATCATGAAAGCTAAATGGCCGAAAATCTAAGTTGAAAATGTGAGGTATATACTGACTGAAGCTGAAAAGCCAAATAAAGCAGGCATTTTTACAATATGTCATCTTACCCTCACGAAGTATGTCATCTTATACCCAACTATGTCATCTTAGCCTTAGCCTCGGACTGTTTTAACTAATTTTTTTAAAATTAATTCTTTTTACTTTAAACTATTCATTCCAACTTTATTTTTTCCATACAATCATTAATTATTTAATTATGTAAAGATTTTAACGCTAGGGTTTGTAGAAAATTTTATTTCTGACTATAGACAAAAAGTATGTCATCTTGAGCACAATTCCCCTACTCCGTTTTGGTCTCATTAACCATCAAACCCATTTTTGCCGCCTCTGTTGCAATGCTCGCAAAAGCACTCATGAGTCATAACCTCCCGCTAATTACTTTTTTTACGTCAATATCGTGTGCGTAGGCGAGTAATTGTACAGACTTTAGAAAGATTATTCCTCTGGTATTTTGTTTGAACAATCTTTTCGTTAAGATATCGATATGACAGTTTGTCGCCTTGTCTAAAGCCATTTTCGACATCAAGTTCTTTATCGGTCTTGACGGAGCAGCGTGAATTCTCCAAAGTCATCCTGCATAGTCATACAAGTTTTGCAGGGATGCCGAAACTAGACATGGCTCTGTACATCTCCTCCGTGTAAATACTGTCATATACGTAACCTTGAAATCGATAAAAAGATAGTGTTTTTCGATATAATGTTCTCGGGGTTTTTCGAAGATCTGCAGTAACGTGAAAATTTGGTCAACTGTGGACTTTTCTGGTCTAAAACTACATTCATAAGGACTTACCAAATTGTTGACGTGGGGGTTCAGATTCACGTTCACATTTTACCGCAGACACCACATAATTGTGAGGGTCTCTCTTTTTAGGATCGGGCATACGATACTGAGGTTCCATTCATCGGGCACACTTCCTTTCGACCATATCGTATATATCAGCTGGTGCATGCTCCGATTCAACTGATCCCCAGCTGCCTTATAAAGTTCGGCATCTACACCTACAGTTTTGTTTGATTAAAATTGGTATATGGCAAGCTTAACTTCTTATACGTCAAGAGGACGGCATTATTGGTTATCGTAAAATTTGAATGGAACATTCTGCCTGACAACGGAATTAGTGCCTTCATCGCCGTGTGTATCCTTAGTAGCGAATGCATCAATTAATTACTATGTTTCCCTGCTGGTCTTTACAGGTTTAAGTTCGGGGCTTGCCACCCTAGCATGATCATTTCACATTTTGGTAAAACTTCCGAATCTCATTAATGTCATGGCATCTCTCAAATTCCTCAAAAAAGTGCTTTTCATGCTGCTTCATGGCCTAAAAATGACATGGTCCTTTTATATATCAATAGATACAATAATCAAAATAGTAAATGAGGGCAAAACGAAATACCATCATGCCAAAGAAGGGCAGAGAACATTGACGAATTGGACAAAACTTCACAATAGGCAGACATAATAACTTTTGTGTAACTAGGTACATAGAAGCCGCAAGTTAACACTAGGGCGACATCAAACAGAGAATTACTCTTGTCAAATCGCTGCTACATTGAGTTGAAATCGTTATTATGAGAAAAAACCTTCTTTTTACAAAAAGAAGTGGAAAAAGACCTCATATCACCCAACATACAAGAATGGAGAGAGCTCGCCTGAAATCGAAATTGTTGGCGAAAGGACATGGTTGAGGTTCACGGCGAACTCTGTAATGCCCACTCATGCAAGCAATACAATCATGATTATAGAGCAGAGTGCCTGCCACATATCTCACCGAGTTCTTCAATTCGCTTAAACTTTCGAGTGAAGCCTTACATAAACCTTAATTGAAACTAAATATACCAGTTATACGCAAATTCCCGATGCTTCTTAATTCTACAATGAAACGGATCTTCGGATCAAATAATTTATGCAGAATATAGTATAGGTGCCGCTTTCGACAGGTGTCGTTGAAAGAGGTAAGTGGAATCATAACTCCAATTCCGATTATCCCCGCCCACTAATTAACCGTTTCACTGCAAAAGTGTTCAATTTAGAATCAAACTGTGAAAGGCAAACATTGCATGTAGCAGGTGCGCATTCCGAAAAAACATGTTTTTCCAATGGCCAACTTTATACAGCCTGCACCATAGTATATTAAGTTTTAGGTACTTTCAACCTATTAAATAAGTACTAGTTGTTTAAATATTAATTATTATAGCAATTTTTTTAAATCTACGCTCCATTTTTGAATTTAAATGGTCCCAACCAAAAAAATTGAAATTTTGTACGAATTTTTAGAACAACCGAAGCCGTATATCGGCATTAATAATTCGCCAGCGTTGTTCTGTACTAAATTTATTCGTTATGATGATGACAAAACGTACTGACCACAAATACACCGACAATCGTCAAATTGACATCAAAGAACAGTGTTGCCAATTTAAGAACCAAACCTCTGCAAAGAACACCATTTATGAGACGAATATCCTTTATTTCACATTCGTTGGATTTGTCAAGTTTCCAAGAAATTACTTCAAAGAAAGAAAAAAATCCTTAAAGCAATTGCATTTGTTTTCCTAAACAACTTAGTTATTAAGTGAAAAGCTCCATTGACACAATTTTTTTCCTGTCAAAAAAGACTTACCAACAGAAATGTATGTATGTTAATGTTTGTATATGCTTGGAAACACACAAAAGAAGTAAAACAAGAAATAATTACGCTTCATTAAATATGTGTAACTGTCTGTGCTAAGCGTTATTCGTATCTTCATCTCAGGACACAGAAAACAATAAAATAAGTACGTGGGCCTCTTTTCGGATCTGGTTGTACAATAGTAGTATTTGTAGAAATTATTTTATTTAAACAGTTTTGGATAAAATCAATTTTTTTTTCATTTCTGTAGTTGACTTGTAGATTATGTATAAATTGCATAATCCAAAGTCCTTGATATATCCTAATGTTTTCTTTTCCTGAAAGTTTCAAGAATATTTTTTAAGACTCTTCATTTTCAGTAAATCTGTTCCTTGAAATGTCACAGTAGCTGGTATTCCAACAAACTGAAGAAAAAAATCACTTCACCTACCTCCACGATGTATACTCACTCATACCCACTAGACTCACAGAAAAAAAAAATAAAGAAATCATTATCCTTACCTGGAATGAGAAACAAGAAAAGATATTTTTAGATTTAGAAAAATTACAAAAAATTAAAATAAAACACATTGAATTACAAGTAAATAAACAATTCAGGAAACTGTCAACGTGTATGGAGAAGCCAAATAGAAAAAAAGGAAAAACAAACTCCTTTCGTTTCAAATTAAAAAAAAAACTTCTTTTACCATTGCTGGGAATGATATCCTCCCTAACAAGCCTAAGCATGCAATATGAAATCAAAACAAAAAAAAACAGAATTTTAAATTTGATTTGATATTCTGGGCACGCGTCTCTCTGCACACAGGCCCACAATAAATTTTTATAACAAAAATATATTTATTCATAGTGACTATAGCCACAAGGTTAGGCTTGTTAGCGGATGGCGGGTCGCCAAGTCCACAACAAAGATTCTTCATCGCTCTTTCATTCTTCAAGTGGAACCACCATACAATCGATGGCGGTGGAGCACATAGAAAAGAGAGATTTCTCTACCGGAAAGGGTCACGGTCAAATGAGTTCGGTATCATCCGCCCGCAGTGGTTGTCATCGTACCGCACCATCAGTGTTTTTTGATCTTTAGCTTACCATCAGACACAACATTAAGTGACTCGAATAGTGTCGCCTAATGGGTCTGGACTAGCTCTTTGATGATATGACTCTTGTATACCAATTAGAGTAACGTAGCGTGCGTCGGTCGTGTCGGTCTGGTATAGAAGCATCAATTGCTATCAATCAAAGTGCTGGTGCTACCGATCACGATTCTGATCAACGTTTGGGGCAGGCTACGCTTCTTGCAACAGGATAGACATTTGGATACTTAATGAGCTATTCGTATGGAAGAAGGCGGCTTTTGATTTGTCACTCGATCTGCCCCCGGTTTGATTTTGATTTTGTCGTTTGTTCGGGACTCAAAAAACTGTAAGAGGAAATAGGTTTACGACCATGAAAGTAATTGATCTTGTAAAATCAGGACGTTAATGGTCTTGAATGTCAATTTATTTTAAGGATGTGCTCTCGAAATATTTCGTTTCGATTGGTCCACGATTATTCACTTATAAAAAATGGACGCTTACTTATAAAAAAGAATTTTTTCAGCCATTTAGTCCAAAACTTGGATCCGTAAAATCCGCTGTGCTGTAATACACATTTCTATAAAAATTTCGCGGAAACATGCGTCACTTCTAACATTTCTTTTGGTAGAAGCAGAGTTTAAAACTTAATACGCAACACACTTATGCTAAGCAGTATACACATTTTGGTTTCAAACTTTGTTTACAATTCATGACCAACTGCAGGTGTGTATGCCGTACACCTATGGCATAAGCTTCGACACATAAAAAAAGCTATAAATTTCAAGGGTCCCTTGACCGAAAAATCTCAATAGCGGTGCAACTATGCAGCGACTGAATGTTATGTTTTTATTCTACATTTGAGTGTTCTGGTTTGCATATCAATATGTGCATCAACTTTAATTGTGGAAATTCTAATTTTTATTTCGGATCCGAAAATTGGTATATGCCTTGTGTTGTCTTTCAATGCAAGGCAAACGGTAAAATCTTTTAGTGGAAAAGGTATTTCCAGCGAGGGCTGTCATAGAGTTGAAATTTCAATGATTTCGCATCAGGCCAAGTCAAAAACACGAGTGAGTTTTTAGTAATTACGTTTTTTTTTTTTTCACTAAAATAAGCCACTTATTCTGCGACGTTCAGTACATGGTCGTGCGCTTACTCAGGTGCAAGTTATAATTTTGGGTGGCCTTGGGCTTTACCAAACACAACTGATTTCTGGAAAGCTCTCTTCAGTTTTGAACTTTGATTCGGTTGAGTTGTCAATAGCGCTACCTTAGACGCTAGATTCTAAAAAAAGAGTGTTTAAAAACCTAAAAAAAATTTCAAAATTCGTAAGACGACAGTAAAATAGCTTTCCTACAACAGCTGTAAGCAAAATTACATGAAACAATCTTTTGATGGTACAATCGCCCGCCGATAGACGATTGAACGATAATAGTTTAAAAGTTACTGAACCTGGGCAGAAGTCTCCCCATTCCATATGAATTCCTTCCAATATGACTCAGAAAACATGTTGAGTTGGATCGATGTGGTGTTCAATTGCTCTACATATCCCAACCATGCGTACTCTTCTAACTATGCTCATATCGCGGTGCAGCTCGAACAGTTTGTTGTTGAATCCTCATCTTTACACATTTTTCTCAGGAAAAGGGCCAAAGACCACTTGGAGTATTTTTCTTTTGACATGGCCTCGTATGTCAAGAAAACTAACCATAGCTTTTCGAGAGAGGTATTTATTACTCGTTAGCCTCCTCAAACCTAGTAGCAGTGATATTGCAAGAGCAGTTTTCCGTTCGGACTCGTATCAAAAATTTTGCTGAGTTCCTTACTGTTATGGATGTACGAGTAGCAGCGTGTGTTCTAAACAGTCATCCTATAAAGTCAAAGGAGATTTGCAGGGATGCAAAAACTTGACGAGGCTCCGTATACAACTCGTCTATGTATACATTGTGATAAGAACCTTTAACATCGGAAACATGTGCATAGCGACGATGTATTCCTGGGTTTTTGCCTATAATTGCCGCAATGTGAAGATTTGGTCGATTGTGGACTTTCCTGATCAAATTGTTGACTTGGCATTTCGAGCGGTAATATATTACTGCTGAAAGGAACATATATTTGACTAGGTGTGCCAGCGACTTCGTCCGCAAGAATTGGCATAGCTTACAATTTTAACATGAAATAAAAACTAAATGTTAAGTGAAGCTTACCACAATATATTACTGAAAACCCCATCTAGATAGGAAGCCGTTTCTGAGATTAGCCTGCACAACCAAACAGACAAACAGACAAAAATTCCAAAAATCATTGTTTTGGGATCTATTGCGTTAACAAAGGTCTAATATTTTTTCTCATATATCTTCCATGTACAGACAGCGATCTGTTACCCAACTGCGTGCCCGCATCTTCTAATGACCCTGATTTTCTGGATGAAATCGAGACATCCATCCAACGGACCCTGGGGCCCAACACTGATGCAGCAATATTCAGCAACAACAACCCGTCGAGTGACCCAATCAACTGCCCGAACCTGTTCACTCCGGAAGAAATTGCAGAAATAATATACAGCCCCAAGAACAAGAAATCAACAGGCCCAGATGATGTCTCAAATTACGTCCTGAAGGGGCTCCCACGGACAGTGGTGATCTTTCTGGCTATTATCTTAAACAACTGCATCAACAACAGCTACATTCCCAGGAAGTGGAAAACGGCCAAGATAGTGGCGATTCCGAAGAAAGGCAATCTGTACCTCATCGACAACTACAGGCCCATTTCCCTACTCAAAAGTCTAAGTAAACTTCTGGAGGAGCTAGTACTTAGAAAGTTGAAGAAGTTCTGCAGGGATAATAATATCATCCCAAACATGCAGTTCGGCTTCCGGGAAAAGCATTCAAACCTGCATCCGCTGATGAAACTACACAATGACGTCGCGCGCCGAAGACTTTAACAGCCATCGTGTCACCGTCGCATGCTTTTTGGATGTCGAAAAAGCATTTGACAGCATTTGGATTAATGCACTCATCCATAAGCTAAATCTTCTAAACTTTTCAGCTCCATTGATAAAAATAATTTTTTCTTTTCTCTCCCACAGAAACTTGTTCGTCCAAATTGGAAGCGCAAAGTCCGCCATCAAGAGCATCAGAGCAGGAGTCGCTCAAGGATCAAAACTAGGACCATTCCTCTTTAACATCATGACGTCGGACCAACCAACCACAAGGGACTGCGAAAACCTGCTTTACGCCGATGACTTTCTGACATATATAGCACATCTATATCACCAACCATAGCTGCCCGGATAGTGGAAACTCACATCCACAAACTATATTCTTATTATAGTAAGTGGGGAATCCGGATCAACTCAGCTAAGTCAGAGCTCGTCTGTTTCAGAAGGACCGGAGGAAGAGGCCGTTGTTCTGCTGGTAACTGCAGAGCCACATCCATTACTCTACCTGATGGAACCAGACTGGCTGCCCAAAGAAATGCGAAGTATCTAGGCATCAATTTCAATGAGGTGATTAGATTTAACCCGCACTCACGCACTGTACTGAAGAAGGCCAACTTCGCTTTCCACCGACTGTGCCCTTTGCTGAGGAGAAGGATAAGACTAAGTCAGCCAACAAAACTACTGATGTACAAGCAGCTGCTGAGACCCGTCATCAACTACGGAAGTCCAGTTTGGTTCACCATCTCGAAGACCGCGATGAAGGATCTCCTAATTTTCGAAAGGAAGATTCTGAGACTCTGCATCGGCCTCACTTTCAACCACCAGCGTCAGAGACATTACAGTAACCAGCATCTGTACGAGACCGCCAAGATGACGCCCTTGGACCAATACTTCTTATCGACTGTATTGAAAACGGCTGCAAATATCAGCAACCACCCTAATCAACTGGTGAGAAGGATGACCACTGAGGACCGACAGCCTTAGCCAAGATACCTAAGCGTGATGAACACTTTGGACGAAGAAGTAATACCAACCAACGACGAAGCCACCAACTTCTACGGTGACCCTGGGTCAGCATACTTCCGTGGCTGATGCCACCAACACAACCTCCTCATAAAGAGGGACGCCAGCGACAACCGGGACGGAACATCCCGAGATAAATCAAGTCAGCCGACTTATAATCAAGAATTTTCTTTCTTTTCAGCTACAGCAATGGACAAAGAAATAGCACACTATTAAGAAAAATCATAAATTCAAAATTTCCGTTATGTGAAATGGTTGTGATGTTTCTTTTTCTTCGGGTATGTTGATTTGACAAACAAATGCAGTCTATCAAGCCCAAAAAAGTACCGCAATCTTGGTTAGTTTCTTGCAATTGTCATGTTAAACTTTTTGTTAGTCTCTCACTGCTGGATGTAGAAATAGTACACATTTATTTCTCCGTTAGAATCATTAGAATCAACATTTTGTGTTGGAAGATTCTCAAAGAAAGTGCTTTATTTTTGATTTTTATAATTTATTTAAGAAATAAAATAAAAATAATGGGCCGTAAGGTTCATTGCACTCCGGATAAAAGAAGAATTATTTTCGAAAAAATCCTTCAGAAATAGCCAAAATACTGAACTGTTCGCGTAAAATGGTTTATAATGCCGTTTATTTGGTAAGTAGAAATCAAAATTTCAGTTTTGATAATAAGTTGCGCAGGCCACCACCTCGCAAAACTTCGATACGAGTGGATAAAGCGATCGCAAGAAAATGTAAGTGTGACCCATTTAAATCATCTCGCACCATTATGACCGAAATTAACGAAGAGTTCGGTTTAAACGTGTCAAGCAGACTCATTAGAAGGAGACTTAATGATGCAAAGCTGTTTGGACGGGTAAGGAAAAAAAACCGTTGCTGTCGAAAAAAAACATCAGAGATCGCATAATATTTGCTAAGAAACATCTAAATAAAAACATGCAGTTTTGGAAACGAGTTCTGTGGAGCGATGAAACAAAGGTTAACCGTATTGGACCAGATGGTAAAACATTTGTGCATCGTCCTAAGTGCGAACCGTACAATCCTAAGTACACTTTAAAGACGGTGAAACATGGAGGGGGAAATTTAATGGTCTGGGGTGCGTTTTCCTGGCATGGGGTGGGACCATTGGTGATTATTGATTTCAAAATGGATAAATTCGCTTATCTTGCTATATTGAAGAATACAATGGAACCATATTCATTTAAGTTCATGCCAATTAAGTGGATATTCATGCATGACAATGATCCCAAACACGCATCAAATATTGTAAAAGCATGGCTCGCGGATGAACAAATCGATGTCCTAGCCTGGCCAGCTCAAAGTACCGATCTTAATCCGATAGAACACTTATGGAATGATGTTAAAGTCAAAATTGGGCAGACAAAATTTAAAAATTCAAACGATCTTTGGGCCGGAATCAAAGAAGCTTGGTACTCTATCCCACAAAGTAGATGCCAGACGTTAGTTGAAAGCTTACCAAGGAGGTGCCAAGCAACTTTAAAAAATCGTGGTCAACCAACTAAGTACTAACTTGGTAATACCAAAATTAATGAAAAAATAAATATTTTCACTAAAAATAATTTTTTTTTACGATTATAGGTAAGTGTGCTATTTTCTTGTCCACAAGAAATTTGATCATCACTACAAAATATATTTTTAAAAATTGAGCTGTAAGGAAATAATTCGCTTTTACTAATTATAATTAATCCTTAGAAGTCACTTCATGTCATAAAATAAGAAATAAAATATTTAAGTTCAAAAGGAAAAATTAAATGTAGTTTTCATTAGAAAATGAATGAATGTGCTATTTCTTTGTCCATAGCTGTATATAATATTAAGTTATTATTTTTATTCTAGACAATGTATTTATTTAGGCCCCCTATGTGCCAACATTCCTACATTATTATCATTTTCTTAATTTTAAAATTACCTAGTATTAGTATCAACTGTACATATATACTCGTATATCGTTCAATAAACATAATGTTAATGTTACGTTTTTATTATATGTATTGATGTTAAAAAAAGCTTGTTCCTACAGTATCAGACAACATACGTCTGTCTGATACTGTTATTTTCGTCATCATCGCCTCTAAGCATTCTGCAGAAGTGGCCTTTATAGATACTCAATAAGCGATTGCACCTCTTCCACTATGTTTCCCTGGAGGTTTTGAAGGCTTGAGCTTTGGTGCTTACAGCCTTGTAAGTATTACTTTACCTTATCGTAAAACTTTTGAATCTCATTCCTATCACTCCATCTTTCGATTTTTTCAAACGACCGCTTCTTATGCGTGCGTTTTTGTCTTTTGAGAACTTAACGTTATTCACATCATTTCTTCATGTTGATGTCATGAGCAGTTCTGGTTTTCCTTCCCATAGCTTTTGGCGTACTTTTCATTTTTCTGCATTTTTTCCCCTCCATTTATCATATCATCAAGGGTCGAGGAAATATTGAGGTGCTCATAAGATGCGGTCCTGATGGCTTGTTGAAATTGTCTTCAATTCTTAAAGGTAGCTGCATTGAACAATGGGAAAATCCTTTCATTAGCAAAGACACCGGCTTTCTCTCGGGCCTGTAGTTTTTATACTTTGTATTGTTTTTGTTTGGGTGGATGGTGAACAGGATATTCCCATTCGAAACTTCGTTACGTAAAACGATAATATTCCGAATCAATTTTGGTTTCTCGAACGGTTCAAACAACCTTAATGTTGAAAGAGTGTCTTAATTCGATCACAACATGGTCAGTCTGGTTGACGGTGATTGATCTGATAATCTCATGTGAAGGAAGCGTGTGCTACTTAAATGTTTAGTGCTATGAAAGTGTTTCAAAAGATGTCTCCCTTTCAGTTCAAATAAAATAAAATAAATCTAATAAATGGGATGGCGCAGAAAATATATGGTAACATCAGGGCTTACGCATTTCCTGGACCTACAATTTTATGCCAACTGAGAGAACAATGCAATTCCAATGTTAACGTCATATTTTTAGCACTGCTCAATTTTTTTTCGCTTCGTTTTGATACTTGGAGTCGAAAAATAAAGCAAACAAATTTTATTTTGACTTCAAGTATCGATATCTCGAAAACAAGGCGAGGTATCGAAAAACTTCATTTAATTAAGCTTAATACTTTTCCAGATTGTTTCGTTTAGTCAATATTAAAAAAAAATTAGACTTCAAGTATCGATATCTTGAAAACGAAGCTAAATTTCGAAAAATAAGGTAATCTGGCCAAATTAATTGTCGAGATTGCGGCTTCGCGGATATCAATAAAAACAACAATTGGTACTCCTTAAAAATCGCACTTTAAAAAAAAATATTTCTGGCAAATTCTGCTTTCACATTTATATAAAGAAAATGAACAATTAACAAATCTGCTGAACTTTTGCCGGAACAGAAGATATTATGCGAAAGTCAAAGAAAGTAAAAACAAAAACACTCAGTATTCAAACCACTTAGTTAATAAAAAAATGTCTATTCAAAAACCAAATGTAGGTACCTACCTATAAATTTTTTTTTGTATACGCAAAATCTCTAAATCTCTATGTGTGCCACAGTCTTTGCTCTTTTTTTCATTTTCATCATAATTGTACCCGAAGCCAAGGTGAGGTGCGAATTCTTCGTATCTAAGCAATCATATAATCAGCATACCTACATTTTCAGGATATTTTCACTTCTATCCAGCACTTTGAAGCGCTCAGTATAGATTTGTTTTTGTGTTCAGTGGTAAAGTGAAATGCTTAACTGCTTATAAGATTGCTAAGTCTCGACCAAAACCTGTTGTTTCCAAACCAACACGCATAAGAGAAAGAATTGGTTTATTAACTACATTTTTAGAACTTTCAGCAAAAAAATTGTTAAAAAGCAATTCGATTAAAAACTTTATGACACTTTCTCCAACAATTTCGATTTCGGGCGAGCACTCTCCAGTTTTGCGCTTTAAGTCGGTTGAGGTCTTCTTCCACTAAATTGCGCCACCTAAGACGAGGTCTTCCTCTTTCGCGATTTCCCTGCAATGCGCTTGGCCTTGAAATTGACACAAAAATGGCGTACACCGATAGTATATTCTCGATCTTATGTTCTCCAAGATTTGTCGCAATGTGAAAATTTGGTGGATTGGGGACTTTTCTGGTCTACGACCACATTGATAAGGACCTATCTATCAAATTGTTGACGTGGAATTTAAGAGTTTGAGTTTGTTTCACACATTACAGCAGACAAGATCTTATACGCAGCGTTAAAGAGTCTTATTCCTCTATAAATTATCGCAATTTTGAAGGTCTCCGTTTTTTAGGATCGTGCATACAATACTGAGATTCTTCCGAGTTCCGACTATATCATGCAGATCAGCTCGTGCAAGCTCCCTTCCAACTGATCTCCAGCTGGCTGCAGTCTTATTTGATTTAAGTTTGAATATGGTAAGCTGAACTTCTTCTTCTTGATCTTCGTCCAAGTTGAATGGGCATTCTGCCTGACTGCGGGGTTAAGGCCCCGACCCATAGAACGCGTTGCGTGCGGTAGAAGCGTCGCGGCAACTGATGCGGTGGGGTTTGCCGCGCGCAACTGATAGGGGTGACCCATAGAATCCGTTGCGGTGTTTTGACAGATAAATGTAGTCAAAATGGGAGCGTTCAAGAATCGTATCCGGATAGCTTGTTGTTGTTGTTTACGTGTGGGAAATCGAAAAAAATAAGTTATAATCGTCTAGCAATGATATTTTGAATGTTTTTCTGTTTTCAAAAGTCGAATTTTAATATTTCACAGCTGTTGTCTGTTGTCGATCGTTCAAAAAGGTATCTAAGATACGGCTATCCGAGATAGGCTATCCGATAGGTTCTTGAACGCGCCCATTGTCACTTTTTCCATATAAGAGAAAACTTCAAATTGGTTGTGACTGCGCATGTCTCTCTTCTGTCACCGCGTGAGAGCCGCGGCAAAGTAGAAAGTTGGGCTACTCGGCGCGTTCGGCGCGTTACTCGCGGTGCTTATGGGTCACCTCTCTTAGAGACTTCATCACCATTAAGTAGTCTTTAGAAGTGTAGAATAGTAATAGAGTCGCAGTCACTACGGAGGATTTGGAACTCCGTAGTGACTGCGACACTATTACTATGTTTCCCTGCAGGTCCTTGCAAGCTTGAGTTCGGGGCTTGCCAACCTGCCATGATCTTCATACTTTTGTCATGGCATCTCTTAATTTCATCAAAAGAGCGCTGCTCATGCTGCTTCTTTTTCTTTTTGAAAACTCAGAGGTCTTCTTTTCTTCTTGTAAATCTCCTTATACTGAACGAAAGCAGCCCTTGTTCTCTTTTGCATCAATATTTGCCGTGCTTTTTGTTTGGTTGCATTTGCATGCCTGCATTTTCCATCGTACCATGGGTTTCGTTTTGAAGGCCGAATGAAACCCAGAACTTCAGATGCAGCTCTGATGGCTTGTTGGCATTGCAGCCACTGGTCTTCAATGCTTGATGCTGGCGGAATAAGATTCAAGGATAATTGGAGGGACACTCGATTGGAGAAGGCCATGGCACTTCCTAGCGATTGTAGCTTTCCGACGTCATATCTCTTCGCAGCATTGGTTCCCGCGAGTCGTGAATAGGATAACCTTATTAATATCTTGGCTACAACAACAAAGTCCAAGCCCCTCGGAAAGTTCGAATATCTATCGCATTGGAAGAGTGTCATACGTCCATAGCAACATGGTCAATTTGGTTGACGGTTGATCTAAAGATCGCCATGTACATGTAAAGGTAAAGTAACTTCTAACATGTAAATGTCATAATATTTTTGAACGGAAATATCTTAAGCAACTTTCTCGTACATTCTTTTTAGCAATTCGCGTTTCTAGAGGTCTTGGTAAAACCTCCACCATCATCCCATTTCTTTTTTATACTTAAGAAAGGCCTACAAACGACTCCAAAACTAAAATGGGAGTGGTTTTCTGTTGAAATTTTTCTGCTACTGACTGAGCGGCAAAGCGACAAAATTAGAACAAAATTGAAAGTTGAACGGCAGAGCCATGATGCCGCTTAGCTTTTGATTTTGTTCTAATTTTGCAGCATTGCCGCTCAGTACGTGGCACACTTGGGCTGGAAAAATAAATATTTGTGCAAATTTAAGAAAACCAGTTTTTTTTAAATCCAAGCTATGACGCAACCGTCGTACTAATTTTTCCTTATGCTCATCAGGATCGCATTGACCAATTCTAAGAAAAGATTTGGCGCTGTTTTCTGCTGCAATGAAAAGCACTCGCCAAATGGCCAACTAAACCATAATATGTTTTATTATTTTTACATTTTCATATTCCTCCAAATGCCTCGGTCGCTTTAATGATTTCGTTACCAAAATATTTCACTTCTTTTATGGTAACTTCCCTTCAATGAAAAACAGTGTCTGTCAAATGCCAGCATTTTTATTTTATCATTAAAGAAAAGAGAAAGAAAAAAACATGTGGAAGACATAAAACACAGAGATCGCGCCGTGATAAACAGGCTATAGGCGTACGGAAACAATTCAACTCGTTTATTAATGAAGTCACTTAAAAAGGATATCTTTTCCTCAAACAGAGTGTACCTTTTTTTCTTTTTTTTTTTATTGCTTTTTTTTTTAATAATACACACCACTTGTTGTGCAACCATTATCATGTCGGTCCACAATTTCGAGCTACCAAACCAGGTAAACCGAATTCGGTAGCCACATGGAATTTGAAGTGCCTTCAAACAAAAAATATTTTTTTTGTTTCTGGTTGCGGTTCTTCTCATCACAACATGCTTATTATTCCTGAGTTTAAGGACATTTTGAAGTGAACTCTTCCTTGTTCAAAATCTTGCGCTACAATCATCCCGACGATGATTGCATTTTGAGTCGATTGGTTTCAATGAGAAATGCGAGATGCTTGTTTGCCATGGTTGTATCTACTAATAGCAAATGTTTTCTCATAATGACGAAATGCAACTTCAAGTGCGTATTTCTTTGACATCTTTGAGAGAAAAAAAATACGAAACAGCAGATTTTTGGTTTTATTGGTCTTTGTGTGTGTTGTCAGCACAGTATAATTATTCATCTGCAGCGTAGAGAAGATTTTGGTAAGATCAATATGGCTTTAAAAGCGGCCTGAATGTTTGCGAGAATAGAAACGTTACGAGTATGGTTTATGTACCTTCAGAAAAATTTAAACTTTTTTTGAAGTTTATTGACGTTTTTACAAAGGTACTAAAAGGTGTTTTTTTTAGAGGTATATAGGCCATATGCCCTGGCATATTGTCTAAAGGTACAATTTTCAACCACTTTTTCGAGCATTTGAGGCCGTATGTCGGCAATAACGCCATGAATGTTGACGTAGACGAGCTACTTCACATATCATCAAAGAAAATAATCCAATGGTGTCAAATCACACCATCTTGGTGGCCAATAGACAGGTCCATTCCGCGAAATTATGCGCTCAACGAATGTTTCCTTCAATAAATCGATTGTAACGTGCGCTGTGTGGCATGTAGCGCCGTCTTGTTGCAACTACATCTAATCCACATTCATGCCATTCAATTCGGGAACAAAATAATCGGTTTTCATGGCTCTATACCGGTCTCCATTAACGGTAATTGGCTCGCAGGCATCTTTTCGGAAGAAATATTGCACAATGACTCCACCAGCCCATAGACCACACCAAACAGTCAGTTTTAGTGGATGTAATGGCGTCTCAAGGAACTCATGTGTATTCTCTTCACTTCAAATGCGGCAATTTTGCTTGTTAATGTTGACATAACCATTCAACCAAAAATGAGCTTCATCACTGAACAAAATTTTGCGATGAAAATCAGCATCGAGATCAATCTTATTTTCGGCCATACACCAAAATCACGACGCATTGCATGGTCTCGCGGCTTTAATTCTTGCACAAGCTGGATCTTGTAAGGTCGTAAGCCAAGATCTTTTCGCAAAATCTTCCATAAAGTTGATGGATAAAGCTCCAATTGCGGTGCACGGTGGCGAATCGATTCATTCGGGTCCTCTTCAACACTTTACTCTACAGTGGCAATTGTTTCTTCGGTGCGCACTGTTCGACGTATCTGCGGATGCGTATTATCACATAAAGTAAACGTAGTGCGAAATTGATCAATGGTTAACCGAATTAATTGCTCTGATAGACGACTATGTCGACCATAAAATGGATGGAGCTTGCTTACCGCAAGCAAGCTTACTTCGCGAACTGAAACATTATTTTCGAAATTAATTTGCACGATTTTCAAGCGTTATTCTTTTGTCAACCTGTTCTTGATGAAATGGTAAACCAAACTGAACATAAATGACATTAGAGTTGGCCGATTTGATCACAAAATGTCAGTGTCATATCCCTATTCGAAAAACCAACCTCTAAAAAAACACGCTATATAAGGCAAGTTTTGCAATCGGGCAGAAAAAAAGTTTTTACTTATGGTACCCGTAGTGTGATGGATAGCATGTCCACCTGCTAACCCAGAGGTTTGAGGTTCGAATCCCAGCAGAATCAAAAATTTTTTTCCACGGGTATCGCCTTTCGCGAGTAACTGGCAAGTCCTCCGTAAGTAAATTCATTGCCATGAAAAGCGCTTTCTCGATTAGCCGTTCGGAACCGGCATAAAATTGTAGGTCCCCTCCATTCACTCACAAGGCATGGGGGTGAGAAATGAACTAGGCCCAGGGGCTCCTCGCTCTGTTGCGCCACCCTATTTATATAATTATTTATTACTTGCTCCAACAATTTCGATAAAATTTTATGTGAATGATTTGTTTTTTATTGTCTTTTTTATTTTTTTTGGTAAACTGGTTCAACGATTTTGGTTAAATTTTCAGCGTGTGCATGTGTTAGCAACTGCAAAAGAATGGCATTTTTAAATTTGCGCTTGAACCCTTTGGAATATTTAATTTGATTTTTTCAACATTTTGCGTGATTTAATTCAATTTTCATAATTATTGTGTGGTACCCTGTACCACCAAATATATTAAGAGCGAATACTAAAACCTTTCCATAACCTTAAGATTTTGGTATTGTACTTATCATACAATCGCAAGTTCGTGCACATTTTTTCTTGATGTTTCTAGAATTCGAACTACGAACTTCGCACGTAACAGTCGAACATTTTAACCACTCGCCACACCATAGCCACAACGCCACGCCACAGCCACCACTACCGTGCCATTTACGAGTAAAACAGCTTGTCAAGTATTTTCTGTAAATTTTTGTGAATATACCAGTGACAAAAGAATAATAATAATCAAATGTGTCAAGTAAAGACAGTTCATTTCTGTATGTTCTTTGTGTAACGCGAAAAAGTTTATAATTTTAAAGTTATTTCCTAGTAACGATTGTGTTGTTAAGTTTTACCCTTTGCTTTAACCCTTATGTAAAATGTTGTTCAAGTTCGCTTAGTAACGAAAAACAAAATGCATAAATCACCAGAGGATTTATTTTTTACAACCACACCCACTAAATATTATCATTGACAAAATCTACCTCAACCATGTGTTCCCATAAACTTATTTCCCAGTTGCAACTGTTTGCATTATCTTGTCCACAGAGCACACTCACACTGCGAGAAATAAAAAAACATGATTAAAATAATTTAATTTTATGTCTTCCTTTTCCGCAAGTCACTTTATGCCATCAAAAATCACTTTCCATCTATCCCCTTTTTGTATCTTTTGACGACATGACACACCACTGAAGCAAAGGATCATTAAAATGCGACTTAACACGGAATGACAATTAGCCCTGCTCCAAAAAAAAAGAATATCCTTTTTTTGGTTTCATAACTTCGTGTATATTTTCAACAGGTTCCTGATTTCCTTTTCATTTTCTCAAAAAGGGGACATTTGTGTAGCATACAAATTTCATTTGAGGAAACGCCCCTGTTTATGCATCCCGATGGGGCTCCATTCCAACTTAATGTGTCATCTTTAAATGACTCGGGATTTTGTTGATTTGGTTGGTTTTCTGGTTTCGTGTGTCATTATTCCGCATTCTCAACAACAGCAATTTGGTAACGAAATCTTTACGCATTTCGAGGAACACACACGCAGTCACACAAACGGGTGTGGTATTCAGCTCCAAGACGAAGACTGATCTCTCAAGACAATCGACCTACATTTGTCTGTCCTATGTACCGATAGATAAAATCGAAATAAGAAAATCGCGGCAGGTAAAACAATGACATTGCTGTTCGCAAACAGCACAAAAAAATATTTCACGATTGACGTGTTTTATCCCTCTTCCGCTGTGACTTAGCTCCGTATTCAACTTTAGATGGTAGTTGGCAGCAATCAATCGGAGCGAATAAAGCAAAACCTCAGAAGAAAGAGGGGCAACCGCACCGCAATCACCAGATATACAAACAAGATACACAAATGTTGACACTGGCTGCCAGTCGTGTGTCAAGCAGGTACCACAAAGTTTTCAATGATCCATGCAATCTGGCACCAATTATATTGGCGATGAATTTTCTTGTCAATTTGCTTCCAGTCTTGTATCTATAGATCAATTACTGTTGTAAGGACCGATAAGTTTATAGATTGAAATTCTTTACGAATTTGAAAAACAGGATTTAGCAGAACGGGCTGCAACTATGCGACAATATTTATTGAATTTCCAGAACTTTTGCTGATAGCTGAAGGAATTGAATTTTCTTTTTTTATTAATTTTGTTTGACATTAACCGACAGACTGTGTGTGCTTCAGTTCTAAAGTGCGGTTTTTTGTTTCGTGGATCGAAGACCGATATGGTTAAAGAGTACAACCACAGTGAAACCTCGAACTATATTTCCAAAGCGCAACCACAAATTGTGGTAAAGAGTTTTTCTTTATTTTTGCCACTTCGTTAGGTCTTGTCCACCACAGCTTCAAGCTGATTCTTTTGCTTGAGATTGGAGATTAGATTGACTAATTAATTTGCAAGCCGATTGCATTCGCAGCCGAGTGCGTTGTTTATTTTTGACGCAGTTAAATGGAATTCGTAGAATTACGAGTGTTATTGAAATTAACAATTTATCATCGTTTAGATGGAATTTAAAAGATAGAGATTGATAAAAACAAATGTTTATGATCTGATCCATGGTGACGTAGGCACGGATCTTAAATTAAATGGAAATATTTAAGCGGTGAGTAATTTTATGTTTCGTATAGAATTAATTTTTATTATATTTATTCATTGTAATTTTAAGATATAGCAAATGATCCCTTTTGCTTGTCAATTAGGGTTACTTATGAACTTTTGGCATAACAAAACTATTTTAGAAAAAAAATTATTTATAAATAAACTAGCTGGCCCTCCCGGCGGCGGCGGCGGGCGTAGCTTAGGACCTAGGTTGATCGAATTGAGTAAATTAAGTTCCCGTTCCTGTGGAAAAATGCGCATGAAATATAGTCTATATTACTCAGGGACAACAAAGCACTCTAACGGTGAAATAATTTTTGGAATTGGTCCAGTTGCAAGTTTCCGATCTTGTTCTTGTTTCCGTCCCGTTCTCTTGGGAGTATGGAGATGAAGTATAATTTAAGCTATTTGGGGAAAACATCGTAAAGTAATACCGACAAACATTTTAAATCGGTCTACTGGTTCTCGAATTCCCATTAACGTTCCTGTAGGAATATGGGTATGAAATATAAACTGTGGTACTCAGGCTAATTGAGAAAGCGGTTTTTATGCCATGAAATTACTATCACAGAAACTGCCAATTCCATGCGAAAGGCAATAATATTTCTTGATGTTTCTGGGATTCGAACCTCGAACCTTCCACGCAATAGGCAAATTAAAATTTGAGAAATAAAAGATAGTTTGATAGTACTTTTTCAGGGACGTCTGGGACGAATGGTTTTTAGTAGGAAACCATTCGTTCTTTTGAATAAAAATCAAATCAACTGGCAGTAAATGTTAAAAAAATGTTCGTCCCTTTTCACGAATTCACGCCATCAGATTACAGCAAAGCGAGTGGAAAGATGTTACCCATCAAAAAATATTCATGACAATCGTATAAATAAAATGAGTGCTTATATGGGATAGAAAATATTTGTTGTGCGTTTGAACCATCAGGGTTGTAATGGCTTAAGCCTTAAGCTAATTGATAGTTTAAGTGTGGATTTAATTCACAAGGTAGTTGGGGAATTTTTTATCAATATTCAAAAAATCTTTTAATAGATTCAACTCAACTCAATTGTAATTTTGTTTAGAAACATTTTTGTTTTTTATCAATTTTTTGACAAATAATTTTATTTAATTTATAAATCTCACGGACGATGGAAGCATTGCTTCTGAAATGTGCATCTAAGGTAATATAAGAAATGTTTTAACTATTAAAAAATTTTACTAATTTTTTCATTTAATTATGAATTGAGAAAGATTCTATTCACAAGCTAGTTTGGGAATTGTGAATTGAAAATAAGTAAAGTTTTTAAATTTCATTAGGGGAGTTGATGAGTGTATTTCTTAAGGCGTGATTTTAGACTTCTCAATTTCTTGGTAATGTAGAACTAGGGTGTGTCTATATCAGTACTCATAACATAAGACTTATTTGCAGCTCAATAAAAAACAGATCGCATAGATAAATATAAGCCGATAAATAATAATCAACTATAATTGTTTGTTTGTGATTTTATCACAACATTTTAGAATTGGTTTTTACGAGACTCGACTTTCAAAACTGAATTTAAGTGCAACTGAAAAGTATGGAATTGGATCTGACGATTGTGTTTTTACATTGTTCATGAGCCCTTTCGAATAAAAAAAGGAATCCTTTTGAAAACAAACGAATCCCTTTGAAAATATTAAAAAAAAGAGAGCATCAAAACAATACCGATACTTCAGTGATTTTTTTATTTTATAAAACAAAGTCCAACAAAAACTCGACAAAATTAGAATTATAAAAAATCACTAATTACAAACACAGAATTTTTCCAAAATAGAAGAACATGTGTCAGCATTTAAAAAAAACAAACGAAACGTACAAAGGAAAGCCATAAAAGAAAGTTCTTTAGCAAACATGATGGCCTCAAGCGTTTCCATAATACAGGGAATGGAAACCTAATAACTGCTGGACCGAATTCAAAAATTTCTTTAACATTAGGATTCTACATCATCGTTCAATAAAATATGTAAATTAATTTGAGGCCTTCAAAGCAAAGCGGTGTAACCCTTAATTTTTCAATTTTGGGTTTATTGTACTACCATCAACAAAAGTAAATTATTTTTTACCTAAATAAAGAGGAAACCGTTATTTCTTCCTTTACAAGTAGAAAATAACAAGACAATTTTTTTTGTTCGTAACTTTTTCTAAAACAAATATGGCGTAATCCACTTGAATATATTTTTCTTCAAATAACAAATGTCAGGCGATTGCGTGATTAAACGATATTTGAGAACCGAAAACCCAGGCTTTTTCAACAACTCATATAGGGTTGTCAAAGAAACCTGTGTAAAGTTCAATGAACGAACCTATTACATATTTCTTAATTTACCGTTGTAACCAGCATTCTGTGCGTTCGGCTATTCGATTACAAGATGTCTCACAATGGAACAACAACAATATTGGTCATTCTGACAATCTGAACAAATTCGAAATCCCCAAACTAAAACAGACTACACTGCACCCAAACTCGAATTTTACACAAATTTCCGGGCGACCATTACATCCAGAACAGACTGGCAGGACCAATTATTCTTAGACGGTTCAAAAACAAATGAAGGAGTAGGTTGTGGTGCCTATTCAGAGGAAATGAAATTAAGCATCTCGCTTCGTCTTCTAGATCATTGCAGCGTGTTCCAAGCGGAGGCGATGGCAATTAGCGAAGCTCTGTCTTGGCTCAGAGAAAACATGATATCCAAAGAGGATGTATGCATCTTCTAAGACCAGTTGGCCATCAAATCCCTCTATTCTAGCCCTTAACTGTTCTCTGGTAAATGTCAGAGCAGTTTAACATTCACCTGTGCTGGGTGCCGGGGCATAGAGACATTCCAGGAAACTGTAAAGCAGATGAACTCGCCAGAAACGGAACACTTCTATCCTTCTCACCGAAAACGGAGAGTATCGGCATACCAATCGCTAAATACAAACTCTTAATCAAGTAGGACGCATACAAGAAAACTAATCTGAGATGGTCAAGCAGTTTAACGTATAACGCAATGAAACACATCTGACAGAAGCTAGATCTTAAACGGTCGAACGGCTTGGTCTCTCTCAAAAGAAAACACATTAGTGCGACGTTAGGTGTCATCACAGGACACTGTTTTATTGGAAGCCATGCCGCAAGGCTAGGAGTCGTCTCAAACTATTTTTGCAGAAGCTGTATGGGTGAGGAGGAGGAGGAAACTATTCCCCACCTTCTCTGTTCATGCCCGCTTTAGCTTACAAACGTAGGATTCACCTGAGGTTCGTATTTCTTTGATGGCCTTAGTGATCTTACTCACATCGACGCCCTTCGTCTCTCCCGATTCACTGTAATCTCGAAATGGTTCCATTAGGATAAGGATACATTAGATCTATTGTGGTATCACAATTCACAATGAACCCAACTCGCCTAACTGCGCATGCAGATTGAAGGTGTATGGTGTTGATTGAGTGATTGTGCATGCGGATTGAGCAATATCAGAATTTTCTGATATTTTCTTGTTTGCGCAATCATGCATGTGTGGTGTGTGAGCAAAATTGTTAAGTCAAGTGATAAAATTCGAATGAAGAGAAGAGCAATAGCGGAGTAAGGCAGTTATTGGTTTTTACAGTACCTACTATTAGAAAATAAATATCCCGCTGTAACCTAAACTACAATTCATATCGTCCACAATTTTCAAACTTCCACTTCTGCGCCATGTTCATTTTATGCTCAAGGAAGTGTGACTAATCGGTTAGAACAAAAAAACTAGTTATGTACTTCATTGCATTTCGAAATTATGATCAACAGAAGTAATCATTCAAGCTTTATCTCTTAATTTTGTTAAATGGTTGGAAACCACCAGCCCAGATTTAAATATCTTCTCAAAAGCAATCAGACAAAAACAGCTCCAAACAACTTTTTAATTTCAAAATCGAAAGTACCTACATACATCTAAGTTGCAATTGAAGTTTCTCCTTTTCCCACAATTCATTTATCTCCTTAATCAGACCTCTGATTGCAGTTTCTTGTTCCAACCGATAAAAGCGACTCCAATAGCCCATACCACGCAAGTTTGCGCATGAATTTTTCATTTCCGTAAGTGTTTTTCCAGTTCTCCATCCGGTCGTGCGTTGTTTGATTTGGTGATTTGGTGTGCAGGACATTAAACGACCCAACTATCCGAAATCAGAAATCACTGCAAATTCAATTGCAAATTTTAATACTTTAAGTGTTTTGAGAGATAGTTAGGAAAATTCAAATTCAAAATCACTTGGCATGGAATGCGGTTTGTTCGCAACTTGCCTGCCATAAGGCACGCAGTGGCACGCCAACGACATGTGTGCACTTCACCCTCCCCATCCCCGTGCGTTTGTCAATCGTCCATCTCAAGGAGAGAGGTAAATGTGTGCAGAGTTGGCAAATATACTATTCATGTCATGCCAAGGAACAACTTTTGCTTTTCATTAAGCCAGGCCAGTTCCGTTCGTTCTATACAGCAGCAGCAGCAGCCGCAGATTTGTACCTTCGAGCTACAACGGTTGGTCTTTTTCGGATTCATGTGAGCGTTCCATAAAAAAATCCAAATAAATAAACTCTAGCACAGTACACACGACGACAACGACACACGCTTTTTAAATTTGCAACGCACGTTCGTATTCATCGTCGCGGTCGTACGTATTATCGTCAGTCGCCAGCAGTTCATAGAGCTGCTGCTTGCTGCAGGTTAAACGGGTAGAACCTGGCGTTCTGTGTGTAAGCTGCAGTGCGGCGCGGCAACATTTTGGCTACTCACTCTAATGGTTCTTACGAGTGTAATACGTGTAGGCATTGACGACCACACTCGCGTTTGCAATTGCACTACACAAAACGCATTATATTCTCGTACTCGCTCGGGTTCATGTGCGTGCGTAGCGTATACGCGACAAAATTGCATTCTATTAACCATTTTGCACGAGAGGGTGAGGAAGTCATGAAGGTGGCAGCGCGGTGGAGGCTGATCGACGAAGTGCTCGCGCAAATGGAATAGATCCAATAAAGAGACATGATAACCCTGACCTAAACGCGGATAGCGATTTTGAAATATTTTATTTTTACTTTTTTTTTTATCTTTTTAGCTTTGTACGAAATAGGCTTTGCAAAAATGAAAACAAAAAAAAAATGAGAACGATTTACACGGATCTCGTTGGCATCGTTTGAGACTATTTATGAAGTCGTCCGCCGCTCACACACAAATCGTTGTTTGTTGAAAACGTCAGCATTCTTTACAAAAATGACAAGACATACTGCTTGAGTGTAATTGACGTAACATCATTCAAAGGAACGTAAAATAAACCCATTGGTCGAGTTTTATTTTGTTTTCTCTTCTTCATCGCAGAGGTTGTCCATCTAGCAAGACAATAATTCTGTTATTTGCATAGCTAATTCGAAGGCACTGGTTTAAGATTTTTGTCACCCTAATCATTACGATTTAGACGGAATTTTCATAATGTTCAGTAGAATGTTTTTTTAGTTTTTACAGTGAAAATATTTACGAAAGAGAAAAATATAAACAGAAATGGTCCAATTCTGACTTTGAGCAGAGGCAATGCTTTGCTTAAGTTTTGGTTTTAACAGATCTAAAATATCTCCGTTCTAAAACGGATCATTTTCTTAAAATTTAACAACAACGACAACGACAACGACAACGACAACGACAACGACAACGACAACGACAACGACAACGACAACGACAACGACAACAACGACAACGACAACGACAACGACAACGACAACAACGACAACGACAACGACAACGACAACGACAACGACAACGACAACGACAACGACAACGACAACGACAACGACAACGACAACGACAACGACAACGACAACGACAACGACAACGACAACGACAACGACAACGACAACGACAACGACAACGACAACGACAACGACAACGACAACGACAACGACAACGACAACGACAACGACAACGACAACGACAACGACAACGACAACGACAACGACAACGACAACGACAACGACAACGACAACGACAACGACAACGACAACGACAACGACAACGACAACGACAACGACAACGACAACGACAACGACAACGACAACGACAACGACAACGACAACGACAACGACAACGACAACGACAACGACAACGACAACGACAACGACAACGACAACGACAACGACAACGACAACGACAACGACAACGACAACGACAACGACAACGACAACGACAACGACAACGACAACGACAACGACAACGACAACGACAACGACAACGACAACGACAACGACAACGACAACGACAACGACAACGACAACGACAACGACAACGACAACGACAACGACAACGACAACGACAACGACAACGACAACGACAACGACAACGACAACGACAACGACAACGACAACGACAACGACAACGACAACGACAACGACAACGACAACGACAACGACAACGACAACGACAACGACAACGACAACGACAACGACAACGACAACGACAACGACAACGACAACGACAACGACAACGACAACGACAACGACAACGACAACGACAACGACAACGACAACGACAACGACAACGACAACGACAACGACAACGACAACGACAACGACAACGACAACGACAACGACAACGACAACGACAACGACAACGACAACGACAACGACAACGACAACGACAACGACAACGACAACGACAACGACAACGACAACGACAACGACAACGACAACGACAACGACAACGACAACGACAACGACAACGACAACGACAACGACAGAAATGCCTGTCGTCACTACTGAAAATGATGTTCAAAAAACTTAAGAAACCTACCTATACGGCCGGGGTGGCGTTGTGAATGGTCAGTAGACTTCACTTGCTGCGTAATTTGAACTTCATGCAAATCCAAACGTAAAACACACCAAAGTGAGGTGAACCGATGAATTCGGATCGGCATCATCACTTACACTTGTAGCAGCAATATTTTCAACTACCTTACAATTTCAGTAATACTTCCACTCTCTTCAACGTCATGACGACCATAATCAGTGGCTTCGTTTGAATCACCACTTTTTTTTTTTTTATTAATTTTTAGTTAGGTTGCCAAGCGATACTGTATTGTAAATGGAAAGCATTCAACAAATATTATAAATTTCTTCGATTAAGTGTTTGCCCTAAAGCAGTGCTAGGTTTTTGCTGTTCAAGTTCAGGTTTGACAGGGTGATGTCGTGCTTTGGCGTTTTTCAAGGACTGAAATCCCAAGTTTATTGATATTTCATAGGGCTGTCAAGGAAACCTGAGTCAACCCCAGGTAAAATTTAACGAACGAACCTTATTCAAATGACAACTGATTTCGAAATGTTTTTCTTAAAACTGGAAACCACAAAATGAATGACCCTTTACTTATTTGTTTCAATATAAAAGTTTGAACTTTTGAAAAATTCTGTGCAAAGGAAGAACATTAAAGAATCTATTATCCGTAACAGAGCTCGAGAACTAGTCCTCAAATGTAAAGCATTTTGTGTCTTTTTAATTTTGATTTTCATGTAGTTTTTGGCATTACTGTTTACCACTCTAGGCCAAGCATTCAGATTATTTGTAAGATCAACATCATAATCACTTAAGCAAAAAATTCAAAACAATACCACATTTAAAGACATGCGATCACTTTTTAGGCACCTTGATTAAGCTAAGGTTTCTATGAAATGATTTTCTGATTTATGATGTCTAAAGAGACTTCGATATACATATACATTTGAAAATACAGCTTATCAACACAACCTGGCACCTTATCAGTTTTTGCTCATATTTTCCTTTGATAGCGCTATGAGCATAGCAATCTTGAAGGGAACACAAAAGTTCCTTTTATCTGCTTCGGACAAGCGATCCACCGGTGATATATGTACGCCATGGCTCCTTTTTGGATCCCAAATGCCAACTAAATAGAAAAGCCATTTTAGATCGAAGAGAATATGCGAAATCTAGGCTAAACATTTTTCCCACAGTCTCCGATAGGGACAACAAACCAAGAAGCATGTCCAAAATGTTTACACTATTTGAGTCAAGAGCATTGCATAAAGTAAATGCTTAAATCCTTTCTTACCTTCGACTTTTCTTTTCAAAACTCAATACACAAGACACCAAATCGTTATCAAAGGAGCTAGTCTCAAAGCTCTTTTATTAAACTAGGCCATTGCCAGAGAAGGTTTAGAATTTTCGTGACCCTGGCGGGCCACCTGAGAATATTTTCCTTTTATCGATAGTTGTTTTTCAACACCGTGGCCTAAAACCGTTCAACAACATCACTTTCAACAGAATGTTTTGTAACAACGTTGTAGTTTTCATGTTCGCATTCTTACAAAACTCACCTTTCCTGGCCTCTTGTTACACTTAAATCTGTCCAACCACCCAACTTACTCCCTGAACGAAAAGGCTCTAAAAACGTGCCCAAATACACTTGTTATTGTCTGGCTTTAGCATACAAACTGCCTTCCAGATCACACTAGATAAGCTTAACCAAATACTTAACGAGGACGTAACACACCTCGAGCTTATCAAGCACAACATGAGCTTAAATTCAGTAATTATAATCTCTTAATTAACGCCATCGGCATGTAAAGACAATGGATCTAACTCCACATCAAAAGTTCGCTTCTGTATATTCGTGTTTGCTAAAGATACACACGATCCAAGATCCAACTGCCAGCCATTCGATCAACGGCAAGCACCAACAGAGCGCGAGAAAAAAAACGACCAAAGCCCCAACAGCAAAAGACCGATCGATTGATAGGTGAGTAATGAAAAGTTGCAATCGAAAGTATCGATATACAATAACCAACGACTCGCATAATCGACGAGAGAAGACGAAGACAACAAGCCGAACAACGATCGACCGGGTGGATGACAGGCAAGGCGGCAAGCAATGTGCGGGGCGTTAAAGTCGCTTAAGACCAATTTAAGGTGTATTTGACCTAAATTGCCCCGTCACGTTCCGGTATTGCAGAAATTCATTAAAAGGTGAACACACATCCAAGTGACACAACAGCCAACACACGAAAGTCTCTATCGATGAGACAAGCAAAGGGAAAGGGAGAGGAATAAGGCTTATTCTCTTTACAGGTGTAGTATATACGCGCGCTAATCGCTGTTTAATTTTCAAAGCTCGACATAGCCGGAGCCGGGGTAGGGAGTCGCGAAACGGCAAGGCATTTTAAATGTCTGCGTGCTTCCACATCCGATATCCCAGAGCAGTGCGATTCTCCGAAACGTTCGATCAGCAATCGACTGACGTCGCCGTCGCGTCGTGTCGACAACGACGTCGACCGACAACAACGTCGAAGCCACAATGGGCCGTGCTCAATTTCGAGGCTATCGCATAGCTGGCGCACTTGAGATGGAGACTTTTTCCCACCGCGGCCGATTTGGCATGTCATGCTCATGATGCGGCTTTGGCCGCAAAAGCAAACTCAACTTCAACTGCGATTCGCATGTTACAGTCTTTCAGTCTTTTGGCACTGAAGTAGAAGTGAATGAATTTGGCCTAATGCAACGCATACAAAGAAGAGGGAGCCCCCAAATGGGGGAACTCATTGTGAATTATGAAAGGAGATGACGTTTCGTGGTAGCCTCTTCGAGAGGAGGTTAACTTAAGATGCTTCTAATGATTACACGAATGAAAGCAAGAATAAGCGGCTATAATAATTGTGGCCGTTAAATGTGTCTGTACCTACTCTAGGCTCTCGGATCAAAAACACGTACTGAATTCAATGAGATAATAATTGCACCGTTTTGTGTGATGATGCGGCTATACATGCATCGACAGCAAGCCATTCAAGCAGTTTCTTTCATCTGACAAATGCATTCATCATCAATTCGTGGGAAATAGTGGTAAACGATTACGCAATATTAAATCAAAATTATTGAAGAGGAAACAGCAGGTGTGCTTGGGGCATTTGATGTTTGTTTCTTTTTCTTTTTGGTTGGAATTGTAAGTGTGGGGCGTAATTTTCATATTATTTTGGATATCTAGTGAGATCTAAGAAGAGAACGTTTATGAGAGGCTGGTTAGGTCGTGAAAATGTCAATTCGATTCCGTGAATTTTCGATTTAAGTGGAATCACTAACGATGGTGCTGATTTATACTAAAAGAGGTTTTGGCAAATGTTGTAAATGCTAAAGACATATAAAGATGCTGTTGAAGTGTTGGGAGCAAGAAATTAATTTTCGTTAAAATTCAAAAATTGTTGCGTATGAAATCCTTTCTCTTCGTCTTTTTAGGTGCCTAAATTTTTACTAGTGTTTTGCTTCATTAACGGCCTTGCCGTTATAATGATCTGGAAAAAAATTTCAACTCTTGTACTTGTTTTCTTCAAAATTGTGATTCACCCATGTGGTACGCCAACCGCCAATTTTTCTAAGTTGACGTTTACAGGAAAAAAATACCTTTTTTAGATATAAAGCTTTCTTTGACGTGTAATGCAACTTTCCCATAAGCAAGCTTTGTGCTAAACCTTCTCAAACGGCGTAGAAACATAAAACACATTCCTCTTCCTTTGAAACAGTAAGCAGAAAAGTCAGTGAAACAGTTTTTAAACTTTCATTGAGTTCAGACAGATCAGCGTTTTCCAAACCTGCTCGGTAGGGAGCAAGAGAAATTTATACACTTTATTAAACGGAAAGAATTTTTTGTTTGTATTGTATTGTATTAGCGGAGTTCACACTATGTAAGTTGGGCACACTTTGGTTTGAATGACCAATGTTGAACAATGTGAACCCTTAGACGATCGCTTGTCTAACTTGTTGGATGAAGATTGAAGATTTTGAATTTGGGCGGAGCGGAGGAATATATGGCACAATGTTGGACGACAAGTCTCATAAGCTTGAACGCAAAATACATCTAACCATCTAACATCCATCAAACGAAGTTTGTCCAACTAATTGTACAGTGTGAACTCCGCTATTAAACTACCTCCAAAACTACTGAGCCGATTTGAATGAAACTTGAAACAGATACGGTCTAGAACCTGAAAAAGGACCTAAGCTATATTTCCTCCCAATATTGTCTTTGGAACGAACAGGGGAACGGGAACATAGCTGGGAACTAAGAATACACTTCACCGCTTTATCATCCCCGAGTAACATAGACTACATTTCATCCCCATTTTCCCACAGGAACGGAGACCTAGGAGGTAGTTTACTTAATTTACTCAATTCGATCAGCATAAGACCCGAGCTGCGCTAGGCAAGTCACCTATAGTGTTCTATAAAATTGTGATTTTAGCCTTTGAATTTTGATTGCATACAACAAATTTTGATTATGTGTAATGACACGCCAATAAGGAGTAAGCCCCGAATTACTCATACGAATCGATGTTTCTTGGGGTTAGAACGGCAACTAAAAAATGAGACCTTCTCTCGAAAAAGCAAGATAACACAGTACAACAGTTTATAATGGTTTTTTTTATGGCACAGAACACTATTTGAACCGAATCAGAAATTTTAGGTTGTTTCGGAAGCAAAGTTATCTTTGGTTTAGTCTGTGAGAATGGCGTAAAGAATAATGAAAACAAAGAACCAAAGAGCTGTACAGCGACATGAATCAAGCTATAGAATAAGTAGTTCGAATCGCTAGCGCTTGGCCTTTGACATGTTAGATGCAGACCGAAGGGACTTTTTATCAAAAAACACAACGAAAAGTTGGTTACAGAAGAGACAGATCATCAGAAGAAGGATGAAGGCAACAAATTAATATGTACCAATAGCATAATTTGTACCAAAAAAAAAGGAGAACATCTTTGGAAATACAATCCGGAAACGGACTAAGGCTAATCGATTTTGCTGCGTGGCTAAATCTTGTTGTAAGTAATACACGCTTCCCGCATCTCAAAATTCATAAAAGTACATGGCAATCCCCCAATCAATCAACCGTCAACCAAATTGACCGTGTTGCGATCGACGCAAGGCACTCTTCCAGTGTGTTAGATGTCCGAACTTTCCGAGAGGCTAACTTTGACTCGGACCACTAACTTGTTGTAGCCAAGGTACGAATGAGGATATCTTGTTCACGACTCGCACGAACTAAGGTTGTGAAAGCTACGTCGGAAAGCTACAATCGCAAGAGATTGCCAATGCCATTACCAATCGAGTGTCCCTTCAATTATCCTTGAATCCTATGCCGCCAGCATAAAGCATTGAAGACCAGTGGCAGCAATGCCAAGAAGCCATCGGAAACCCATGGTTCGATGAAGAATGCATGCAGGCAAATGCAACCAAACAAAAAGCACGACAAATGCTGATGCAAAAGCCAACAACGGCTGCTTACGATCAGTATAACTAGATTTACAAGGAGAAAAGAAGGGAAGAACACCAAATTCTCATAAAGAAAAAGAAGCAGCATAAGAAGCGCTCGTTTGAGGGAATTGAGAGGTGGCATGACAGAAACGAGATTCAAAAGTTTTACCAAAAGGTAAAAAGATCCTGCAAGGGTGGTAAGCCCCCAACTCAAGCCTGTAAAGACCAGCAGGGATACATAGCTTTGGACTCACAGTCTTTACTGAGGATCTGGAAAGACCACTTCTGCAGACTGCTTAACGGCGATGAAGACACAAATTCCGCTGTCAGTCAGAATGACCCATTCAACTTGCACGATGATCAAGAATGCTATCCTCCCTAGAAGAAGTTAAGCTTGCCATATGCAAACTTAAATCAAATAAGACTGCAGGTACAGATGGCTTTGATGCCGAACAAGGCAGCAGGCGATCAGTTGGAAAGGAGCATGCACAAGCTGATCTGCATGATATGGACAGAATAAAGTATGCCCGATGACTGGAACCTCAGTATGGTATGCCCGATCCTAAAAGAACATGAACATCCGAATTTTTAATGTGAGGTTAACTATACAAGCACGTAAAAAAAAAAATGCTGAAATAAAAGCTTATTTGGGTGTGGTGCTGAAGTTAGAAGCGCTCTCAAAGATAAGGTTATCATCCAAACTCTGGTTAATTAGTGTAAAACTACTTTATTATTACCAAGGTACAAAAGTTTTTAATCTGGCAATACTGTTTTCGAAATTGGTCTTTTTGACAGCTGTCCCTTGAATTGTGTCGAAAGGAAATACTCACCGACGCTGACTTTTACATAATGAGTCACCTTAAAGATCAGGCGATTTAACACTATTTTATATCCGTGTCTGTAGAGTCGCCTGTCTGCCGAGACATTGTGACGCCTTGGAAGAAAATAATCGGCGCGTTATTGCTGATATACGGCCTCAAATGCTGCAAAAAGTGGTCGAAAATTTAGAACTCTCGGCTGGAACGCATTCGAACCAGCCGCTGAGGCTGAAATCATTTATTAAACCGTAACATTAATTTGTTAGGCCAACCTAGAATTTTCAAAAAATCGATTTTCTTTTTTTGATTGAAGCTAATTTTTTTCAGCCTCTAGGGTGGCCTAACCCCTTAAAAAGGCTTTGAAATAAGAGATAGGCTAGGCAGTTCCTTTTGCAACCGAGTGTCGCTCAAACTCTTTTTAAATCCCATTCCACCAACTTTCATTACTGAAGACCAATGTCGACAAGCTTTTAGAACCGCAGCTTATGAGTTTTCGGTTTTTCACTAATTGTAAGCTTAAATGAAATAAAACTGCAGGTACAAATGCCATTGGCATCGAGTTTTAAGGCTTCTGGAGATGAGTTAGAAACAAGCATGTACCAGCAAATCGGCATGATATGATCGGAAGAAAGCATGCCTGATGAAGAAGTGTCTTTTGCCTGATTCTAAAAAAGGATATCCACCCTCACAACTGGGCCAATTGAAGATGAATAAGTTTTCTTAACGTCTCTTATAAAAGTTTTTGCAATATATTTTATTTATCTTTTTATTCATTTCGAACCCGAGTATGAGAGTATTCACAGAGATGTATACAGATACAGAGCCGTATGCAGTTTAGGCCAAAAATCGTACGACTCTGCAGGATGACTTTGGAGTCGGTAACAAACTCATCAAGACTTTTGGTGTCGACAAAGGCTTTATACGCTATACTCACTTTAGCAAAACATATCACATGGGAAAACAACAACGATTAGTGAACAAAAATAAGTCACTTTCAAAAGTGAACAACAGGGATGGCTATAGTAAATGGAATTTATGGAATAGAGTTGCATTAGTGAGTACAGCGTTTTATTGAGCGTATTAGTGAAGATGACTATAAAATTCCCAATAAAACACGGCTAACAAACGTGACTTCTGACTTAACTCAAAGAAGTCATATTGGTCCATTGCTATTTATCATTTTTGTTAATGATATTCCAGTTTGTGCTAATATAATAAAAACACAAGCTTACGATTTTTGAAGTTCACGACAATAGCAGTTTAGATTTGGTGGTCTCATCTGAGCTCACGGTAATCAGAGTAAATGAAAATCGTATCGTATGACGAACAGAACACTTAATCATTTTTAAGGTGATTTCTTTTAAAATTTGATATGATTTAGATGACACATCACATGTTCTCAGAATGAACTCCGTTCTGTTCACAAAGGCCCTGAGTAAAGCATTGTTTCACACTTAAATCCAAAACTTGAAAAACACTCTCAACATTCATGAACGAGAAATAAGAGTCCCATTTCCGTTTTTGCATTTTACACTCATCAACAAAACGAAAAGTTTTTGATAAGGTGTAGTACAAACATTGCAGGGTTCGGTCAGTACCTTGTTTCACTTTGAATCTTGTTGTCCAAGTCTGGCCTTACATACAAACATTCCTCATTTTCAACTTTTCAATGATAAGATCGGGTTGTAAGTAGAGATTATGTTAAAGTTGTAGGGTACTTCAGGTTAGATGGGTCACATTGCATCAATCAAAACAACAATTATGTAACAGCAAGCAGTAATAGCCAGGCTCATCGGTTGCTGACCCTTTAAAGTGGTTTCAGTGTACGAGTACTCTGACATAGCGACCATTGTTTTGATCATGGCACCAGTTAATGGCAGCAGCATGTTCGAAACTCGATGAGTTAAAATATTCTTGGTTTCAAATTTCCTCATTTCGATTGAATGCCGTAGCATACCTTTACTTGCACATTTGTATTCTAGTTTTCGGAGACGGGAAGTCGATTTTTGTGAACTCAAATGTTTGCACTTGTACGAGTAGTTATGTACGTATTCATCGTTCGTGGTTGACAGTGACACACAAAGACTTGTTACACTTAAGGCACTCATGATGTCCCGATGTGAAAGTCGTGCACATGTGTGATCGAAGGCAGTATAGTTATTAAGGATTTTGGGTCAACGCCCACCAACGTTGTTGGCTCAAGAAATTAGAAAAAAAGAGTGTTTGTCGAAATGATTAGAGATGATATTTGAGACAAGCCCTGTAGTTATGGTCAGTGTTGGTAACACACAATTTATGTTAATTAGTTGAAAAAAAAAACAAAGTGATTTATTCGTTCGTTGAGGGAAGTTAATCATTTTACGATGAAGATTTCGTCTATTGTTCGTAAGTGAGATATTCGACAGACGAGACGTGGTTAACGCGTGGTTTTTCGAGCTCTAAAAGCAATTAATCAAAACATTAAATACCTAGTTGTAAAAATGGGCGTTCGGTTTCACAAGACCACAAATGCATTTTCAAATAAATTGCTTATGCTTTCTTCCAATAACAGAGAAACGCTGATGAAAGAAAAATAAAAAAAGTTTCAATTGATATGCGATCTCGAATTTAAAAAAATGCAACATCCAAAAGAAACCATCCCTTTACTGTCGAGCTCTAGTTCCAGTTAAGTTATTATTATTGTAATGACTTTTTTTTTTTTAAGATAATATAATGGAAGCAGGATTTCAATTTAGTGTTGGACAATATGATGAAAAAATTGATTGAGGCTCGATTTCCTTCAAACTTCAGGAAAATCGCAACAATAAACTCAATACGGTCGCAAAAATACATGTTTACTTAAATTTATTTTTTATTTATCAACAGTACCCATATTACTATCTTTGAGTCTCAAGATTTCACGTTAAATAGGTCGGAGGCTTTCACCGCAGTTAAGGAATGCTTCACTTTGTGTTTTTGAAGTACCTAACCTATCAACCTGCTTTTTACGTGTAATTGAATTCTCTCCTTCGTGTTTTGGTTTGTAGAATATTAACTGAGGCTCAAGTTTTCTGAAGCTGGACAGTGAGGGCTTAGAATATCGCTGCACCGCCTCCTCGTTTAGCATATACATATGTACACAGATCCCGGAGGTTAGATCACTGGAGATAAATGCCGCATTATAAAAAAAAAATTTAACTAAAAAATTAAGCACGCACGTGACACTAAATGCAGATACGTTTCTCAAAATTTCGCGATACTTATAGCATTCCGAAATGTCAAAGCTCAAAGCAAATAGCAATGTCACTACCCCGCCAGGCACTACCATTTGTATGCATGACACCGATCCTAAGCTGATCAACAATGCACTCAAAGCTGAACGAATTTTGGGGGCAAGCGTAGTATTGGCCAGCAGAATAACCGAAATTGATTAGTCGCTAATTGGAACGTTTGAAGTATGTCTCATCAAATGTTTTAAATTCTAAGAAATGTAGGTGTCCAAGAAACGATATGGCGGAATACTTGAAACAGGGCACCTTTATTATGTGAAAACAAGATCAAGGTGAAAACGGAATCGGTATGATCACATAGCAAAGCCTTTTTCTGCTGACAAAATTGTTTATGTGGACGTCGGGTTCCTAGTAGATCTGGAGAAAACAAAAGGTGAACAATTCATTTTAAATATGTAGAATTATCTGGTAAATACCAGAAATTCAGCCCAAAATACAGTGGCCACAACACAGAGTATGCCAGTGTCCCTTTTATACAAAAGCTATGAAAAGGTTGGCGCGAAGTACAATGCAGAAACTGCAAGGAAGAAGGATGCCCACTTCAAAGTGAAGACCATAGAGGGTGTGTATGGGGAATAAAATAAAAAAAACTATTAAAAAGGGTGGCCCAACAAAGCTTTAGAAACATTGGGGCCTAGCACGTTTCCAGGACCAACAGTTTTGTGCCGACTCCAAACGACTAAGTAACAAAGCGTTTTTCATGGCAGTGTGTAATTACTCCGGAAGAGGTGTTGACAGTATCTTGTGACGAACTTTTAAATGAACAGTTTCCTCAGCGTAGTTTCCAACAGCTGCATCTAACTTTACACAACTACCCCGCATCACAACAATGAAGTTAGTAGAGCGGTTGGAAGCTCTAAAAAGGCAAAGCGACTGAACCAGTGCCCCTGTTCTGTAACTATCGCATCGATAACATCGATCGAGAAACAGTGAGAACCGGAACGAAATTCTACTTAATTCATAGGATTTCGTTCTATTTTCCACCGTTTATCGCCGGTTGTTATCAACGCGATAGTTACAGAACAGGGGCACAGATGAGACACCATATAAATCTTTGAAAAAGATGGGGGGCATATCTTTTAAATGACTCATTAAATTTATCTCCAGCTCCAAGCCTATAAAAGGCAATAGGGTCTAATCAATTAGAAGAAAGTTACAAACTTAGTTAACATAACTATCTATGGATCGATCAACAGCAAGACCCTATTCCACAAAAAACTTATCAACTTTTTACTTTACAGAAGTGACGTCTTATAGGCCATTATCGCTTATACCAATAATGGCAAAAGTCTTTGAAAAATTGCTACTGAAAAGACTAAGCAAAGTCATAGAAAGAAATCTAATCCCAAATCATCAGTTTGGATTTAGAAATAAACATTCCACGATAGACCAAGTTCATTGAATAACGGATGCAGTTGAAAAAGCATTAGAAGAAAAACAAGTATGTTCGGCTATAATTTTATATGTTGCTCAAGCATTCGACAAAAGGGTATGGCAAGAGGGGGTAGAGTACAAACTGCAAAGGGACCTACCCAGGCAGTACTACGAAATATTAAAATTTTGTATCTCAAACCGGCTCTTCAGAGTACGGTATGATCAAGAATATTCAAAGCTAAGTAAAATACAAGCAGGTGTTCCACAATGAAGTGTCCTAGGACCTACCCTGTATTTGCAATATACAAGGGATATTCCAGTGGATAACAACACCACTATGGCTACTTTTGCAGATGATACTGCAATTTTGGCATCCAGTAAGTGCGTCGTCAAGGCTGCTGAGAAATTGCAAAATGCTGTGGACACCGTTAGTGATTGGACCAAGAAATGGCGTGTCAAGCTCAATGAAGCTAAATCTGCACACATAAACTTTACAAATAAAAAGTTAGGCTACGTTCAAATATTCATAAACAATCAAGCTGTACCTTACGCCAATACGGCCAAATAGGTACCTTGGGATGAATTTGGATGCAAAGCTAAAATGGAAAGAGCATATCAAAAAGAAAAGGGAAGAGCTCAACTTGAAGTATAGAAAATGTACTCGTTCCTCGGTAGAAATTCTGACTTATCTGTCGAAAATAAAATAATGCTTTATAAACAAGTACTTAGACCTGTCTGGACCTCAATTATGGGGCTGTACAAAGAAAACAAATACTGGAATCATCCAAAAGTTCCAAAACAAAGTCCTTCGTGGAATAGTTAATGCACCATGGTATATAAGAAATAGCGATTTACATCGTGACCTACAAATAGAAATGGTTACAGAAGTTTTAAGAAAACATGCTGTATCACACAATCAGCGACTGCATAGTCATATCAACTCTGAAATGGAGTCCGTATTAGATACGAGAGGCAATGTTCGGAGATTAAGAAGAACCAAGCCACACGAGCCAATGGTCTAAAAGTCATGGGAAGCATTAAAAATTTAAACCTCCCCTAAAGCGATTATTCTATTGAGAAAGAAAAATCTGTTGTCGATCGTTCATAGATTGGAGGATTACACTACTTGGTGTCGAATACTGCCAAGTGTCTTTTAAAGATTTCCTCTTGACAAAAAAAAAAAAAATTTTACTTTGCACTTATCAAATAACATTTTTTTGCAAAGTGAAAAGTGTTTCTTTTCTACAAAATTCTTTGCAAATTTTACTTTGCACTTTGCAGACGAGGACGTTCGTGGAACAGAAATTGTAAAGAAAATTATAAAATTGCAAAGACTTTGCAAATTACACTTATCAATTACAAGTTATTACTTTTCAAATTCTATAGTTCTGGAAAAAAGACGAAAAATTTAATAAGTGCAAAGTGAACAGTTGCTTTGTGGAATAGGGCACAGGTATCAAGATTCAGCCCGCTTTAAAAGAAAATTAGTCTGTCTAAATATGATTTGCAAGTAAGACAACTTCAAATTTTTATGGAAATACAAAGTGATTCATTAGAAGACTTCCCGATTGGATTGGTTGACTTTGAAGAAACTGTCGATCGACATCAAGGAATGCGAGAAGCCTATGTGTAGTTTATCATGGACATGAGCAGTGCCAAAAAGCAGTGATAAAGGTAAGATGTTAAGCTGGAGTCATCGAATAATTCCAAATTGTAGCAGGTGTACCACAAAAAAGTATGATCAGTAATTTGCTCTTTACTACTTGCTCAAAGGATATATGACGGATCCCAGTTACTCTTTACTAGCGATAAAGCCATATCATAGGGAACGACTCTCTATTTGTGGAATGATTTTCTGCGTTAAAAACAAAAGGGTTACTAGAATAATGACCTGACATATTATCAATCAAAAAGTGCTTTTAATTTTAATTGTTGAAAGGTTAAGCAGAAGAAGAAAATATTTTCTGTCTTTCCAAATCTCTCTCTAGGCTGAAAAGAGATTCTTCGACGAATCTGTGCACCCTGCTCTCATATTCAAAGTTGGAAGCAAAAGAAACAGACACATGCAAAAGAACCCTGTTTTCTGGAATTAAGGCAATCAACATCAACATCAATAACATGTTTCTATATTTACGTAAAATTCTCTTCATAAACAAACAACAGATTATACAAAAGTGTAAAAAAACACGATATTTGGAACGGATCTCTTTCGACAACTAAAATCAACAATTTTTGCTTTTACTCGTATGAAAAAATCCTCGTAACAAGATAGTGAGATATGATCCACCAGTGAATAAAGCGAAATGTCCCACACATCCTTTATCAACTAATTTTTAGAAATGTATTTTAGCAGGGTTAATATTCAATTCAAATTAACAGGCAAAAAAATTAAATGTTTTTTAATACTTTCTGACAAAACGTTATGCATTGAACTTACATTTCCGTGAAACTGCTTGGATGCATATAGTAAAAGCTACCGATCGCTTTTCAAAGTCATATTGTGTTGCATTTGATTGGAAAAGTTAGGAAAAAGCTTCTTCGACTCGCGAAAGTGCTTCAAAGTCTTAGCAACTTGACAAGCTGGAGAGATATATACCTCGTTTCCACTTAGAATTGAATTAGTGCCAGTGTATACCTACATCGAATTGAAATAGGATTACCCGATCCGATACAGCTCTTGCAGCTGGATCGATTCGAAAGAGTGTGTGTTGTTTACCTAGATTACTCGATTCAGTGAGGTAACTAGATACCTTATATCTTGGAAACATTTCTTTATGTATTTTTATTTTATTTCTTTAAAGCATTCCAAGAACTTACAATTTTATGCCGATTCCGAACGGCTAACTTTCGGAGTACTTATCAATTTCTCGCGAAAGGCAGTAGCCGTGAAAAACCTAATTTTCTGGGACCACGGGCACCATGATTTAGAAAACATAACACTGTATTAGGGCGGTTCTCATTGTGCAATTAATTGGATAGATTTAGTCTAATGGATTTTGGACAGTCGGCTGTAGTTTGCGTTCAGAATTATCAGACTTGTCGTTTAACTATCAAAAATGTTTGGAAACCATCCAACAAGACGAGCAGTCGTTTGAAGGTTCACATTATCCAACATTACTCTTTCAGGCCAGAGTTTGTCCAACAAATTCTACAGTGTTAACTGCGCCTTTGATGCTCAATATAAGATAACTTTCAACTGAAAAATTCGGCAAGGTAACCCTAAAGCATAACAGAAACGACCCTTTTTTCTACAGAAAATGTGCGATTGCTTTAACATTTTAGCAATAGTTTTCTAGAGGTACATAAAAACTAAAACCATAAGTGAGATTCTACAGCCATCTCAATACCTCAAGCAAATGTCTTTTCTCCTCACTTAAGTTTTGATTATAAAATACGAGAACAAAAGGACAATTGTCAAAATGAAAATTAATTTTAAGCACCTAAGCAACGATTGAGATCGATAAGATGAAATATCAAATGTTGAATGATACAACACACCCTAATATACCTACATACATAAATCTCTTCGTTGTACGAGAATGTAAAATAAAATGTATACCAACCTTTAATTTCCGGCGGTCGTCCATTTCTGCTCCCAATCGTCAGATTATCCAAATCATTTAATGCACTCGTATTCGGCGACAGTAGTTTCTCCGCCAGAAGCGGATTGGCGGCTATCGAAAATCGACTACTATTGCTACCCGGCCCATTGAAATTACGATGATTTTGATGATTTTGGGACGAAAGACTCGAACACGCTGTCACTGATGCTGCCAACGCCAACAGAGCTGTCTCTGCTGCCGTCACAGCAATACTATTCGCTAGAGCAACACTCTGCTGTTGCATGAAATTACTACCATTGGAATTATCACCGGGTATGAAATTCGTAGGTCCATTGTTGCTGTTAATGCCTTGTTGAATTGTCAAATTGTTATTGTTTTCTTCCTGCTTTAAACAAGAAAAAAATACATGTTTAATGTGTGCCACCAATAAATTAATTTTTAAATCTCAAAATCAAACCTTCACTTCGACTGTTGCCAAATCTGATAGCAAACTTTCAATCTCGAAATTACTCTCTGACAATTGTCGAAAAAGTTCCTCGGACGAATCATTGCAAAGTGGATCCAACGAATTTAATTCACAGCTTCCGTCGTTTAAGTCCGTATTTTGATTTGGATTTGTATTTCCGGTTGAAGCATCCTATAAATAAAAACATAGAACCAACCATAAAAGTCTTAGCGCATATAAAAACCAACCTGAAGACAAGCTGCAATATCTAAGCCTCCAACCATTCGACCATCGTTATCGGGACACCATAATAATGCGTCATCGATAAATGGCATCGCCGATAAGGCAGAGCCACTTCGAATGCCTGTGGCCAGTGCCAGCGTATTGATTTGTGTCCCGGGTTCCGAAGACAACTCTCCACTCCCACCACCCGCAGTGGTATTGATTGTTGGTAACGTGATGATGCTTGATTTGTATCTAGTTCTCTCAACTATATTGTTACTCAGTCTTTGTTTCCAAATTGTATGTTTGTTAAATGTTGCTTTGTATACAAAGATGACGAAAAAGAAGAAGTCTACATAAAAGGCACTTCCGCTTGTGTGTTTACTATGGATTCTGTATATAATAAACTTTATCGTAGGCACTTTTCGAACTGCGAAAAAGCTTTTTCTATCTTTTCAAATTTATGGCAAGTAGAAGAAAATAAAAAAGTTTCTACTGCGCAATGAACACTTTTTCGTGAATTTTTCTGTTGTTAAAGCTGGTTGCTTGCTGTGTTGTTCGCTTGATTGATTTAATTAAGATTCACTAGTAAATATTCTAAATTTAAAAGTTTTTATATAAAAAGGACGTATGTGTTTCAAATAGGTACAAAATGGTGACATCTTCTTGACCAGCATTAAACTATCTGGCTGATAGAGATAAATAGTCTTTCTAAGAATGAATTTGGCGTATAGTTTTAAACGAAAATCAGACACAATAAATTTCATTGAACACATAGGTAAAGTTGTTTGATTTTGTATATGATACTCTCCTGTTTACTATACTACTTGGTGTAATATTGTTTTGATGTTTTGTTTTAAGTCTGAAAAGAGAGAATGGAATTCTTTGTAAATCAGTTTGTTTTAAATGTGGAGCATAGAGTTGTTAGAGGAAAACTTAAATTCAAAATGGACGTAATATGAAAAGCTTTATATTGTTATTCGTTGCATATTTATAGGAGAAGGAAAACTTCTTTTGCTGAACACATCCATTGTTCAAATGACTGCAACCGAGCAACCTCTTTTTGACATTCCACTGTCAGAATTGATAAAAGTGCATTTTGTTTATATTTTTTCAAAACCAAGTACCCTGCTATCGAGTCTTTTTTTTTTTATTAACTAAATGATATTATTAGTCCCTCAACATGAGCGATAAACCATCCCCATCAAAGTCAAAAGATGACGAACAGTTGCAGCTTCCCTCAGAGTTGGATATCACAAGCGATGAGTTCGATCCATTACAGGCGCTCTACGCCCATTCCGAGGTGAAACTTACAAAAAGAAAGTCCAAAATAATATACCAAAATTTGGCAGCTTTTGAGATAGAATATAACAAAAAAGGACTGTACGGAATGTCTATCAAATCTAAGGATGACGATGCGCCGTCTCAAAAAGAAAAAGATACTCGTTCAGCAAATGAAGAGCCTTCCACTAGTGCTCGACGATTTCTGCCGAGTCAAAGTAAGTACAATTATTTGTACATAGCCAGTCAGACTTAATCATTTCATTTATTATTTCAGTGGCAATACAAACAACTGGCCAAAAGGCGAAGAATCTCAGAAACCTTTCAAAACAAATTGAGAAAATGGACGGGCCACTGGTTGTTCTACGCGATTGCTTGCAAGATGAACGACGTGTTAAAGTTCACACACGGTCTGAGCATGGAGTTAGGGGAGTAACCACTGGATATGTAATAAGCTTTGATAAACACTGGAATTTGTTGCTGAGAGATGTCCAAGAAACATGGAAGCGCAGAAAGTACAAATATGACGAAAACAAGTTTTGTGGTATGTTTTGTGAAGTTAATTTATTTGGTTGACAGTAAAACACAAATTTTTTTCTTTCAGGAACACCTTCGGATTGCAGTGAAAGACTTCGGCAACTAAGTATAACCCTACCTACAACGAAAGTGAAGAGTTTGAATAGGAAGAATGTTGAATTGAGTAGGAGTATCCCGCAGCTCTTGATACGTGGTGAACAGATTGTTCTAATTGCTGTTGACAAGTTAGAAAAATTGCCAACTGAGGTAAAGATATAACAATCGACTGTTGAAAAGTCATAACATAAATAAGAACTTTATACAAACAGCGGCTTTTGTTCAAAGCCGATTTCACAAACGCAACTTTATAATTCGATTTTAATCCGAGTTTTGAAATTCAAAACTAAACTGCTGTTTCCAACAATTTTATATTCAACTTTACCCGTATTCCTAGAGAAGTGCTCTGATTACAAAAGCATCAATGAAATTTCGGGGCAAGAGAATTAAAGGTTTGCCTTTATGTAATTAACTAATGACCAATGTGCCAAAAAACATCAAAATGACTTCGTTTTAAAAATGGAATTTGGAATTCTTTACAAAAAAAGTTTAAAAAAAATAAATAAATAACAGTATTAAATTGATATTGAAAATTGATTGGTTTTATCACTTTTTCTTATTATTTGGTTTGTCTATCTTCATACTTCTTTGTAGGCCTATCAGATACAACGAAAAAAGAAATACCTAGTCATTTCTATCACAGCTCACAGGGCCTGTCGTTACTCTTTCAGATTAAGAATGCCAAAAAGACTAAAAAATCTTCGTAATGAATGTTTTGCAGTATAGAACCAGTAAATAGAACAATTGTTACCATCGACTGGAATTATAATAGGGTCCCTATATTTTGTTTTTTGTCATACAATTTTGTAACCACAATTCTATTTCTTTGTTTGAACATGCTAAGTGTGAGAAAAGCGTTTCTAGTGGAAATTTAAACCGTGTAGTTGCATTTGAGCTGTGGACTGCTTGAATTTGAATTAGAGATGGCAATAAGTAAAAGCGCGAGTCTAAGAAGAAATCATTTGGGCAGTGATCATCCCATAGAATACGTCACATTCTTTATTAAGAATCTTTATTACCTACTAACTTAAGAAAATATAAACTTTATTTGGGTGATTCTGAAGCGTTTTACTAATAGCCGCGTCAATGAAGCCTTTTCGTCGAGAGTCCTCAGACACAGCTCCGATATTGCATTGGTAATTTTGTTTCTTTATATTAATCAAAATCAGAAACCCCCTTTGAGGGTAAATAATTATTATTTATGTTAAGCAATATGAATGTTTATTATGCTGGGTGTGCGGTAATTCATGCGCCATACCTTGGGATGTGATTTTTGATCATATTCTAGTAAAAAATCGTATGGGCGTTATTAAAAATCAATTAAGCTACTTACTACTACATACTATAGTGTATACTGTAGTGAAAGCTAATACTTTGTTCTTTAATTGACATTTTAGTTCAAGTTAATTAAGTGGATGGTTTTGAATATTCTAGTCTCAAAGTCAAATTCTTAAAAAAAAAATGTTTACAAAATTTTGCTTTATTAAGCGTGACTTTTTGTTTCAATCACACACAGAAAACCGAACGAGAATATCTTTCTTAGTTTTTGAGAAATTAAAAAAATACCAAAGGTGCTTTGTGTTTTGACCAGAAAACCAATTTTTGCTCATAGAATAAAATTCAATCAGCGAAAAACCCATAAATGCGATATTCTCGAGAAAAATTGCTTTTTTTTTAAATTTCTCAGAAACTAAGAAAGATTTTATGGTGGAGGAAAAAATAGCCAAAACGAAAGATGGTTCTATAATTCAAAGCTGTAAATTCCGTGTATTTGAAGGTATGGGGATACAAGCAATATGGAAGTGTAGAAAAGATGCTCAGGTTTTACATTAAAAGGATATTACACCTGCCTTCTAACACACCAAACTACGTCGTGATTCTGGACGCAGGGTTATCACTCCTCTTCGTCAAAATCCTCAAGGCACAGGTGGATTATATTATTAAAGTTTTAAACATGAATAATGAAAGACTTCCCAAGATAGCTGCCCTATACGTAGTCAACCGGAAATACAGCTGGTATGAGGAATGGAACGAGCTCGCCCAATGGTGTGGTATGGAGCTAGACTTCCACATTGAAAATGTTAACGTATGGAAAGGTTAACTTAGTCAATTGCAATGGTTGATGAGAAGCTTAGAGAGAAGTATATCGAAGATGCCACCAGCTCCGTGCACCGATTTGTATACAGTCCCCTATGCCATAAACTAGGACAAAGAAACTACTTCAGAGACCAGAATAGTGTGGAGCATAGACGATGACACGATGGTGAGACTTCGTGCAGAACTTCTACATTTGAATTATATGCAACAAAGAAAGGACCTTCCCGGTTTATACAGTCTGTGTATTCGGGAGGAAAGAGAAGATCTTTTTAATTTTCTAGGAAAATGTCCGGTTTTAATAGAAACTAGGAGCTTCTTCTTCGGCTGCAATTATTTCACTGACAGTGAAATGATAGAGTATTCAACGAAATGGAGGTGCAAAAACTTTTCATGTACTGCAAAGTAGTGCAAGCTTACAGAAACAGAATTCTCACCGAAAACTTTTAAAGTAACAAAAAGTTGTAATAATAATATAAGAAAAAAAAAATAATAAGGAAAATTTGTTTACGATAATAGCACAATTAATGTATTTATGTAATTTATTTGGATTGTCAACCGAGCAGATGGCATTGCAATTGATTTTGTTATACATACACGATTTGAATAAGAAAATAAAATATATTTACTACTACATATTTACTACTGTAAAGGTAAAATATGTAGCCAATATCCTTCCTCATATTCTAGATCATCTCTGTGCCAATTTTCATTTAAATCAGTTTAGAAGTTTGAATAGGATATTATAACAAAGAAAAGCATAAAGACTGAGTTGAATTTGCATTTATAATATTAGTTAAAACTTCCGTTCCCGTGGGAATATGGAGATGAGTTAAAGTTTATGTTACTCGGGGATAGAGTAGAACTCTAACTGCGAAAGAATTTTTGAAATCGCTTCAGCAGTTTCTAGGTTCCCGTTCCCGTAAGAATATAGGAATAACATACACAGCCTGTGTCCTTTCACAGGTTCTAGACTCTGTACAAAGTTTCATTTAAATCGATCCAGTAATTTGGGCAATACGGGGTAATAAAGAACAACGGACAGACAGAGTTACTTTCGCGTTTATAAGATATGGTCCCTATCAAAAAGCCCATTGTAACTATTGATAAAATTATTAATTAGTTCTAAATATCTGTTGCAAAATATTCGTTACGAAGAAGTATTTAGTCGTTTCTGAGGGGGCGTTTGTAGTCCGAAATTATTACGAAGGGGCTAATTTTTAGTTCCACAATCCACAGCCCATCAATATAAACAAAAAATCAAAAAAGGATAAACTTTGTTAAAGCCCTGGGTTTGTTCTATGGTTTCGACCAAGCGTTTTTTTTTTTTTTTTTTTAAATCTTAACTCGCCTAAAGTAGCGCTAGTTTTTTGCTGAAGTGAGTTAATGCAACAAACCAAGACTTTCTATTGCCGCTTAGGATATCTTTTGGATATCATCTGCGTAAGGCCTTTTTTTTTGCATCTCAGAGGCATACGTACGGTACGTACTTATTTAGGCTCTTCATCATAAATGCAAGTGTTAGAAGTTAGTAAAACGCCTACACCAGCACAAAGAGAGCGTATAAAGCAAATAAAAACAAAGAAAAATTATAGCTAAATAACATAAACAAATTAAACAAGACTAGACTAGATAATATAAAAATTAATACAGATTACAAATGAAATAAATAATAGGAAAAAAATATCAAGTATGTGAAGCACTGGTTTTAAGCTTTTGTTTCAAACTATTTTTGCTGATGTTAAAATCAATAAGTACATGATTTGAATTAAATAATCTACTCATGTGCGATATCGGCTCATGCATGCCATAATTGGTTCTGTGATGGGGGTAGTGAATTAACTCTAAATTACCTAAGTGGTGAGATCCTCCGTGGTAGTTAAAACCAATGGACGACAGCAAGTAGGGAGCATCAATACAACCAGCAATGAGCTGATGCATAAATATTAGATCATTCTTGATACGTCTTTGGGAAAGGGTTTGCAAGCTTAAAAGCTGAATACGGTGCTCATACGGAGGCATATTTAAAGGATCCGCCCAAGGTAGACCCTTCAGAGCAAAGCGTATAAATTTATGTTGAACTGCCTCAATACGAGACTTATGAATTTCATAGAGTGGAGACCAGACTCGAGATGCATACTCCAGATGAGGGCGAACATAACAGTTATACAAAGATAGTGTTACATAAGGATCATTAAATTCTTTTGCCCATCTTTTTATAAAACCTTGCATAGAGTTTGCTTTCCTTACAATTGAGCTTATGTGCTCATTAAATTCGAGGTTAACATTGAAGTATACACCAAGATCTCGAAAACTTGAAACATTACATAATAAATGACCAGGCATCGAATACACAGCTTTACTAGGTTCCCGTTTTTTCGAAAAAGTCATAGTTTGGCATTTGGAGGGGTTGAGACTAAGGCCATTCTTACTGCACCATATTACAAAACTGTCGATATCTTTTTGAAGAAATACGCGATCAGTAGCATTCTTAATGGATTTAAAAATTTTCATATCGTCTGCGAAAATCAAAATTTTACTATAAGAAATGTATGAGACATCATTGATTGCGACAATGAAAAGTAAAGGTCCAAGGTGACTGCCTTGTGGCACACCCGACAGGGCAATAAAAGTGTTCGAAAAGCAATTACGAAATTTAACTTGATAAGTTCTATTCTGCAGATAGGAACAAATCCATATAGTAAATTCAGTGGGAAAACCAAATGCCTTAAGTTTATATAATATAACATCATGAGAAAGTTGATCGAATGCTTTGGAAAAGTCAGTGTAAATACAATCGAGTTCATACCCATTTTCAAGAGATTTGGAACAATTATGAAAAAAAGATAGCAGGTTGGTAACCGTCGATCTTCTTTGGATAAAACCATGCTGTTGATTGCAAATAATATTTTTTGTGTAAAAAGAGAGGCAGTCACAAACAACTTGTTCAAAGAGCTTAGGAATGCATGAGAGTTTGGAAATGGGTCTATAATTTTTGATATCTATCTTTTCACCTTTTTTAAATACAGGTGTGATGAAGGATTTTTTCCAAAGACTAGGAAATACGCCTGATTTCAATGAGAGCTGGAAGAGATACTGAAGTGGGTACGCTATTACACAACGGCATTTTTTTTAACAGAATTGGCGGTACACCATCTGGACCAGAAGAAAAATCATCATGAAGAGATGATAAATACTGTAAAATCTTATCTATGTTAGTAGGTATATTATTAAAATTTACTTGAGAGCAGTTGTGTAAATACGAAAAGTAATTTACGTCAATATTTACGGGGGTATCACTGAAAGAGCTTCGAAAATGAGTCGCAAAGGCATTGCAGATATCGGCAGTATCCTTTAGAGTAGTATCACCGTGAACAAAATTTGCAGGATAACCGTCCGATTTCTTTTTCGAATTGACAAAGCGCCAGAAACTTTTTGGATCATCTTTGAGAGAAAAACCCATACGGCTAACATAGTTAGAGTAAAGAGTTTTAGAGAGCATATTGAAGCTTTCAAAAAGACCAATGTACAAATGATGGTCGGCTGTAGAATGCGTTTTAATATAAGCTTTCCAGGCTTTATTCCTTTTATTCCGCAGAACCTTAAGCTCTTTGGTATACCAAGGCTGACAAAAGCTAGAATTTTTAAGAATTTTTTGAGGAATAATGTTTTTTACACAATTTTCTAATATTAAGTAAAAACATTTGACTGCATCGTCAATGTTGTCATAAGCTGAAATATTATGAATACCAGCTCTGCTTAGTTCTTCAGAAAGCAAACCGAAATCCGCTCTCCGGTAGTCGAAGGTTTATGAACAGAACAGTCATATGTATTACTACGATTTTAAAAATCACTACTCAGTTCAAGAAAGATGTCTAAGGGTGGGTGAAAGTCATCACTTACAAGGCATCAGGAAGATCGATAACGAAAATTGTAAGGAACCGACAATAAACCCCTGCGGGCTGCGGATCACCAGTGGTCATTCTAGTCAACAATTCATCAATCATCAATTTAAAATCTATTTTCTTAAAGTAATTTCATGAGACACAATATCGAATGCCTTTGAGGAGGCAATCATCACTTAAGTCGAAACATTTTCACTGTAAATTTTCTGACGAATACCTGTCATTCACTAACTTTAATTTAAGAAGAAAGGACAAAATTTGGGGTAGGCTAAGCTTAAAAAATCTAGAATGGATTTCGTCCAAGCCTACTGCTTTAGAGTTTAGATATCATCACAAAGACTGCTTTTAAACACCGAAGTCGTCAATGAACCGAAATCACTCACAACATTTAAGTGTACACAAGAACGATAATGCTCAATTGAATTTTGGGAGGAAGAACTAATAAAAGGGCTGTGTATACAACTGCGGACTGTGGTACCCGTGGAGTGATGGTTAGCATGTCTGTCTGTTAACACAGAGGTTCGGGGTTCGAATCTCAACAGAATCAAAAATGTTTTTGCACGGTTATCGCCTTTCGCGAGGATTTGGCAAGTCCTCCGTAAATAAATTCATTGCCATGAAAAGCGCTTTCTCGATTAGCCGTTCGGAACCGGCAGAAAAATGTAGATCCCCTTCATTCCTTCACGAGGCATAGTTGTGAGAAATTCGCTAGGCCCCGGGGCTCTTTGTTCTGTTGCGCCACCCTATTTATTTATTTATAAAACGGAGGATTAAGCTGTGGGTACCGCTGCGAGTAAGGATACGAATTCGGATATGCGAGCAGATAGGACTGGAAATTTGAGCCCATATGTGGGTAGGGCTGCAGTTTCCGCTGTTTATGTAGCAGTATTTGCAGCTGTATCTGCAGCCGTATATGCAGCCAATTCGCATATGCATATCCGTAAACGTATTATCGTTTAAGCAGTCGTATCGGCAGCCATAACATTGTAAAATTAAATCTGTTGGGAGCCTGTCAGTTAAATGTAAAGAAAATAGAGGGAAGCTAGGTCTTTAAATTGGCAAAACTGTTTTCATTGACTGACAGTTCGACAATTGACTGTATATTTATGGTCAGAACGTTTTGCCATTAAACAATATGAATAGACTTAAGAAAAACACTTGCACATTAGGTCTGTATCTTTACTCACCCGTGGGATCCCGCGGGATCCCAAAACGTGTATCTTTACTTTTTTTTTTGACATAAAAGTGGCAGAGCTTTTGCTTTTTTGTCACTTCCCCTCCAGTAAGAATTTACCCGAACAATTTATTTCTTCGTGCACTTTCTTGCTTGTCAAATCGGCTGTTTGTGAAATCAGTTGATCGAAACATTTCGATTGAATTCAAATTTATATTTGAAATTAAATGAAAAATGGAAAGCATATTCTCTCTTTGTTGGTTTGAAAATTCAAAATAATGTATGCAGTGCAAAATTACTTTGTATGCAGTGCAGAGCTCATTTTAACACAATCTGAAACAAAATTGTTTGTATGTTTTTTACATCTCTACGGAGACTGCATGATAAATGTCATTCAGCAAGAAACATCCCAAAAGGCGTATCTTTAACTTTTCATTTTCGGATGGAGATTGCAAAAACAACATTAAAAAGCTCGAGCCCAAACTTTTACCCGGGCTTTTTCCCAAACTTTACCCAGAAAGTAAAGAAACAGACCTATTGTAACTGTCGATATAAGGCTACAGTTGCTCGAAAAAGTGTTCGAAAATTAGACTTTCCGATTGATTCTTTAAACCCAATACCATGATAATGAAACTCATTTAATGTGTTTAATTTCATACTGAATTTGCATGCCACTTAAACAAAACATCCTTTATAACTCAAATAATTTGGACCATTTGTTTGATTTTAACTGAAATTACAAGCTGCTGACTCAACAAATTAAAACGCACCAGGAAATCCTAATCCTAACTAATATTATAAATGTGAAAGTCACTCTTACTTGAGGAAGGACATAGGCTTTATAATTTATCCCTAAATTCCCACGGGAACGGGAACGTATACGGGAACTTAGAAACTACAACACCGATTTAAAAAAATTTTCCACCGATAGAATGCTTCACTATCCCAGAGTAACATAAACTTTAATTCATCCACATATTCTTACGGGAACGGGAGTCCTTACTAATATAATAAGTGTGAAAGTAGCTCTGTGTGTCCTTCGTTCTATGTTACCATCTCCCGCCCAAACTAATAAACCGATTTAAATCAAATTTTGTACAAAGATTGTTCTGATCTTAAGAACGGACATAGGCTTTATTTCATTCGAATATTCCCACGGGAACCGGTCCTCACTATTATTATAAATGCAAAAGTAGGTCTGTCTGTCCACCTTTCTATGTTACCATCTCCCGCTCAAACTAATGAACAGATTAAAATGAATTTTTGTACAAAGATTGTTCTGAACCTGAGGAAGGACATAGGCTATATATTTTTTTCCTATATTCCCACGGGAACGGGAACGTATACGGGAACTTAGAAGCTACAGCACCGATTTCAAAAATTCTTCCACCGTTAGAATGCTACACTATTCCCGAGTAACATAAACTTTAATTCATCCCCATATTCCAACGGGAACGGGAGTCCTTACTAATATAATAAGTGCGAAAGTAGCTCTGTCTGTTCGTCTTTCTACGTTACCATCACTCGTCCAAGCTACAGAACCGATTTAAATGAAATTTTATACAGAGATGACCTAGAACCTGAAGAAGGACATAGGTTACATTTCATTCGAATATTCCTACGGGAACCAGTCTTCACTAATATTATAAATGCAAAAGTAGCTTTGTCTGTTCGCCTTTCTATGTTACCATCTACCGCCCAAACTACTAAACTGATTAATATGAAATTTTGTACAGAGATAGTCAAGAACCTGAGGAAGGACATGGCTATGTATCTTATCCTTAAATTTCCACGGGAACGGGAACGTATACGGGAACTTAGAAGCTACAGCACCGATTTCGAAAATTTTTCCACCGATAGAATGCTACACTATCCCCGAGTAACATAAAGATTAATTCATCCCCATATTCCTTCGGGAACGGGAGTCCTTACTGGTCTGTTCGCCTTTCTATGTTACCATCTCCCGCCCAACTAAAGAACAGATTTAAATGAAATCATGTACAGAGATAGTCTAAAATTTAAAAAAGGACATAGGCTACATATTTTATCCCTATATTACCACGGGAACGCAAACGTTAACCGGAACTTAGATACTACTGAACTGATTTCATGAATTATTTCCCCGTTAGAATGCTACACTATCTCAAAGTAACATTAACTTTAATTTATCCCCATATTCCCATGGGAACGGAAGTACTTACTAACGCTATAGATCCGAAATCAACTCCGTCTGTCTGTTTTTCTTCGTTACTATCTACCGCCCAAACTATTGAACCTAATTGTAGAGAATTTTAGTGCAGAGATGGTCTTGAGCCTGAAGAAGGACATGGGCTGTGTTTATTATCCCAATATTCTTACGTTTACGGCAACGTAAACGGGAACCTTGAAGCTACTGGACCGATTTCAAAAGTTTTTTCACCGTCAGGTGATTTCTGTCAAATTGTCGATTACACAGTTGACCTGAGAAGAAATGTCTATCTTGATCTTCAAATAAATATTGGCAATCGTTAATGGCTGTTTGAAAAGTCGATTTCGGCGCCGACTAATGAGATAGTTAATTATATAAACTAATAAATTATGTTTCATGTATTTGGGGGATGTTGTCGAATATCTATCAGTAGACGATTTTATGGACACCGAGCAAGTCACATCATACCCTATAGAGTTTCTCAAGTCCTTAGAGTAGGAGTGGCTGCAATTTGGTGTTTCATTGCAATAATAAGTAATAAAGAATTGTTGTATAAAAGTTTTAATAATGACTGGAACAGCTAAATAAGAAAACTATTGATTCCCCGTAATTCTTTAATTCCCACTGATTTGTCATTTAAAAGTTTAAAAGTTTAAAAGAGATGGAAAAAGTAAGAACGTCGTGTGCAAAAATGTACTGAAATAAAATAGTATAACAATAGTTTACTAAAACGCATAAATGTGTCTTATTTGCAAAATAAGTAGCTTAAAAAATTAACTGCTGCCGAAAGTCACTATTCCACGCGGACGAAGTCGCGGGCACAGCTAGTCATATATATAAAATTCTCGTGTCACGGTGTTCGAACTTGAACTCCTCCGAAACGGCTTTACCGATTTTTACCAAATTTTATATGCGTATTCAGTAAGTCTGAGAATCGGCTACTATCTATTTTTCATACCCGTAAGTGATAAGGGCCATCTACCCTTAACATTGTTTTTTTAATTTACACTGTGACACGAGAATTTTTTTTTTTTTCTAGCTTTCTGTGGGAACAACGCTTTGAATAAGTTTGACCCGAGCAACGCCGGGCGGGTCAGCTAGTAAAATATAAATTTTGTTCAATTGAAAATTTCCCTCGAAAAAAAAAAAATTGTCTGAGTTGAGTACCTACCTATACATTTGAATTTGGAAATGTTTTGTGATTCATTTTTCTCATCGGTATCCAGAAAAAATCCAGTTCTTCTAGAGATTCATGTGATTTTCAAAGAAACCTACGTCAACCCTACGTAAAGTTCAACGAACGAATTAACTGTGCGATTTCAATTATTTCCTGAGTTTTCTGAATCAGCCGTTCCCACCTACTTCATATTAGATAAAGGTTGTGTTCAAAATTTGAGTTCACTTATATGAAATCGAAAGCAACATCTTCTTTGAATCATATTCCTCGCATACCCTTCACTATCAATTAGAGAGCATCAAACTTGATGCAGAAATAATTAATTAATTAATATATGTGTGACAAACGCTATGCATAGGGAGTCTACCTTCCATTAGAAAAACATAAAGCGAAAGTGCATTCGCTGATGGTAAAATAATGTAATTGTTTACAACAGTTGTAACATTAGAGTATGATACGTTCGCACTCCAATAACAATAATTATTATAATTGCACCTAGTTCCTATCACTTACAATTACCACGAGAGAGTAATCGGTGATCATTTTCTGATACCGATACAAAAGTTCCACCATCGTACTTTGTTTTTGTTTTATTTCTTTTCTTCGCATTTAGATTCGCACATCCAGGTGCAACAACCGCCAGCTCATACGCCATAATCGCAAACAAGACAATGGAGTTAAAGTATCCGACACCCGCGATCGGTACTATTGTATATCTGCGAAACTAAAATTACATGGATACAGATAATCACACACACGCCAAATATGAATTAAATAATTGGAATGTGTATCAAACATAGTTGTTTATTATTTGTGGATGAAGCAATATAGGCAAGAAAATTTTGATTCAACCGAATAGATTACAACTTGGATTTATCAGTTTTGCTTTGTTATATCTTTTCAAGTGATTGAAGACAATGCGAAACAAATTCTTGAAATGTTGCATACTTGCAAATTTTTTATTTAACTTATTTTAAGTATAGTTCGTTGTTCTTTTCCAATGTGCAGGGATAGTTTTTTAGAATATCACTGAGGCCAGCCGGCAGCGACGCTGCTCGTCTCCCCGCTTGTTATAAGAGTTGACTAAAGGGGAAATCGCATCTACAAAATTAATGTCAAAACATCTAAAAACTTTCCCACAAAAGTGCATATGCAGATCACAGAGCTGCAGATCATTAGTGTAGTAAAAAAGAAATCAAACGAAGAAATAAAACGTGCACATTTAAATAAAAATATACAAATACATTTCGGGAAATATTAGTGTTACTACTCCACCAGAGACTAGCATTGCTCTGCATGGTGCTGATCCTGGACCGAGCACCAATGCCTGAGTTACAGATTCCACAGCTTGCAAAGTCAGTTGGGAATTAATTTGAGGGTATCGAGTTGAGACGATTAAGCTTGAAAATATGTCTGGTCAAAATTTCGAACTAGAAGAGATGATAAGAGGAAGGAGGGTAGACTTCTTCCAAAAAACGAATTGATGAAGTACACGAAATAGGATCCATTTTTGGGATGAGCAAGGAAAAGCTTTCACAATGTGCGACTAGCGAAAAAATCAAGTTAATCACGGAATCGGAGCATCCAAAAATCTTTTGCTGTCAAAGATTTGAAGCTATATTTCGGGAAGGCAAACGAGGATTACTACGACGCGAAACCCTAGTTGAGAAAATGAATTGAAAATGGGTGAGTCAAACGGTCTGGTCGTGCTAAATACACCATGGCACTCACACCAGTTGGGAAAATGAAATCCAGACTGACTACCATTCGGTAGCCATGTAATACCAAGGTTGTCATCCAGTAATACATTCTGCTGACTGAAATTTGTACGGCGTGAAGGAAATTAAAGAAACAACAGCTACTAAGGAAATCAAGCAGCATTATCTGGACAGAGGAAACGGAAGGCAACTGATTACAAATAAACATAGTTATCTGTGTAGCACCTTGAACACAGCCCAAAGTATGTGGGATTGCTTACTGCAAGAGAACCAAATCAGTGTTAGGAGTTCCAAAGGGCTGCAACCAATAGACTATCTATAGAAGCATGTGCCCCTGTTCTGTAACTATCGCCTCGATAAAAGCCGGCGATAAACGGTGGAAAATGGAACGAAAATTCTATGAATTTAGTAGGATTTCGTTCCGGTTCTCATTGTTTCTCGATCGATGTTATCGATGCGATAGTTACAGAACAGAGGCACTGATAATGGAATGGTAAAGCTGAGAAAGTGAATTAGTAAGCAGAAAGCGGCTTTCAAGGCATAGTCATATTGTCTCCAAATAGTAAACTGCAGGAAAAAAGTGGAAAAGATGTGCCCCTAACTCCAGCCAAAGTGGACTGAAGCTATGTACCAGGAGCTGAAAGAAATGTCTACCTCGGCTGCTGATGACAATCAAGCTATTCGAGAGCTACGAAAAAATGACTTGAGTGGGGGTGAGGCCTTGATCTATTTAGCCGCTCCAATAAAAAGTAATGCTGAGGAGATTCGTTCGCAGAAGTTTATCAACTAGGCTCAAGGACAACTTCTTCCGGTAACGTACAAATTCCGCACCAATGGCGGTAGCAGAGACGACTACTATCCTCAAAAGCAATTTCCAGCAACTGTATCTATCTTTGCCGACACAGAAGCTTGTGTCTGTCTCGCAAAAGTAAAAGTATGTACTGTGTCAAACGATATACTACATGAGTTTTAGAAAAAGATGGGATGCATGAATCAACATTCTCATTTCCAAGGAGGTGAAAGTATACCTAACCAAAGCTTCCTTCTGTCAATGTACAAAAGGTAGTGAGATATACGAAGCATTCATAATTATCGTTCAATCAAGCAGATGCAGCAAAAAATATTAGACCATGACCAATGCAGGTAAGCCAACCAGGTGCAGTCCAATGAAAAACATTCTGATTCCATTTGGGATCAGTTTTCTGTGTTGTTTGATTCTGAAAATGCATTTAATCGATAATCTCCTCGAGATCACAACACCTACTCGTATAGCCGTATGCGGAAAAACAAGAACAAGAAAAAAAATGGAAAATAAAAGAAGAAGATCAATGTACATTAGATACATCTTAGCATTTCGGTGTGTCTGTCTTTCCCGTAAAACTAAGCACGGCCACGGCAGTCAGGTTGTAATTTTCAGTAGCAGCCTTCACATCTGAGAAAGTTTTAATATGCATCCTTTTAAAAAAGCCGTTACGTTCTGTAAAACTTGAAGTCCCAACTGATCTTTTGAAGCCAATGACCTTTTAGAACCAAAGTGTTATGTACAATTTATTTAACACTTTCAGTGTCGGCATCAAAAATCAAAAACCGAAACCAACGTTTCTTGAACAAAAGGAGGCTCTTCATTGAGATATCATATACATAAGAGTAAAAAAAGATAATCAGGAACACAACATCTAAAAGCAATCAAAGCGACACTGTCCTATCAAAATATGTCGACTACTGTTAACATTTTAAAGACTTTGTATCTCCTTATTTTTACTTCTTTAACACCTTCTTAACAGGTGTTTTCCTGTCTAACAAAAAGTGTTTAACAAAAATAGTAAACATATTTTTAGCACATATTAAGCAATACAAAGTCGAATCCAGGCAGCACGCTTTGGGAATGACTAAAAAAGGCTAATTACATTTCCTTAAGAAGATACACAAATGAACAAAGTCTGCAAAACTGAAAAATAAAAGTGAAACCTTTCGTTTTTGCCATTGCAGTTTTTTGTATTTGGTATATTACAACATTGTGTGGTGGCAACATTACGCACGACTAAGCGGGAATGGCAGTTCCATCCGTTGTCACAGCTATCGTCGTCAATGGTTGAAGTCGTTGTCGATTAGATTCCATTGCATCAACGGCCACCGAAAGTCTCTTTTGCACACTTGGTTGGTTTGATATTGTGTGAGCACGCACCAGAGAATAAGCAGCCAGAGTTGAGTGCTGGCAGCACACTATGCTGCAAAGACCATCAGACCAGCAGCGTCCATGCCATTGACCGATCGATAGAGTAGGCACTAACTACTAACTGGCTTTGAAAAATACTTGCATAGTTGGCAATTAAGCGGCTATGGTCTCCGAATTGAAAACGAAATCCACGGACAAGGGTTTCCTATGCTTATTTTGAGGCATTGGCAGTCAGAGTAGTTTGAATAGACAAGGTACTCGTATATCGTTGAAAATAAAAATAATAAAGCTATAGGAACCTTTATACATATATTGGTGGCGCACCAGAGCGGGGAGATCCACGGTAAGCACATTTCTCACAACCATGCCTTGTGAAGGAATGGAGGGGACCAACAATTTTCTTCCGAATTCCAGTGGCTAATCGAGAAAGCACTTTTCATGGCAATGAATTTACTATCGGACTACCTGCCTGTTCCTCGCGAAAGGCGTTACCCGTGGAAAAACATGCTAACCACTACGCAACGGGTACAACGCAACCTACATTAGAAGGAAATGAAGGAAATGAACTATGAACTTTGGCTTTCCTTTGACGAGTTTTTAGAAATTCGACCTCAAATTTACTCTAAACTTCTCACGGACATTCTGACATTGGGAACTTAAACTCAAGTTTAACTGAAACTAAAGACAGGTTTAAATTAGTTGACTTATGCGGTTTGACAGTGTAAACTGAACCTAAGTGCAATCAAGGAAACATAGAACAATAAAATAAAAAAAAAGACGCCAGCTTTTTGGTACCTAGAAAAAACGGGGGACAAAGATTAGGATTCTTTTTTTTGCTTTTACAACATTTTTGATAATTAATGACACTAATAAAAACTAAAAAATCATCGCAATAAAAATCATTTTGTATTCTTCATCGCTGCTTTAATTAATTAAGAAAAAAAACCTAAAACCATCATAAATATCCTAACTAAGAAAAAAAAATCGCGAAAATCAGTGATTTTTCGAGCGGTCACACTGAGATGATCCCTTAATAAAAATGTTAGCTTATCACAGACTATGCCTTCGAATAACTTTGGAATTGTCAACAGTACAAAGATATGGCGTTTATTAGAAATATCAGAAACCACTCTAGAAAATAAAAGTGGTTCTAAACTCGGCATTTCTAATTACCGCCTTATTTTTATTGAACTATTGAAAATTCCAAAATAACCCATAATAATTGACTATCAACAATGTTTTCCATTCTAAAAAAGAAATTGATTGAAAAAAGCATAAAAGAATGGGAGAAAAGTTGTAGAAAACTATCGTTTAAGAGCGGGTCAAAATTCAGGCTTCAAAATACTGCTTTTCAAAATTCTTGCATTCTGGTTGACAACATCCTGCTTTCCGAAATTCTGCATTTCAAAATTCTGGCTATTAAAAAGAAAAAATCTGCTGATTTTTTTTTTATAATATTTTTTATTTACAGAAGAACAAAAACAAACTAAAAAAACAGTCCAAAAAAAAAAAACAAAAACATGAAAAAAAACAACAACATAATATGAAGCTAAACAAGACCAAAAAGAACAAAACTTTTTGCAAAACGGATGAGATATCCAGTGTGACTTAAATCTCTTTTTTTTTATCCTCAATTTCTGATTTGGCACTGATAAGTTCCTTTCGTAGGTCTCCAATTAATTTATAGACACCTGCATGGCTACGGCCAAATATAACTTTCAGCCGACGATGCCAAGCCTCTATCTACATTGTTTTGCGTTCTTGGGAATGCATCTCTAGTTTTATCATAGTTTTATCATAAACTAACTGGACTATGTAATTCTTTTGAGTAGGAGCGAGCGACAATGAGGAAACCAAAGAACCACTGCTCTACATTAAAATTCCTTAGAAAGTAAGAGTTTGAAATTATATTATCAATATGCTGCCAATTATAAAGAAAAAAAAGGTTTGGAAAATGTTAAAAAGCGGGCGCTTTTGATAAGCAGAATTTTGAAAAAAGATTTGTGACCCCGGCAGAATTTTGACCACAACCCCTATCGTTCACTACCTCATTTTTACACTGCTGCCACTTGGGTACGATTGTTCGACCTTAAAATGGCGATTGTTAAAAATATCGATTGGTGTAAGGAGTATTCTGAAATTTAAAATGCAAAGTAATTGATTCAGTCAATCTACCATTGCTTATCAATGATTTACTATCTAGTTACTATAAGGGAAGTGAAGGTAGAAAAGAGAAATTTGTCAATTCATTTGCCTTCGGAATGAACGCTTTCGGTAAAAATTGAATGAATAGTACTTTTCGTTGTTGATCTATACTTTGGTACTAAATTTAACAATTTGAAAAGCTAAGCTGGAAAGCAATTTTCTAATACTTCACTTCTTACTTTTATGATGAGGACCGCTGGCGAACAGAAATAAGGGCAGTGAAGAGGTGCAAATAGTACATAGTGAGAATGGAATGATGATGAAGACGGAACTGCTGGTGGTCATGGAGCCTGTGAAGTAATGGTTAGCATGTCTATCTGTTACGTGGAATTTCGAGGTTTGAGGTTCGAGTGCCAGAAACATAACATTGTTTGTTCACGGGTATTGTATTTTGCAAGAAATCGACAAACCCCTCCGAGAGTAATTGCAATGTCATGAATAGCGCTTTCTCACTTAGCGGTCCGAAATCAATGAAGATTTGTTGGTCAACAAGCATTTTTAGAGGATTCAGAACGATGCACATCCAGACAAAAGTAACTGTTTCATTAGGATTCACCCAAATGGAATACTATAAGAACGAAAGTTAGAATAATAACAGGACAGTGCTTACTGCCACATATCTGTTGCGTTGCAACAATAAATGTTATGCACCAGAACGTTATGATTTCCTTAAGGCCTCAACCCATAGAATCCGTTGCGTCCGTTCGCTTTCGGATTCACCTGACAGCTCGATTAAATACACACGATCTTATGAGAGGTGACCCATAAGCATCGGATGCAACGGACGCAACGCAAAAAGTAGCCCAACTTTTAACTTTTTGCGTCCGGCAGAAGAGAGACATGCGCAGTAAGAACCAATTTGAAATTTTCTCTCTGATGACATGCGCAGTAAGAACCAATTTGAAATTTTCTCTTCTGCTAACATGAGTGGTCTTGTTGAGTTGAGACACCGCAACGGATTCTATGGGTCACCCCAATCCGTTGTGTCCGGCAAAACTCACAGCTGTCAGGTGAATCCGGCAGCGAACGGACGCAACTGATTCTAAAGGCCATGACCCATAGAATCAGTTGCGTCCGTTCGCTCTCGGATTCAACTGACAGCTCGATTAAATACACACGATCTTATGAGAGGTGACCCATAAGCATCGGATGCAACGGACGAAACGCAAAAAGTAGCCCAACTTCTAACTTTTTGCGTCCGGCAAAAGAGAGACATGCGCAGTAGAACCAATTTGACGTTCGGCAGAAGAGAGACATGCGCAGTCACAACCAATTTGAAGTTAAATTAAATTGACAATGGGCGCGTTCAAGAACCTATCGGATATCCTATCTCGGATAGCCGTATCTTAGATATGATCCAGATATCTTTTTCCAGATTGCTGCAGACAACAGTTGTGAAATATTAAAATTCGACTTTTGAAAACAGAAAAACATTTAAAATATCATTGCTAGACGATTATAACTTTTTTTTTTCGATTTCCCACACGTAAACAACAACAACAAGCTATCCGGATAAGATTCTTGAACGCCCCCATTTTGACTAAATTTATCTGTCAAAACACCGCAACGGATTCTATGGGTCACCCCTATCCGTTGTGTCCGGCAAAACTCACAGCTGTCAGGTGAATCCGGCAGCGAACGGACGCAACGGATTCTATGGGCTGAGGCCTTAAGGGTCGGGGCCTTTACGCAGATCAACCGATGCGATGTAAGCTGACCTCCAAAATCATATGATTTCACCCCATTACTTTGTAAGTCAAAGCATAACGATCGGTGGAAACAAAGTCAACATAATTTGGGCCATTCTAATAATACTGTATCAGATTCAACATAGTGAGGCTTGAGCAGTAATTTGAACGAACTCATCCGTATTCCATCCACATTGAAGTGTCATTGATAGTCCCTTCAAATAAAGCCCAAAGTTTTTTGATATCTCACAAGTTCTTAAGCCACTTAATCGCTGGAAACGCTACGCAATAAATGAGACTTAAAAAAATTAAAAGAAGTGTGGTTGTATAGGGATTAGGAAATACAGAGACGGGAACCTCAGACAATGACGGAAAAATATGACTTTTCTCACTAACCAAATCGGATATTAGGATTCATGGCAGTAACATGTTAACTCTTTCAGGACCATAAGGTAACCAAAGGTAAATGAAAGCTTTGTGTTAATTACGTTGTTTTTTTGGACATAAAAAAAATATAAAACACAAAAGAATAGCACAAAATTCAATAGCTTGTTAAAAATGTTTTATTTTTGAATTTTTGAAAAATATTTCCCTTTCAGTATTTTGTTCAATTTCAATGCGTATTTCGACTTATATGTACGTCTTTTGATGTTATATAATAATTTACTTACCAAATTTATTCAAGAAATCGGAGAAATACAATAGTAGCAACAAAAAAAAAATAATTTACCAAACTTTGAACTTTCATAGAAGGTTAGGTTAGGTGGAAGTGGCTGTCAGCCAATGAGTACATTGCCTGACACACTTAGGCCGCAAGGGCCCATTGTGATACCACAGAGATCAGCAAGTTAATCACCTACTGATCTCAGAAACCCGATGTAAGATTAACGAGTTGATCACTTATTAATCTTCCATTACGGGACTAGCCGGTTAATCACCTGCTAGTCGAACCACGTGGAACTTTTAATGTATTTCGAAAGACTTTTAGGGTTTATGTAAGCTAAGTCGCTAGTATCATCGAAGAAGAATTCACCGAGATGAGTTTTCCTCCTATGAAGTAGTGCAGGGCATGAGCAAAGAAGGTGTTGAACGGTTTCTCCCTCTTCCTCGTCCATGCAGATTCTGCAGAAATCATTGGAAAGCACACCAATTCTTTTGGCGTGTCTCCCTATTAGACAGTGTCCCGTAAGAACACATATGGTAGAACCTAGATACAGGCGGTTCAGGGCTAACAAACTCTTCGAGCGTTTTGAATCTACACAAGGCCAAACTTTTTTGGTTGCAAGGCAGTTGTTACTCTCAGTCCATCTAGTGTTTGTTATACCTGAAGCGTCTTGTCTAAGTAGAAGTTTACATGTAGCGATAGGTGCACCTATGTTGTTCCATTCTGAACGTAGGGAAGTGGTCGTGCCCTTTTTGGCTAGTTCGTCTGCCATACAGTTGCCTGGTATGTCCCTGTGCACCATGAAAGATGAATGTTGAACTGATTTGACATCTCTCTCAGAGACATCTGACAATTTGGACCGTGATGAATTTTGTAGAGACAGAGGCAAGAGATTTAAGGGCAGCTTGGCTGCCCGAGAAGATTCGAATATCCGTGGAGGATATGACGTTTTCTTTGAGCCAAGACAGCACCTCCTTAATCGCCAGAATTTCCGCTTGGAACACACTACAATGATCGGGTAGGCGGAAGAAAAGACTGAGATTCAGTTTTTCTGAGTAGATTCCACTTCCCACACCTTCGCTAGTTTTTGAACCATCGGTGTAAAAGTGTATTGCTTCATTTTCCAAAAGAATGCCATTTTCCCAAGCATCTCTTGAAGGTATGGTTACTTGGAAATTGTTGTCAAACACCAACTTGGGGGTGGTGCAGTCGGATCGATTCGGTAAGAATCTAAAGTTATCTAGAATAGTAGTGTGGCCGATTTGATTATTGGTCCACTGTGATGTAGCTCTGAGTCGAGTAGCTGAGCTAGCTGCGACTTGTTTGCTGAAGATATCTAGGAGTGCGAGATCTAGTAGTACATTGAGGGCGTCCGATAGGGTTGTCCTCAGTGCGCCACTAATACACAGACTAGCCGTTCTTTGAACTTTGACCAGCTTGTTGTAGTTGATCATCTTGTCTAGTGCGGTCCAACAGACTATCACCCCGTATGTGAGTATCGGTCTAATTACCGAGGTAAACAGCCAATGGGTGTTTTGGCTTTCATAGAAGCTCTCATAAAACTATTTGCTGTCAACTGTCATCATCTATAATTTTAACAGCTACGCTTGTCAATGGCTACTATATAAGATTTAAAAATACGGCAAATGCATTTAAATTAACTCGTGGAATTCAAAAACCAAGCAATCCGTATCTTTTTTCGAAATCAAGCAAAAAAGATTCCGGAAATATATTTCCCATAGACCTGAAAGGGTTAAAAAATTATATCCAACAACTTAATTTCCATACCATTCCCAAATCAATTTCTAGGATTTGAAGTATATGTCAAATCTTTTGCTGGTAAACTCAAACTACAATATCTGAGGAAAGTCTAAGTTGATGCAAGAAATTTATCAGCTCTCCTTAGGAAAGAAACGATATTGTTAAACGTTATAGCGTTATTAACGTTTGACAACACAAAAAAAAATTTAAACCTTCACAAGTAATGTTTGAGATCCCCTCATCACAACTTATTAGCAACACTGCATATTTCGTATAGAGATAGAAGATTTACCAACCAAAGCACTGCGTAGCCTATTCTCGTGTCTTTCTAGTCGTTGGTACAAAGGTTCCATCGATGCTTATCCATGAGTCACTCGGTCGTATACGCAACATTCAAGCAATATAATGGCACAATGCCATCTGCGCAATGGAATAAATTCTAATGAATTCTGTCATATTTACAATTTTTGTCGATTGTGCGTTCAGCTTTCAATGTTCTTTGTGTTTACTTTTGCGTTGTACAAGAATACAAATTAACATGCATTGTCAGATCCTAAGCCTTTGTCATAGACACAAGCAAATATATTTAGACTGCAAATAAATAAAAAAAATAATGAAACTCTCCTTGCCTTGGCACTCGACTGACTCGATGGCTGGGTAGGAAGCTGGCAAACATGAAAGATGAGATTCCATGGCTTTGACATTAGATACAGCATTAGAGCGAAGGAGAAACTGTGTTGGTAGTAGTGTTTTGGTAGTTGGCTGGTTGGTTGGGTGGCTGGATTAGTGATCGTCTAATGCTATTGCGCTCAAACAGGTTTTTTTGCGCGATGCACACAGCGGCGCGCTCTAATCTTGCTTCAATCGCTCACAAAAGGCATTGATCCGCGGAACCTGAGACCAACGGGAAGTGGGAAGTGGCGGTTGTGCTTTGTGGCCAATTGGCCACAGTTGCATGCCATGCCAACGGTACGACCTCTAACTGGTTGTGGTGTATACACAGCAAATCGTGTTAGGCTGAAAACTTTCTCCGAAAGTATTAAATCATTGGCCTCATCTGTGTGTGAACGTGCAGGCGATATTGTGATTTTTATGTGTGTTTTTGTGTATGCTTATTATAATGCAAAAAAGAAGAATATGCGAATGAAATGCAATCAATTTGTCGTTTGCACTTTTTGGAATGCCTAAGCGTATTTGGATGACAAATTGTAGTTTTGTTATGACGATATGTTTTTGTTTTGCAGTTCAGTGAGTTCATCCAAATGGACAGCCATAAAATGCTTGGATTGTTTAAATTAACTGAAACGACACTGACAGAGTGACGTGAAAAGATAAGCTGAGAGTACGAGTTGCTGTATTTGTACACTAAAAATGATACTAACAAGGCAAGGGAGGTATTGCCTGTTTTAAGGAGATTTTCTTCTTTGAGGCCTTTGAAATATGTAAATGAACAATTCAGAGCAGTTAATATGTAGAAACTATAAAGAATTTGTAGTATTAAATACTAACTGTTACTTCACCACCAGTTTCTTATGATTATACGAAAATCAAAGCAGTAGTTCCGCAAGGTTATATGTTTTAAGACCGCATCATCGAAAAGACAATTAATGTGTGGCAATCACTAGTCATCTGAGACATTTTAAACCAATCAATCATCTGAAATACATAAAGACCGTCTACCTAAAACGGTAGGAGCTTGTCAGGTTTGAAAGCATTGCATTTAGTTTTAAGTTTAAACAAAATAAACATTCCATAATTTTACATTCTGTTGCTGTTTTGCTAATGAAAATCAAATTGTTCTATGAGCAATATCGCTTAAGAAGTTCGTCTTATTCATTTTCCTTAACGGCGTTTGTCTGCTTCACTCGCGTGATCTGATCCGCGAAGTACACAACAATGAACTCAGAAGGTGTCGACAAGCATTTGTGTACACCATTTTGCTAGAATAGTCGCCCTTGCTTATCTTAAGAGTTTTTTTTTTTTGCAAAGCTTTTCGTCTTTAAAGACTGTGATCATGTCTAAACTACAATTTTGCCTTTCTAGTCTATCCGTTTGCTTTTTGAGATCTAAATATATTCATATCCGTTGAACGAGGCAATACCAACGCTGACAATACCGGAATTCTTCGCATCCAAGTATTCTGTCTATTACGATACCTACTTCTCTTTAAAGCCTCAACACATTTACCAAGTATCGTTTCAAAAATGAAGTCTTCGATTATGATGCTTCCTTGCTGTATTGTGGAGTCTTTGCGTGACTCCGGCTTGACGACTTTCCTTTCTTACTACTAACGCATGTGTTTCTCGCATTTTCGTCTCCGGAAGTCCTTGTTACCTTAGAGCATCCCATATCAGATCTGGTGGTTGTCAATCAAATGTCTTTTCAAAATCAACCAACACAATATTCAAATTCCCAAGAAATCACGATGCTTTTCCAAAAGTATTTTCATGCTTTGGATTTCGCAAGGAACTGAAAAATCTTACGAGAGTAAATACACATTGCCATGAAAAGCATTTAGCTCTTCGGAATCGGCGTTAAAATGTACATTTCTGAAACGCGTTAGGATTCCATAGCTTTGTAGCGTCACTCTATTTAATTCATTTTGCTTTGGACTCCACTTGTTGATGGTCTAGCAACAAAAATTGTCTTCCAATAGCCTAAATATTTTGGAAAGTTGGTTTGTTTTTTTTTTTTTTACATAATTTGCGCACACTCAAGGGGTCTATCATTAATATGCTAAGTAACACAATACGAGCGTTAGGAAAAGAGAGAGAGAATGCACATTAGTTTTAAATTTCTGAAAATTGTAATGAGAGGGAAAAGTAGAGCTGGCCAATACATTCCACATTCGCGAGGTACGGCTGAAGAAGGAGTCTCTGTATTTAACAGTACGTCCGAAATTCAAAGGGCTCAAAGGTAAACTGATGGGCATTCCTAGAAGCGCGAGTATTACGGTTAAATTGTTTAAGGGGATGAATGCAACTGTCAATCTCACAAGAGCATTCTCTGTAAAAAAAACGATGAAATAAGGAGAGACAAGAAACATTATGACGTTGTTCGAGTGTCGTAAAAGTTTCAATGGTGTTCCAATCTCCAATCATTTTAAAGGCTCTTCTCTGAACACTGTCCAAAAGATTCAAGTGAGTTGAAGGAGCACCTGCCCAAATATGGGAGTTATACTCCATCTTATGACTAATGTACGTTTTGTAGTAACTGCAAGGTGACGGCTATAATATGAATACCGCATATATTGAACCTTAAAGTAAACATTACTACGTCATTGATCTTTCAATGATGGAGAGCCCAAATTTCGTTGGGCACTAGGCAATTGTGTTTTGTCGATCAAAATTCTTATCAGTGTATTTACTTTTTGTATTAGGTATGTTTTTGTTCTCAAGCTTATAAAGGTTTGATCAAGTAGAGAAAAAAAATACGATTTAGCAGTTTGGTAGCACTGTGTATTTGGCATATGACTTTGGGTGTAAGCTTCAAAATAAATGGGTAAAAAATGAAAAATTGAAAAGGACATTATTTGTTGTTGAAGAATAGTCACAATGAAAAGTCACAATAAAGAAAAATAACCAGCTTTAATTTTTTAATTGTTATTTCTAAGTCTTACTCATTTCGCAAGGAATGTGAATGAGAAATGTATATTGGGTGTGTTTACAAATTGTTTTGTCCAGAAACATGAATTTGTTCACAATTTTTAGCATATATTCGAGTTTGCAGCTACACCAAACAGACCCAACGACAGACAGCTTTTGCCATTTTCGAAAACATTTCCAAAAAATAGTTTGGTAGCATATTATTTGTTATCGGGCTAAGGAAGTAAATTTTTGTTGTATTTAGCACATGAATATTTCTAAACGGCTTCAGAAAAAAACACACCTATTAATAACGACATATAGCACATCTACTAATAACCCAGAGGTTCGTGGTTCGAATTCCAATAGAGGCAAAAATATTTTTCCACGGGTATCGCCTTTCGAGAAGAATTGGCAATTCCTTTGTTAGCAAATTCATTGTAATGAAAAGCACTTTCTTGATTAGCCGTTCGAAAACGGCAGAAAATTGTAGGTCCAATCAATTCCCTCACAAGACATCGCCACCTGAGAGTATAAGTGCCCCATAGACCACTTTTTCGGGAAACTGAGTTAATGATGCAGTTATACTAATTCGAATATTCTCTATCGTTTGGTCCTATTCCCATTGCTCTATCTCTATTATTAACAGAGTTACGAAACCCACTTTTGCTCTACAGACCACACATTTTTGGGTTCTCTTAGTGCTTATTTGCCTTATATCCAAAATTTGTACTACGTGAGGCAATTTTTGTAGAGAAGTTGAAATAACAAACACTTAGTGCTTAAATGCCCTATAGCAATGGGCAATGGATATAGAGCAAATTCAATTAAAATATATTGTCAGTGCTTAATTGCCCCATATCCACAGGAGCTAGGATATAGAGCATTTAAGCTCACATAATATATTACAATTAAGTAAACATTTAAGTGCTTATTTGCTCCATATCCATGGACAAATGTGCAGTCAGCTTGAAAAGTATAAATAGAAGCATAATTTTCGCGATCATTTCAGTAGCCAGAAGACAAAGTTGCTGTTCTACAAACAGCTCCTCAGACCAATCATCACTTACTGCTTCCCTGCTTGGTTTAGTATATCCAAAACCAGCATGAAAAAACTCGGAGCATTTGAGAGGAAAATTCTGAGGATTTGCACAGGACTCAACTTTGACCGTCAACGACAGAGGTATTTCAGTAACAAAAAGCTCTACGAATCATCAGGAATCCTTCCCCTCAACAGATTCCTTTTGAACAGTGCAAGGAAAATAACTAACAACCTGAGCAACCATCCCAATCCACTGGTGAGAAGCTTTACAACCGAAGAGAGACATCCCGAGCCGCGATACTTAGATATAATGGCACTACTGGGCGAAGAAATCATTTCAATCAATGACGAAGAGGCAATACCCTTTTACGAGGTAGCAGCCTCAGCTTACCACCGTGGCTAGAGGCCACACAAACCCCCTTCAACATAAAGACAACCAGATCTGAACAACCCGAGATTTTTTAAATCACCTTATAAATTTATATATTTTTCTTATCATAGGCAATAATTATAATTATTTTAGCAAACAAATCAATATTTAAAGTTAGGCCCCTTCTGTGCCAACAAAACAAAATATATCTAAATGTTATGTAATCTTAGAATTAAGAACCAATTGTATATATACATGTTCAATAAAAATAGTTAAACAGTTAAACAGCGATCATTTCAGTTGGTTTCGTGCTCTCGTGGAGTAAAGGTCAAAGGAGGAAAAAAAAATATGATGATGACATAATGAAAAGTTCTTAATTTCATTTTAATGTTTTTTTTTTAATTAAAATATTTTATTTTTATTTTATAACTTGAATTATAATTTTCTTTTTTTATTTAATAAAATGTTTGATAAAAAACACAAAAAACAGTCTTTGTTTCAAATCTATTTGTTGACTATGCTTTGATATTTCAGTTTTGGTGGGAATCTTCTTCAAAGACGAATTTGTAATCGTCTATCTCTGATTTTTTCAAAAAAGCAGCCATTAAAAACAATATGTTTTTAAAATATTGCAAAAAAAATAGAAAACGAGGTAAACAACAGGAAACAAATTTATTTTATGTAAGTAGAACTATTTAGCTTCACGTTGTCATACTACATAACGGAGTTAAATGTAGTTTTTTCTGACTTTTTAATTTTTATATTAAAGCATTTTTTTTTTTTTTTTAATAAACTGGACAAAAACAAAATTGGTGAAAAAAAAAAAAAAAAAAAATATAATAAATAATCCCCTAATAAAGGAAGCTTCTACGAATGTTGAAGTATTTTAGTAACCCATTCCAAATAAAATTAAATGTATTTTTCTAGAAAATTTAATGGACCAAAAGTAGTTTTAAGTATTTTTCCTAATTTAGTGTTAAAAAAATGTGTCATTTTGAAAGGTTTCTCATTGACTTAAAAATAAGCTTATGTGATATAAAGAAGGACATACCCAAAGTATTTATACTAATGTTTATTTTATATTTCTATCACTAAAAATAAAATTTTAAAAATTAATAATCCTAGTAATTTTGAATTTTTTTAGTATTCTTGTTTTCTTTGACATTCCAATGTTTAGTGCACAAATGTCCTATATCCCATGGAAAAATGGAGTTTGGTTTTGATTCATTCACCCATCGTATGGAACAGGGTCCTATATCCATTTCTGACTTTTTTCGAACTTTTTTTTTTCTTTTTTTTACCGTAACAGTTTTCGACCCAAGGTTCACAAATTACAAAAGAGAAATGTTCAATTAGTATGTATAAACATTCAAAAGTCATATTAGTTAAGTAGAAAGTAACGCAATTATTTTTCAAACCTTAAAATTCGTTTTCTGAGGAATAATTTCAATGGATATGAGGCACTTAAACTCTCAGGTGGCGACATGGTTGTGAGAATTTTGCTAGGCCCTGGGGCTCCTCGCTCTGTTGCGCTACTTTATTTACTTATTTATTTATTTATAACGTCAAATTTTTATATTTTGTGTATGCAACAAGCTGATCCTTTCTGAATAAACAAATAAATAACATCAAAATATGCATGTGGCAACAAGAACTAAAACTTTCTTTTTAATTCAAGAGGCTAAATTTTTACAAGGATCTTAAGACTTAACCGACGCTCTAACAATGACTTTCTTCTACACCTTCTTAGGTCCATCCTCAAAGACTTACAGGAAGCTTTTCTAAAAACAAAATTATTTTGCTTCGATTAGCTAGCAATTTTGTTTATGTCGTGATCAATAATTTTACAATCGATACTCGTTTGCTTAATCTTTGATCAAAAGCTGGATTTTATGCCCCAGGCAGTCATAAACTATCTCCAAACTCCAATCTGAATCACAGTATCGGAAAAACCGCTCATAAAATTACTTGCAACTATAAGCCTCCATTGTGCTTAAATCAGCTGGTCTAACCAGCTGACATCAACTCAACTTCATAATAACTTATGTGCAACCGCCACCAAAATCTTTAAGCATCACAAAATAATCATTTGGCCAATGCACATCGCGACATCCAGTGGTTAACGACATCTGATATCGAAAAAGTCTATGTGATGGAAAGAAAATGGTTGCGAAAAGTAAAAACATTCGATTATCCGAGCATAATAAACTTGTTCGCTGCAATGTTGCGGTAGGAATTGAGGAATCCACTTTGCGTTTTGTTTTTGCTTTCTTCGTACACTCACCGATCAATGAGATGCGGTGCGGTGCGCGGTGGTGGTAGTGATGGTGGTAATACTGCTGCGGCTGCGGTGGCGTCGCGATCGGTGCAACGGTGCACGTAGTTCAATGTTAACGAACTGGGAAAATGACTTTCACTACTGCAATGCCACCGCGTTGAATCCGTTAGAAGAGAAATGAAACAAAAAAAAAATCATACAAACTGAAACCGAAATCACCTAAACTGCCTTTGTTTGGTGTACGGGACGGCACACGGTGCAATGAATTTGCGGGCGCATGCGGCTTCTTGATGTTATGGCAATCGCATGCGATTAATGTTATATAAAAGTGTTGTGCGCGCGGTAGCACCAACATTATTAGGCCTGATCTTGTTTTTCCCCATTCTTCAGCCATATTGGCAGCAAGAGTTATTGAACTGTTAAGTACGGAAAGATCTGATGTTGTTGTGTTGTTGTGGCTGTGTGCTGCAATTAACACCATACAATGCGCATAATTAGTTTGAAATGTAATCCGATATGATTGCAAGCGTGAGATAGAGTTCGATGAACTTGACAGACCATTGACATGCACTGAATCGACAATTCTTTTTTTTCTGTTTGTTTTTCGATTTGATTTCGGTCAAGGTCGATGAAAGTGGAACCACAAAAATAAAACTAAATAGCTTGACCGCCTGAGGGAAACTTTTTTCAATGAAACTCAAATTGACGGCCAAGAGCATGGTGACGATCATTGACAATGGCGTTTATAGCATAGCATTGAAATTTGTGGTCACCTTGAGCCCCATTAACAAATATAAAGTTTTTATGTAATAAGACGTGAACATGAAATTTTGATGACGGCAGACGCTACCACTTACAATTGTTTATGAATTCAATTGTAGGACTTGAGTAATTTTATTACTTCGCATGGAAGGTGTAACTACCGCTGCGTTGTGTGGAGAGAGAAATAAGCGGATATTCTTTTATAAGCTGAGTATTGAAGGGTTTTGGTTTTGTTATTTTAACTCTAAACCATCACGTAGCCATGTTTACACAGTAGCGGTAAAACCAGAGAAACATATCAACTAGAATCTGAATTATTTGTTAGTGTCTATCATGTGTCTTCAAATGACGTTTTGAGGAAACAATACAAAGGAATTGACCTCGTGGTAGCAAAATTTCTTTACTTCTGGTTTTTAATATGTCCCGTAGTTGTTTTGATAGCGTCAATTTTATTCATGGAATCGGTTAGGGGATCTGACCTGATCGTTCAAAAAACTGGTGTGGTAAATGTCGATGTGGCAAACCCACTATTTTGGGAAAAGTGGTTTGTTTAATATCCCAGGAACGGTCAACCCTACGAAAAACCTGCTCAGAAGGTTTTCGATAGAAAAGATTATAAAATTCATTTCTTTTGTGTACAATATTAGGTACGGGTTCTGGTAACAGTTACCGATATATAATCCATCTCAACAATGCATTCTGAGAAACGACAAACTAAGAGTTCTATATTAAAAAAATACAGTTTATAAAAAGTGAATAGTGAGAAGCAAAAGTATTAGAATGCACTACAACAATGTACAAAAAAGTAAAATAATTAATAAAAGAAATAAAAAAATCATAAGAAAGTCAAAACCATAAATAAAACCAAAACAAATTTACAAATAGGTCGAAGATAAAATAAAGTCAATTCAATTCAATTCATTTATTGAGACTAATTAGAAAATACATGTTTGATTTGGTAACATAACAGATTTAACAATATTTGTCGACTTTTAAGTGTATGTCTGACTATTCCCGATTTATATGCAAAATTCAATAGATATAATTTCAGTTTGAATAAGATGTCACTAACTTTATGAACTCTAAAGTATATTGTATGCTTGCTTCCGACGTACATAAATTTTTTTTTTTTTTAATACTTAAAACTAACTTATATTGTACAAGCACAGAGAAGAAACCTGATATATTTTATTCATCAAGAAAAGAAAGAAATACTAAAGTTATCCTGCGGAAGTCTAATATCTTATTGATTAGTTAAACTATGTAATACATAAACGGAGCTCTTAAAGACCATATTGAAATGTATAACTATGAAGCATAAACATACAATGGAATATAAGAGCACTTTCAACGTTAGTCTATGTATGTACTTGAAGTCGGATCTATTTATCCTCTTAGGTTTCCCGGTTGAGCCTTGTCGTAATAGGGTACAACAAGATTTCTATTTGTATCTGGTCTTAATTGGGGAGACGATGAACTATGCAGAAGGTTAAAAGGCGAAAGGTAATAATGATCATTGATGCAGTTATTGCTATTACGATCATATAAGGAACTTACTAAGCTATTAGGGTGGGATCCCAGAAACTCAAGTCTTTTCCATAGTATTTCGATTTGATAAACCATTAATGGTTTCAGTTTCGTTGCTTCGTATAAAGTTTGGTTTGAAAACCATTTTTTGTTTGGTCTTCGGAACTTTCCACTACAAAATCTTAAAATTTTTCTTTCTAAACTCTCTAGTTCTCTTGCTACGGTAGGATTAATATTAAACCAGGTGCAGAAACCATATGTTAGGATGGGCCTTACGAGTGTTTTATAAATGAGCAATTTTGTTGACTGTGGCATATGCTTAGAGTGTAAAATAGGTTTAGCTATTAAGATTTTAGCTTTTGAAAGTGTGCTTCTGGCATGTTTGTTAAAAAGAAATCTGTTATAATGATTTATTCCAAGTATTTTGGTCTCGGTTTTAAGTGGGACATTGATTCCATTGATTTGTAATTTCAGCCTTTTGCTTTCCTTAACGGCAAGATAATGGCCTTTACCGCTAGAGTTTCTAAAGCATATGTATGACACAGCTCTTTTCCATGTTAATTTTCAACCCCCATTTTTTATAGTAGCTTTCTAAAACTGGAAATTTTTCTGCGATTTTCTGAAGTGCTATGCTTGGCTTCATGTCACTTGATAAAATCGTTGTGTTATCGGCGTAAAGTAAACAACATGGATCACTCGTCATAAGGTTGTCGAGTGAAAGGTCACTCAAATATACATATATTAAAAAGTGTTGGACCAAGAATTGAGCCTTGAGCTACACCCGAAAGAACTGCGAATTTGTCTGAATTTGTCTGAAGATTCTGATCCTATGGAGATAGATGTGAACCTATCTTCAAAAAAACTTTGAACCATTCGAATTAGAAAATCCGGGATTCCTATTGTTAGAAACTTGAAAATTAGTCCCTTATGCCATATGTTGTCGAAAGCCTTTTCCAAATCTATGTCCAAAGCTATTGTTGTCTTTTTCCCCCTTAGATTCTGAACAACTTTATCATGTAGAACTAGCAGTGCGTGATCTGTTGAATGGGCCTTTTTAAATCCAAATTGGGTTTGTGGAATCAAATTTGATTGCTCACAAAAGGAGTTCAAGTGTCCCAACAACACTTTTTCGAAGAGTTTTCCAATGTTTGGAAGTAAGGAAATAGGATGAAAATCTCTTATATTCGTCGAGTTTCTCGATTTAGCAATGGGTAGTAAGGTGCCAGTTATAGCGATCAGCAAAACGAATCAGGAAAAATTTTCAAATGGAATAATAACTATGTTCTCGTTACAATTTAATAACAAATGTTATACCAATCGATGGCAAATCACTCAAAGAATTTTTTGTGCCCAAAAAAGATATAATAGAACAAATATTTGCTGTTTAATTTGTATTTTTCAATTTTCCTGTTTCAATTCCATCAGGAAAATAGAAAAATAAAATTATACGGCAAAGTATTTGTTCAATTTAACATTTTCTTGGCAAAATAGAGTCTCTGGACTGTTTACTATTGATTGGTATAACATTTGTTATTCAATTGTAACAAAAACATATTGATAATTAATTTTGAAAATTTTTCCTGATTCGTTTTCCTGATCGCTATAACTGGCACCTAACCTGGCATTTTTCCAAATTTTGGGAAAGTATCCATTGTTCAAACAATGGTTGAAAATGCACGTAAGGACTACATCAAGAGAGTAGGGACATTTTCTCAAAACATAATTGGAGATATTGTCTACCCCAGCAGATCTTTATTGTTTAATTCTTGTCTCAAACAGTTCACTTGAGTTGGAGAGGTAAAAGGGTGTTCGTTTGGGGATACTGCATTAAACAAGGGAGATAAAATAAAGTCAAATAGTGAAATTTTAAAATTAGTCAGCAATATTTTAAACATTGAAGTCGATGGTTTTGGAACTGATTATATTTTTATTAGACATCGTTGTCAAAACTTAACAAACTTCAGCTCAGAAACTTACAATTTATTTACACATTTTTAGCACAATCGCATATTTTTACGAATATGAAAAGACCAATTTTTTGAAATCAGTTATAAATTATGCTTAATGAAACGTTTTCCCTAAATCATTTGATGTTGAAAGGTTTTGGCAGCCCTGTTGTATTCCGGTCTCTGTCAAATAAGTTGTTTTTGTTTTGTAACTGATGTCAAATCCCAATATCAATTTTAACAATTGGGTAAAAGATTCAAATAATCTTACTTTAGTATCAAACATCATCAAGTAGCCGCACTTGAAATTATTCACTCCATGAACGACTTCGTATCTTTTTGACAGTACCGACATCTCCGCCTTTGATTGAAAATGAAAGTGCGAACTAATGACTACATTCCATTCAATGGAAAGGAAAAACAACGCTAAGCGTGAATCGGTATTATCTCTAAACTATAAGTACCATGCCACAGAGGATTAACCATATACATATTTGTGCGACATCTTATCTCAGTTGAACGCAATATAAATACCCTTCTAACCACTGCCACAAAATTAGATTATTCAGACTTTTTTAAGGAATTTTCCATAAGAAATTCACTTATCACTAAAAATCTTCCAAAGTGGCACAATGGAAATGTAGAGGGAAAAATTGATTTCCATCGTATCTCATTGACAACGATTGCTGGATTTAGATCTGTTTTGACATTGTCAAAAATTTTCAGTATGGCCCATAAGCTTATTATGATTTGTCTTTAAAAAGAACAACGCTTTCAAATTATTGAATTTTATTATAAAAAAGCGTGCTCTGTTAAGAAAGTTGGCCGCGCCCTTCGGCGAGTGACGTTAAGTACCGGTCAATTGGTCTCCTAGATTGTGCGACCTAACACGTCTAGACTATTTTTTGAGAGGCTATGTTGAGACTCATATCTATAAATGTTCGTAAGATACTGGCCCAAATGTTAGAACGAGTATGCCAAAGTTGGGCTAAGCGGATGTACATTTTAGGCGCAGACGCGCAGCCGCGGCCAACTTTTTCATGAAATAGTCTTCAAACATTCATCCGTACTAACAATTCAAATAAAGGTTTCATGCAATTTTCTGAACTTTGAGTGTTTTTTCTTTTTTTTTCATTTTCCATAGCTCTTTAAAAGTCAGGTAAGGAACTCAGTTACAGGTAAGAAACTCAGGGCTACACGAACAATATATGGCATTACAATCTTACAATACAATTAAACTTTTTTACATACACAATCAAGTTTTTTCGAAATTGAAAGTTAACTGGCATGGAATAACATCACGGCATGTGAGAAACATTGTGCCTAACAATGCAGACTGGTTAGCATATCTGCTTGTAAAGTGAGATTAGAAATTCAGAAACATCAAAAGTGCTTTTAAGAGTTTCGTCTTTCGCAAGCAATTGCCAAGTCTTCCGAGAGTAACTACACTCTGCTATGAAAAGCAATTTCTAATTTTACTGTTCTTAATAGGCATTAAATTGAAGGAGTTTGAAGGCGTAGACTAAGACTCTTAGCCAACAACACACATGTAAGTAACACCAATTTTGAAAGAAAAGAGACAAATAAAATATAAAAAACAACAAAAACAATCATGTAACTAATCCCAAACTCAAACAAAAGTCAGAAATAAGAAAATATTAGAACACAACAGCGTGGATTGGGCAGGGCCTTGCATATTTCCTTTTCTATATACCATTCTCTTGAGAGGGATCTAAAAGTTTCCTGGCTGGATGTAAATGCAGAAGCTTGCTGATTAATCGATAAAGGTGATACACTCACGAAATAGCATTTTGGATATTACTGGGAATTGCCAAACTCGAGTCATAGAAAATCGGGTTTAATTCGAAATTTCCAACTGAAAATGATCGAATTTTTTCATAATTCTGATCTTTCAAAGTGATTCCTGGGTTACAATTTTGAATTTAAAAAAATTGGAATGTTTTAAAGTTTTTACCTCGGAAAGCACTAAACTAAGGGGATCTACTTTTTTCTACAGGTTTGAAAAAGCGGTTAGGTAAAAAAGCAATTGTTTTGTAATATAGTACTACTCTCAAAGGTATTGCCAACTCCTTTCGAAGAGCAATGCCCTCAATATAGCATTTCAGGTCTTACTGGGATTTGAATCTCGAATATCCCATATTTCGAATATTCCATAAACTAAACACAGTCAAACCTGGATAAGCGAGAGTTCAAGGGAGCACAATCTCATTCTCGCTTATAGAGGTTTCTCACTAACCCGATTTTCTCGCTAATGCAGGTACATGGGTAGCGTTTCTCACTTATAGAGGAAAAATAGAGAATTTTCCGTTTTGACATGATGCAGAACTGAACTTTCTTTCGCAATTGATAATTATAAACTGAGTAAGTCCGACAAACAGGACGGTACACAGGGACACGTGTCCATTCGAAAAGAATGCGATAAAATAACAAAAAATTTTTAGTTCCACGAAATAGAATTGGTACAATATTGACGAGAAAACAATACAAAAACAATGGAAGAATGGTCAATGAGGGAAAAACGACTCTCTCTTACAGAGGTTTCTGTTTCTCGCTAATAGAGGTTTTGGGAGCTTAAAATGTCGGGTCCTGGCTATTACTCTCACTTATAGAGTTTTCTCACTTATCCAGTTCTCACTTATCCAGGTTTGACTGTACATAGTTTCATCAGCAAATCACAAAAGTGTTTTTCTGTAAGAAAGCTTCTAATAATTCACAACATAAATATGAGTTCAAACCAAAACCGTAAGCAATTAAATGAGACTACTTCTGTGCCTGTCTACATTTGATTACTTTCACGTAGTTATTATCATTCTTTGTCAGGCAAATTCAGTGAGGAAGTGTCCGAATTTCGATAGTTAAAATAAATGAAATGAGTGTGAATTCCTTTGATTCCAAGCTGAATTTGACTACTGACGAACGGTATAAAGTAAAAAAATAAAAATAAAAAGGGTTCGCAACATAGCGGGGTTCCTCGGGGCCTACTTCATTTTTCACAACCATGCCTTGTGCGAAAATGAACGACCTACAATTTTCTGGAGGTTCCGAACGGCTAATCGAGAAAGCGATTTTCATGGCAATGAATTTACTATCGGATTTGACTTGCCAATTCCTCGCGAAAGGCGATACACGTGGAAAAACATTTTTGGTTTCAGTTGGGATGCAACCACGAACCTCTCGCCTAACAGGCAAACATGTATCCATCACGCCACGGGTACCACAAGACCGATATAACGTCATAAAAATGTCGTTGAGTAGACATGCAGTTGGTTTTAAGAAGCTAGTTGCTGACAATTTAAGTAGCCGTTTGGCAGTTGTTTGCGTGAAGTCGACACTGCTCGACAATAGTTTGTGGGAACTGTTGCAACAAACAACAAGGATAATATAATATTTTATACAGAAGCAAATCGCAAGGAATTTCTTCCTACGTTTAAACGTTTCCCTGCCGACTGTGTCTTTGGTAAGTGCCTGAATGGTATGTATCATTGTGCCACCAGGAAAACCTAAGAACTTTACTACAATAAAATATACCCCATATACCAAAGAAAGAGATTTACAGAAAATCAATGTATTAGCATAAAGTTCATCAAGCTAATGCACTGTCGAGCGTTAAAGATATTTTCAGTATTCATCTACAAACAAGTATGCACGCAAAGTAATATACATAACTCAAGCTAACGAACTAGAATAATTAATGCACAGTAGCATATTGAATTGAAATAATATTCCCTCCCAACCATCGCTTAATTAACTTTTTTCTCATTTTCATTAACCAAAGAGTATACAAGCCAGTCGTACGTCAATAATCAAATTGACATGAACAAAAATATTTTCTTGTGTATCTCAATCTGAACAAATCAATGTCAAGCGTTTCCCTACAACACACAGTCTTGTGGGGAACGGAATAATACAACCTACTATAAACTCACCTGAAATAAATCAAATATGCGCTGACTTTTACTTTGAAAATAAAATATTCGATATTCAATCAATCTCTTCGTAGGAGGAAAAAAAAAAAATAAAATGTGTTTCATGTTTGATTCCCTTCGTTGAAAAGTTTCTGAATAGTTTGGACAGTAAGCATAAGCTGGATGCGCCGATTTATCTTTTGAAATATTCGAGAAGATATTAACCGAATGAAATTGTGATAAATGAAATAAACGAAATAGAAGAGAAAGGAGGTTGGTATCTAACAACAAAAGAAAGGATATGTATGTAAGAGGAAGCAAAGGAGAGCAAAGTAAATTGGATCAGTGGACTGTGCCTGAAAACAAAGGAAAGGAAGAAAACCTAGAAAGAAGGAACCTAATATAAAAAAAAGTGGTGTTCAACTAGGACACAGTTACGTGCCTGACCCATGCCTCATCACCACATCATCATCACCAACATCATCATCATCACCAGCACCATCATCATCAACATCATCTAAAACAACCTCATCCAAAAGGTGTCCCAGTGATATATCCCTTCCCTGATATACCTATCCCGACAGATAATTGCCCTCTGCAGCCCCTCCTCCTCCGGTCTATCCCAGTGTTAAATTTTAGTGTGAGTGTAATGTAACAATTATTACCTGTGCTAGAATTAAGAAGAGAGAAAAAAAAAAAAGAAGAAAAAGGAAATGTAAATAATAATTTATAAAAAAGTAAATAACCAATAAATAGAGATTAGAAGTGGCAAATTAGCTGGAAATAAAAAAAAAAAAAAAAAAGGGAAAGAAAGTTACTAAAATTAATCACAGAAGAACATCTTTTAAAATTTATGTGCGGTGACCCCCCTCCAAAACCAAAACAAAATCTTTTCTTTATAAATTCCTTATAGCAGCTGAGTTCCGGAATCCAAGGTGGTGCACTACATTGGCCGAGAAGAAAGAAAAGCTGAGTAAGTTCTGTTTTTTTTATATAATCATCTTTATAATATTTGGTTTGCATAATCGGGGGAATTTTTTTTGTTTTTGGTGGGAAAATCCTCCGAGGGCCCATAACATCTGGACTCTCCCCCTTATTGGAATCACCCCCCACAAACAGTTAATCGAGTCCCTCTACATCGAATAATATAGGCATGAGATTCGTAACGACCGTCCAGTGCTGCGGCTCCAAGAACTCACCCCGTCCGACGAGCTAAGCCCAAACAAACAAGCATGCCAAAGGGGGTCGTAGCCTGGACACCCCTCTCTTTCCTGCTGCCCGGATCAGCCTCATGTGCCTGTAGCCATGAGGTTGTAACGGTGGTCTACAAGGAGAGAGAGGGGCCTTGGTCTATTTCGTTACAGGTGGCGCCCAACGTGGGGCCCGATTGTCTTAAACTGTTTCATATTTTTCATCTTTGTGGAGGTTGGCCAGAATGCCAATAGCAGGTATAGTGTAGACGCACGTAGTGTTCATGTCTAGGATTCGGAAAACAACCAACAATTTTAAGATCTCAAGATTTTTTTTTTGGAATTTCCGTTACCATCGTCCGGTAAATGAGAGTTTGATCTCGGTTTACGCAGTTGCGTATGAGTAAGCAGGAGTTTTCAAAAAAAAAAAAAAAAAAAAAATGATTTTCGTGTAATCTTGAAGCCTAAGTTCGAAGCATATTTCAGCTTCAGTTGTTTAAGTTTTATTTGAAATTCATAAGCTTTCATTTTCAATCAAGTGGGTTGAAGCTGGTCTGCCAGCTTGGCGATGAAGCCTACTAAGCATTGCCAGCTCAATCCCTTTAACGAATCCTAGGCGGTGGCACTAAGTGTAGTCGCAATATGTCTGTTGGTGGTCTGGATCCAACTAGGTGTTCCAGTAGGGGCCCTGTCGCGAACCCTGTCCTTATCCACACATCCAGCGTGCCTCTAATTTCAAAACAAAACACATACAGAATTTCATAGTATTGAATTACATACACAAAAAAAAAAAGAAAAAAAAATCAAGTACATTTAGAAGAATTTTAAACAAAAAATATTTGAAGTAACTAGAGAAAAAAAAAAATCTTTTAGATCAATCGAATCTTTTGAAAATTTTAAATTTTTGTTTAGCTTTACAAACTTTTAGTTTTACAAACCATTGGGGGTTTGCGATTTAGTAAAGATATAGAAAACCCAAAATAATGCGTGGTAGGAAAAAGGGCTACAAGCCAAATACAAGTCTGCGAGGCCGAGTCCTCAGGTCACACCTGTTCAGTGACTCCTTTGGAGACCTTGGCGAGGTTAATAATACGTCCGAGTCTGCGAACAATACAATTCCACCAGAAGAAGGAGCTGCGTCATTGATGGCTCAAGAAGATGCTTCTAGGGCGACTCGAAGATCCCAGTCAGGGCTACCGGCTCTTACACCACGAGAACGAGAATCATTAGGCGAAAGCGGAGAACAACTGTCTAGCTATATTCAGGGAGTTGTCACTACTGCTGTTGGTGCGAGTCGTGCCGAAGATTTTAGGTTCTTCACGGGTGAGCTGGAACGAACCAGAAGCGCTATGCGGGAAGAAATAGCGAGCATTGTTCGAGAGACGATATTGGCGACAACTCCTGAAGTAAATCGGTGTCGCGAACGAGAAAGACCAAACCTAGAAGAGAGCCAATCTGGCTTCTCCAAGCCTTCGAGTGTACCACCACCAACTCTCCCGAGAAACTGTCTGCCTCCTCGAAACCGATCACCTCCTCGAGCTCGCTCACCTCCACGTCGTAGTACAGCAGCCGACAATACGAATGTGGATGAATTTCTGCGGCAACTGCACAATTTGACCCTGAGCGATCCGGTCAACAATACTCAGCCTCAGACAAGCCAGTTAGGATACAAGCGACAGAACTTCCACAAGTGGGGTTTAAAGTATGACAACCGTCAAATGTCTGTCGATGACTTTTTGTTTAGGCTGGAACGACTGAAAATAAGCTACGGAACTACCTGGGACGAAGTGGTTCTCAACTTCCATCACTTCATTTCGGGAACGGTAGAGACCTGGTTTTGGGTCTACCTCAAGGCGAACCCTGATATAACCTGGTTGGTGCTGAAGAACGCCCTTATCGAAAGGTTTAGGAGTTTGGAAACCGATTCAGAGCTGTCAAGAAGGTTATATGATAGACATCAAGGCCCCGCTGAGACCTTCGAAGACTTCTACGCAGCGATACAGAAGTTGAATGGAAAGTTGAGAACTCCAAAGTCCGATGACGAAATCATCGACATTGTCAAGAACAATGTGCGAAGAGAGATGGGAACGCTTCTCATCACCTTCCACACCACCTGCCTGACAGAAATGGTTCATGTCTGCCGTAAGGTCGAGAAATATCTCCTTGATCGTGAAGCTGGAGCCCCGAAAACCCGATTTGGGAATATACCACCACCGCGTAAAAGCGCCATTTCGGAACTTGTGGAGGAAATGACGGAAGAAAAACCTTTTGTGCCCGAGTTAGAGGCATTCCACTCGAGACAGGAGAGGGACACTCGCAATTACACTTGTTGGAATTGCAAGGGTAAGGGCCATTCATTCTTTGAATGCCCTAATCCGCAGAGATCTCTCTTTTGTTTCAGATGTGGTTGGGAAAACACTACCTCTCCGCAATGTCCTCGATGCTCGGGAAACGAGCCAAAGAGCAGTCTGAAGACTCGGGGGAATTGCTCTCTGGAGAAGAACCCGGAGTCCAAATAGAACCTACCATTCCACTTCACACTACCTCCCCGTCCCAATCCTATCCACTTCCTTGTGAGACCTCCCTAGTCCCTCCTATTCCTGCCATAAGAGTCCTAAAACGTCCTTCTAATCCCGTGATACCTACACCACCTAAACCTGCTATAACTCCTCTTTTACCCCTGCATGAAAGGCTCCAAAATTATATGGAGGCGAGAAAACGCATTTTTGGATGTCAAAATACCATCGTATCGACAAAAGTGGCTAAACTGAGGAGTAAGTTTGGAAAGAAAAGAGAAGCCTACAAGGCCATCGAAGCAACTACGCTGTGTAGCTCAGACGACCCCCGTCCGTATGCTGAAGTCCGAATTTTTGGAGAAGCTGTTTTGGGCCTACTGGACAGTGGAGCCAGCATCAGTTGCTTGGGAACGGGTGGAGCTGATTTCCTTCAAAAACACCATCAAAACTTCTCCAAACTTTCTACCGAAGTAAAAACCGCGGATGGAAAACGGCAAACGATTGTGGGAAAGATTGTGGTGGACGTTACCTATAAAGGGAAGACGAAAACAATCCCCCTGTATCTGGTTCCGTCTTTGCAGCAAAGACTGTATCTTGGGATCGACTTCTGGAAGGAATTTGACATCGCGCCTCAGTTGATTTCGGGAATTTCAACGGTTCATTGCCCAGTCGAAATGGATGTGGATCCGAACGCTCACGAGCTGACGGTAGATCAATCCCGACGGTTAAAAGATGCCGTCAGTTTGTTTCCTTCCTCTGCCGTACAAGGCTTAGGAAAAACAACCCTCGAGGTACACACCATCGACACAGGAAATGCAGAGCCTATTAAACAACGTCACTACCCGGTTTCTCCAGCGGTGCAGAAACTTTTATATGAGGAATTGGAACGCATGCTTCAACTTGGCGTGATTGAAGAGAGCACGAGCGCATGGAGCTCTCCAGTGGTCTTAGTCCGTAAGCCTGGCAAAAATCGCTTGTGTCTAGACTACAGAAAAGTTAATGAGAAAACCAAGAAAGATGCGTATCCAATATCTCATATAGGGGGATTGCTATCGCGTCTTCATGATACTCGTTTCATCTCGAGCGTGGATCTTAAGGACGCGTTCTGGCAGATCCCTCTGGAGAAAGAATCCCGGGAAAAGACAGCGTTTACTGTGCCCGGCATGCCCCTGTTGCAGTTTACGGTTATGCCCTTTGGCCTCTGTAATGCGCCACAACGCATGGTCAGGCTCATGGACAAAGTGGTACCGCATCAGCTGCGAGAGAAAATCTTTCCGTACCTGGATGATCTACTGGTGGTATCGAGCACGTTCGATGAGCACATTGAACTGTTGAAGGTTTTAGCCGGTCGACTGAAGGAAGCAGGACTGACGATGAACGTAAAAAAATCGAAATTCTGTTTCAAGGAGTTGAAGTACCTTGGATATATTGTCGGAGATGGTTGTCTTAAGACGGATCCAGATAAGGTAGCGGCTATTGCAGAGTTTCCTATTCCCACTACCGTGAAACAGGTGCGACGTTTCCTGGGACTTGCCGGATGGTACCGTCGCTTCGTAAAGGACTTTTCGTCGTTAACTGCCCCGATCACCGACACCTTGAAAAAGGGCAAGAAGTTTGAATTCAACGATGCAGCAACTGACGCATTCAACCAATTGAAGACTGCTCTGACTTCGCAACCCGTGCTAGTTCACCCGGACTTCAATAAAGAGTTCATCATTCAGTGCGACGCCTCTGACACTGGAGTTGGCTGCGTGCTAAGCCAGCTGGACGAGATTGGGAATGAGCGACCCATCTACTTTCACTCCCAGAAATTGAACACGGCCCAGCGGAATTATAGTGTGACCGAGCGTGAGTGCCTTGCTGCTGTCATGGGAGTTCAAAAGTTCCGAGCGTACGTCGAGGGACATCCCTTCCGGATAGTGACTGATCATGCCAGTTTGAAGTGGTTGATGGGACAGAAGGATTTGAGCGGACGTTTGGCGAGATGGAGCTTAAAGCTTCAGGGATTCGATTTCTCCATCGAGCATCGCAAGGGATCCCTGAACGTTGTGCCAGATGCACTCTCACGGGTGCACGAGGTGGATGCTCTGGATTGTGATGTTTCGAGGTTGAACGATCCTTCCGATGTCTTACATATCGACCTTGAGGACCCAAGTTTTAAATCTTCGGAATACCTTAAGCTCATCAAAAACATCGAAGAACAAAAAGACCAGCTACCTGACCTTCAAGTCTCGAACCATTTCGTGTATAAGAAGGTCAAACATTGCACAGGAAATCCTGTAGAGGACGACCTAGTTTGGAAGCTTTGGGTTCCGGAACCGCTAACCGACCGCTTAATTTCTCTGGCTCATCAACCCCCTAGAGCTTCGCATGGTGGGATCGCGAAAACCCTATACCGACTGCAGCAAAGGTTCTACTGGCCTAACATGGCAGCACAGGTTAAAGCTTTCTTGGAGAAGTGCGACCTTTGCAAGGCTTCTAAAGCTCCAAATGCCACTCTTAGACCCCCTATGGGTAAAGCGTTCGTAGCCGATAGACCATTTCAGATGCTGTACATCGATTTCTTGGGACCTTATCCACGCTCGCGAGATGGAAATACGCACATTATTGTTGCACTGGACCAACTGACGAAGTTCGTCGTGATCAAGGCGATTCGTAGAGCGACAACCGAGATTGCTCTCAAGTTCCTATACGAACAGGTGTTCTGCATTTTTGGGGTTCCTGAAACGATCCTTTCGGACAATGGAAAGCAGTTCATCAGTCGTGAGTTCGAAAAAAACATGACAACGTACGGAATTACGCATGTCCGGACGGCCGTTTACTCCCCGCAGGCGAATGCCAGCGAACGAGTGAACCGGTCCATTCTCGCTGCCATCAGAGGATATATCGACCACGACCAAAAGAACTGGGACTGTCAACTACCCTCCATCGCTAGTGCCTTGCGTACCACTGTGCATTCCGCTATCCATCTGTCACCGTACGAAGCACTCTTTGGTCAGAGTTGTATGGAGCATGGGTCAGACTACCGGCTTCTGCGTAGCTTGAATGCACTTAATAATTCCGAAATCGAACATCTTTCCAAATCGTCGAAAATGAATATCCTCCACTCGCACATAAAGGCTTCCCTTGCAGACGCCCATTCTCGCTATGAAAACACTTATAATCTGCGAAGTAAAAATGTCAAATTCAAAGTTGGTGACATAGTCTTTCGACGGAACTTTGTGCAGAGTGACGCATCGAAGAAATTTTGTGCAAAACTCAGTCCGAAATTCATCAAAATGAGAGTATACAAGCTGGTAGGAAACAATTTATACGGACTCGAAGACCTTAACGGCAAAAAGGCCGGAGTTTTCCATGGCAAGGACTTGCGGAAGTAAAAGACCACAAACCTAGACAATAACAGAAAAAAAAAAAACTGATCAACCGGCCCGGCTGTCAGTCTGTGCATGAGACTCAGTGAACTCTATTAGGTGTTCCTTTTCCTTCACCTTTAGTCTCCTGAGCACTCGGCAAAAGGTGAAGATTTGTGGGGAACGGAATAATACAACCTACTATAAACTCACCTGAAATAAATCAAATATGCGCTGACTTTTACTTTGAAAATAAAATATTCGATATTCAATCAATCTCTTCGTAGGAGGAAAAAAAAAAATAAAATGTGTTTCATGTTTGATTCCCTTCGTTGAAAAGTTTCTGAATAGTTTGGACAGTAAGCATAAGCTGGATGCGCCGATTTATCTTTTGAAATATTCGAGAAGATATTAACCGAATGAAATTGTGATAAATGAAATAAACGAAATAGAAGAGAAAGGAGGTTGGTATCTAACAACAAAAGAAAGGATATGTATGTAAGAGGAAGCAAAGGAGAGCAAAGTAAATTGGATCAGTGGACTGTGCCTGAAAACAAAGGAAAGGAAGAAAACCTAGAAAGAAGGAACCTAATATAAAAAAAAGTGGTGTTCAACTAGGACACAGTTACGTGCCTGACCCATGCCTCATCACCACATCATCATCACCAACATCATCATCATCACCAGCACCATCATCATCAACATCATCTAAAACAACCTCATCCAAAAGGTGTCCCAGTGATATATCCCTTCCCTGATATACCTATCCCGACAGATAATTGCCCTCTGCAGCCCCTCCTCCTCCGGTCTATCCCAGTGTTAAATTTTAGTGTGAGTGTAATGTAACAATTATTACCTGTGCTAGAATTAAGAAGAGAGAAAAAAAAAAAAGAAGAAAAAGGAAATGTAAATAATAATTTATAAAAAAGTAAATAACCAATAAATAGAGATTAGAAGTGGCAAATTAGCTGGAAATAAAAAAAAAAAAAAAAAAGGGAAAGAAAGTTACTAAAATTAATCACAGAAGAACATCTTTTAAAATTTATGTGCGGTGACCCCCCTCCAAAACCAAAACAAAATCTTTTCTTTATAAATTCCTTATAGCAGCTGAGTTCCGGAATCCAAGGTGGTGCACTACATTGGCCGAGAAGAAAGAAAAGCTGAGTAAGTTCTGTTTTTTTTATATAATCATCTTTATAATATTTGGTTTGCATAATCGGGGGAATTTTTTTTGTTTTTGGTGGGAAAATCCTCCGAGGGCCCATAACATCTGGACTCTCCCCCTTATTGGAATCACCCCCCACAAACAGTTAATCGAGTCCCTCTACATCGAATAATATAGGCATGAGATTCGTAACGACCGTCCAGTGCTGCGGCTCCAAGAACTCACCCCGTCCGACGAGCTAAGCCCAAACAAACAAGCATGCCAAAGGGGGTCGTAGCCTGGACACCCCTCTCTTTCCTGCTGCCCGGATCAGCCTCATGTGCCTGTAGCCATGAGGTTGTAACGGTGGTCTACAAGGAGAGAGAGGGGCCTTGGTCTATTTCGTTACAGTCTTGCCCTCACTTCGATGTCTCGACACGATCCTACTTAGAAATTTAAATCAATTCGTTACATTTAATTGCCATAATTATGCACACCAGTAATGTACAACAACAGTAGTAGACACAGCCACAGACATAAACACACTCACTCAACGTACTGGGATCAGAATTTCAAAAAGAAACAAAATCAAATATTACAACCATTACAGTATAATATAGCCACACACAATTGATATTCATTGATTCAAGAACAACTTTCTGCCATAACTCACGCTCCCTGCTGGCCAGGTATTTAAACAACAATAACATATTCGAGTTTTCCGGCATCAATCGAATTTTAATTAAACAACAATTACAACAAAAAAGTCACACAATATATACACTTGCTAACTATGTATCTGAAGTACACTATTGGCAAGAGTAATTGGATAGACAAACAAAAGCTAATGGTGTGTGATCATAGCACGACAAAATTAAATCAATTTTTTTTAAATTCAAGGATTAATTATAAGTTAAACTGGAGGTAGACGCGTTTGATGTCTGTAAATAGCTTGTCACTCCACCCCCTTTTTGTTGGAACAATATATTTTTCGTCAGACAGATAGTTTGAATTGCATTTGACATTGAGAATGTGTCAGAATAGTCATAAGTTACATAGAAACTGTGTCTTATAAGGATTATATGTATACGAGTAAGACTGGTAGGTACATTTTGTTGCTTACCTTATCGATTGATATTGTCATTGATTTTGGCAGTGTTGGTTTCATGTTTGCTTATATTTTTGTTACATTTTTGCAGTCATTCAACCCATGTGATTAAATCTTCTTTTTCTGTGTAACGGTGATGTAGCGATTTTGTTATTCAACATCTAAAGAAAGTTGTAGCGCAACAATAGTCACACATTGAACATTCATGTATGATCAGTTTTCTGCACTTCAATGCTGTTTACTTCTGAAAAGAAAAACGAAAGTTTCAAAATCTTATTAATAAATATACATATAAATTATACATACACTACAGGCAGATTGAAATTGTAAAAATTGAGGTTTCTGTGTTAAGAAGACGAACTTTGCATTAGTCTTTAAGAAGTCCTATTTTTTATGACAGTTTTCTACTGTCATAAAAAATAGTCCTCGTCCTTGTTCGCACATCTTTAAGCTCATTTCGTCCGTTTCCATGCAAATTCGGTGGAGAAGAGATTGAATTTGTCTACAAATAGACGATATAACAACAAAAGGATAACTTATCTTATTCAAATGATTTGAATTGGAATAGAAAAGCTGAAGTGGGACCGAAAAAGACGCAACAGAACTACTTACAGCTAAAGCCTGGTCTTGTGCATCTGCGCTCTCACTCTTTCAGTTGAGCTCTTTCAACATCTTGATTGTTTTAGAAACGAAAAATCGATGTGCACTCAAATTATTGTTTAAAAATGAAGAGGGAAATTGATCAACACTTTCATAACAAAGGACCTAAGTGTTCTACGATAGTGGATTGACTTTATGCATCAAAAGTAAACACCTTTTTACTATAGCCTAAAAAGATCAAAATCGACAATTTTCATTGTTAAGCTAGACAATCCCGTGAAAACCATATCTACGCGCTCAACTTAAAATGCCCCTTTACTTTGAACTGCCATGCCGTGTTCTGCTAGATACGACTAGAGTTGGTCGCCAAATGTGTAACGCTATAAAAAAAACTTTGGTCTTTTTCTAGTTTACATAAGACCAATTTTGAAGACTGTTGGAACCTCTATTGTTCAAAATAGATGTATTTAAGGAGGTTAAAGAATTCTGTTAACCGAATGTAATGCACATCACTAATTAATGAAAGTATTAGTCTCTTCTCTAATACTAGCTGTCTTATCGGTTATGCTAAGCTCTTTTCCTCTTCTTTGCATTAATTAGATAATAGGATAAACAGTTTGGTAATCGATTGAACTTAGAACTTAAGAGATGATTGTTAGTTTGTAAGATCAGAGAATAAATAGCATTGAAGCAAGAAGGTTGTGTGTTTTCGACTCAGAGCGATAAAAGGAGATTTAACAGTTTGGCAAAGACACACTCCGTTTCATGGCTGGGTTAGGTTAAAGGTGGCTTTAAGGAAAATGTACGGCACACTTAGACCAATAATGCATTCATTGGATATCACATTAAAACGTGAGGAAGAGCCTCATTTTTCAAATTAATTGGAGCTTTATAGCGATGAAGACTGTGAATCCCTATGTTTAAAAGATCACTTGGATCATGTAAGAGAGCTCTTCCTGATGTAATTAACGCTTTTGAGAAGGAGTGGGACATGCACAAGGAAAGTGTGGGCCCAGTATGCTTACGGATAACAATCATTTACCTACCACTTTTGTATCCAAATTTGGGCAGGTCCTTTTGGTAGCAAGACCAGTGATGATGCTTGTCCACCTATTATTTTTTTTTGTCCTTATGGCATCTTATTTAAATCTGAGTTTGCAAGCAGCGATAGGTGTTTCAATGTTCATCTTATAAATAAATAACTATTCTTGGCTTCATGGCATTGTATAATTACACAATTTAATATTTACAAGATTTGCCCATTCCCCAAGAAAGGAGATACCGATGGAGAACTATTTGATGGTTCTGGGAATACAACTTAGAACTCGCACACATCAGGCAGACATGCTAACTATTCTGCCACGGACACCACCATGTTCATCCAGTTGGGTGAAATTGGCATGGTATTTCAATATCTGGGTTTATCGGCCTTGCAGCTATCGCAATTTCTCTGTGCCCTAGCATCAAAAAACTGTGAATGTTAAACTATTCTGTCTTATTCATAAAAACGATCGAAATTTTGCGGGCTGTTCGAGAAGTTACAAATATGTGATGTGGATGTTTTATTTTCCTTAGGTTTGATAGCACCTCTTTGAACACCAGATTTAGACTCATTTTTATATGGGAGACTCATTCTCCACGTAACCACACTTAAATCGGCCAGATGATGTTCTTCGGTTTCTTAACTGTGTACTCTTGAGTAGAGGCTTACTCAAACATTATTCATTGCTGAATTGCCAGAAACCGGCTATGAGTCAACTCATTCAAGATGAGGTTTTTATTAACACAAAAACTATTAAGTGTGGCCAAATTACATGGTAAGACATCAACATTCCTTATTCCTTTCTAAAATCAAGTTTACGATTTTAGAAAAAAAAAAAAAAAAAAACGCCGAATGCTGCTCTCAATGCACTGCTGAACACCTCTACGGTTGAAGTTTACATGTCCATGAGTTACTCTTAAAATTATTTCTCGTTTGAAAAACTTAGTATGCAACTTTTTTGGGACTTTAACGTGCAGTATTTGACATGTGTCTTATGGATATGTCGTATGGTGCGATGTTTCCAAGCCATAGCCTGAGTTAACAATTTACTGTATTTTTGAAAGTATTCTCATTAGATTAAGAACCGGAAAAGTTTGCTCTGAAATCTTCACTTAAGACCAATGATGGACCTGGGAATGGTGCCTTCTCTAGGGATATGGTCTGCAAAGAATAACTGGAGAGTTATGTAAGTCAACACGTACAGCTTAATTGTGTTTAAGGATTTTTTTGAAGCCTGGAACCATTTGTACATTGATTTCTACAAAACATTACCTAGTTTCTATGTGACACCAAAATTTCAAACCACCCACCCGCTGCGTATGTACAGATTCCACCAATTTGGTACCCGTGGCGTGATGGTAACCCAGAAGTTCGAGGTTCGAGTCCAAGCAGAGGCAAAAATGCTTTTCCACGGGTATCGCCTTTCGCGAGGAATTGGCAAGTCCCCCGTTAGCAAATTCATTGCCATGAAAAGTGCTTTCTCAATTAGCCGTTCAGAACCTGCAGAAAATTGTAGGTCCCCTCCATTCCCTAACAAGGCATGGTTGTGAGAAATGCGCTAGGTCCAGGGGCTCCTCGCTCTGTTGCGCCACCCTATTTATTTATTTACTTTTATACCTGTTATTATAAAACACAGAGTGAGTAATAGGAAAATAGAAGAGTATTTAAATGGAGACACCGATGCACATTGCTTTTAAACTTTTGTGAATCGTAATGCAGGGGAAAACCAGAATCAGGTGGAGCATTCCACATTCGGGTGGTGCGGTTGAAAAATGAGTCTCTGTTTGACTGTACGTCCGAAGTTGGGTTCAAGGTAAAATTGATGAGCACTCCTGGCGAGGCAGGTGTTGCGGTTAAATTGTTTCAGGGGAGGAATGCAACTGGTTATTTCACTAGAGCACTGTTTGTGAAAAAGCGATAAAAAAGAGTGAGACAGGCAACGTTTCGTCGATGTTCAAGAGAATCAATCGACTCTACGATTAAACTATCACCTATCAATCTCAACGCTCCGTTTTGTACCATATCAAGTAGGCGCAGTGCTGTTTGAGAGCCACCTGACCTGATATGGGAGTTGTACTCTAGTTTTGAGCGGATGTATAAATTATAGCCAAATCAGAAGGGGTAAAAAAATTACTTCATCGTCTTAAAAAATCTAAGCATTTAGCAGCATTTCTGGCGACTTCAAATATGTGGTCATTCGAACGAAGATCATCATATACACGCAATGTTAAGATTTAACGATAAATGATAATTTGGAAGTAAATAAGTAGTTTTTAATTCGGCAAAGTACCAGTCTTTTTTCGAACTCATCTACTAACGAGATTTTTTGGCATTTTAAAACAATGCGCCTTTGATAAGTCTATTAAAAAATTCTCAAAGCTTAAGACTCGTTAATTCATAGCTTCTCTGATTTTTTATAGAAACTCTATAGTAAGGGCAGTAATAACTGGGATATGTAAGAGAATTGTTTGATATTTTTAATCGTCAAAACAATGATTTATGCATTTCCCGGTTTTCAAAAAGATTTACTTTCGAACTTACTGAAAAGAAACCATATACGAATATCTACAGAATATCACTAATTTTGGAGTTGAACCTGAAATTGGCAACACTGTTTCCTGTGACATTCAATGATGACAGCTATCGTTTTTTTTAGGTAAGCTTGGTAATGCAATTCATCTAATGACGATGTTTACAGTGGTCGATTTGTTAAATAATGTAATCGTTTTGGTCGATTTGCTAATTCAATGGCACTATTTACAATCAATACATTACGTTTAAATCATCCAAGATTCAACATCCAACCCATGGGTATCGTTCTCGCAAAGAATTGGTAAGTTCTCCGAGAGTAATTTGAATGTAACGGCCAGCTGCTCTCTCTTTGGGATTACCAAAAAACTGTAAATCTCCTCTACTCCTCGCTTGGTTTGGTTGACAGAAATGCGCAAGTCCCAAGAGCTTCCCACTCTGTTGCCCCACCTTATTTATTTTAGTTTGCGTTTTTCAATTTCTGACTTTAAGATTGGTTTTAAAATTTAAATATCATCTCCCACCATTTTCATAGCTTTAAAATTCTACGACTGTCTAGGTTAACTCTTACATTTATATATGTATAGCTAATCTTCTCCTCATTCCTTAAAAAATAGAACTTAGAACTTAGAAGTGGAAAAAAAAATTCTATACCTATGGCGCGGTATAGGTGTTACACATTTATCTTACTTATTTCCATTTTTTCCTACATGTACCATTGTTCTTAACTTTAAACAAGTTCTGCCTGACATGGAGCAGAATTCACAATATTTACGGAAGTTACAAGCCAATTCAAATAAAAGATGTGAACAAAATTGTTAAGAAGGTGAGCTATAAATAGATGTGTAAATTTTAAACGAAACTTGTTGCTCATGAAACTAATATTAATTTATTGATTTAAAAAAAACTCATAGACTTTAGTTGAAATAGCTTTGCGACACTGGCTAGGATGTATACTGAATCAAGATTGTTAAAAATCATCAACATCCCCATTCCACTTCAAAGCATCATTTTTAAAAGAAGCCTTTTTTCATAAAAATTTAAGCAAAAATGCTGTTGATTTATAAAACGTAGCGATTTGAAATTCCTCAAATCATTTAAAACAATGGTCAATGGGATCCACTTTGTCTCCGACAGTTAATGTAGTCTGGCTTACTAGGTGTTCCACAAAGCTCAGACCTTTTTCTAAATTCTAGTTTCATTAAAATATTCGATTAATGTCTTCAAACTTCAACAGTTCATGGATTTGAAAGTTGCTCCAATCTGTTTTCGATTACAAACAAAATTTTAAGCACTCTACTTACTAACGTGACGCAATTTGCTATGGAAAAAATTACTGAATTCAGCAGTCGAAAAAAGTTAAATTATGATTCCTGTTGGCATTGTATTTCGTCACGTCTTTAAAGTCTTATTCAACTCAACGACAATCACTTTTAATGAAAAAAAATCTAATTCAAACTTGTGTTTATATGTTACATTTTAATTAATCACTCGATACTCGCCAATTCGATTAAAGCAACCAATTCACCTTGTAGGCCCCAGCTCACCTCATCTCACCCACCACCCCTTATAAAATATGCGTGTATAGGTGCGTCTAACGTCTAAACAGTACAAGTTTCAACGATTCGGTGCGCTATTATACTAGAAAACAAAACAGCTCATACACCACACAAACACACAATTTAATTCTCAAGACCATCTTGGTGTGTTGTATTTGTTCAGGAAATAAGTTTTTCAAGGATAGAAACTAATCGTAGATACAGTATGACTCGACTGTCGTCGTCATACGTTGATATTATAAGCGCAAACAACAGCTCGTTTCTTCTTCTTTATAATATTTGTGTTTATTTATAATTGTATCTCTGGGGTTCATAGTTTGCGGCACAGCAGAGGTTTTAAGTGCAAGCGAATATCTATCGATTTGATTTAGATTCCACGCAAAAATTCCTCCTCCACAAAATTTAAGTACCGTGAGTGTGCGGTGGACATTCTAAATAAAATAGTGCACAGTTGGTGCAAAGGTGGGCGCGCTGAGTATAAGAGCTTTGTTTACACACACTCACTCTCTCTCTCTCTCTTTCGGATAAGCTATTAAACAAATAAAGTAATTAATAATCAACATTTTTTATTTACGAAGAATGCAGGGCTATGCTGAACTGCGTTTCTCTATAAAGGAAGCTCGAATCCAAAGTAACATTTAGCTTGTTTACTTTACTCAAGCGCGCTGTGTGCGCTATTTCAAAGCTCAATGCACACACCCTTGGACATCAAATCAAGGTCCTCTACACAAAGTTAGGGTTGTGTGTGAGTGAGCGATTTTCAAGTGCAACGCATTTGCAGTTTAAATATAAGTCAAACTACTTTTATAGCATTTTAATAGCATATCACGACTTTTTGTCAACGCCTTTTTAATGATAAGGCGTTAAGTGCACAAATGAAAACCCCAATCAGTGAAGGTCAAGACTTTCATATTTACGATTCGAGTATATATTTGCTTTCCGCGGAGGCAGTAAAGCACACGTATTTATCTAGAAAATGAATATTTTACTACACAGCCCGTTCATGTTCCTTTATTCAATGATGAAACTTCGCATTTTTAGAATTGCAAGAGATCTTGAGGAGAAACATTTTCTCATGAATTATAGGCTGGCACTGTGAATGAATCAGATATTTGTGAATTTGTTCACTAAAATAAAAAAAAAAAAACAAAATAATAGCTCACGTATGTATAGTATTGTAACATTCAAAGGATAGATCCGGAGAACACCGTAAAAAGGCTATTTCGTACAAAGTTCCGACACGATTGTGAACAGGAAAGAAGACAAGAAGGCTAAGGAAACTCCTTGCCCACACAAATATGAGTACATCAAGAAACCACTTTCTATGGTCATTGCGGTGTTTCCCAAGGGTGGATTACTAATGTTAAGAAGAGAGGTGGAGAGTTATGATTTCTTCGAAATTAAAATACTATAGCACCGAAAATTAAAAAGAAAAGAAAGACTTTGGCCAACATTGTACTCTATAAAAATTTTAAGTAGCAGGTTAAAGTTTCGAGGCAAGGCCCAAGGCACTTAGACTTACCTGATTCTAACTCAATAGAAACGGAGACCAATGTGGTCTTTTCATAAACTGAAGGAGACTATATTTGTCTACGTTTAATGCATAAGCACGACTAAGTTGCTAATGATTCATGATTTGATAGAAGACACGGATACGAAGTGAAAAGTAAAACTGTTGAGGAGATTTTTGTAGCTAAATATCTCGTTTTATGTAGTTGCAGGGATTTTTTTAGTGGAGAACAAAGACATACGACTGCCATGCCTCTTTAGGATCATACGCACCCGTTTTCGAAGCGCAGGCGTATGCTATTCAAATGGCTTTTTAGCCACGTTACGAACAATGGCTGGATGGGGAGAAGTATCTATGTTTGCAGCGACACCCAAGGCCCTTCTCAACCCTCTAACTACTTGGAAAGTGATCCCAGAATGCAAGAGCTCTCTGAATGCGATCATTTGGGTTCTAGACCATCACGGAATAACTGGAACTGAGATCGCCAATGAACTTGCTAGGCAAGGATCTCAGAAAGCCTTTCGGGGCCTGCACCATCGATAGGTCTGCCAGCGTCCTAAGTGAGGGCTTCAATCAACGATTGAATCTGTCAAGAGCACAACCGTAAATGGCATGCCTCAATCGAATTCAAACAGACCAAATGTATGCTCCCCAACGAAAATGAAGCGACTGCAACATTTTTGCTATCTCGTAGCAGAAAAGAATTCAGAAAGCTTATTGGCGTTGCCAGCGGGCACTTCTTTTTTGCTAAGCAATTAAACGTGCTAAGCTTAAGTGACACCACGCTCTGTGAATCTTTTAGAGAAGAGAAGGACACCGCAAGGCACTTTCTCTGTGAATGTCCTGATTTTTCTCGCGCGAGGTTACAGATACTGGGCGCAAACATGGTGAGAGCTGGTAACTTAGACTCCTTATCATGGCAGCGTCTTTTGGCTTTTCTAAGAACATCTGGAAAGCTATAACAAAAAGAAGGTTGCTATCTGGTAGTACAATGGACCGGTATTTAGGTCTGAGTGATCCAGCTGGTATTTTAAAAACTTCCAACAGGAAAAGAAAAAAATGTCACGTGAGAGTTCGAGGTCGGAATCTCAGAATTATAAAATTGTTATTAGCGTAGTAAAATTGGTATAGCGTTTCACGAGGGATTGGCAAGCCTTTCGAGAGTATTTACACTGCCATAAAAAGCGCTTTCTCCCTTAGCAGGTCGGATTCGGTAAAATTTGTAGTTCCACTGCATTCCTCACTTGGTTGAGTACCCACAAAAGTTTGACTATGAGAGGAGATGCGAATACCATTTGTCGATGTTAGATTTTCAAAACAAAAAGCGGAAGCTAACTGCAAGTTTAAGAAAAAAGGGAAAAACAAGAAAAAGAAAAAAAAAATATCGAAGAATAACAAAGAATTTTTATTAGTTTTTATTTGGAGTTGGTTTTAAATCGCTTCGATCAGGGTCCTGCAGCTTATAACTGATGAGCCCATCAGCGGAGTTCACACATCACACTGTACAATTGGTTGGACAGACTTTAGTTTGAACGATCAATGTTCTTTAATGTGAAATGTGGACCCTCAGAAGACCGCTTGTACAACTTGTTTGTTGGTTTTCAAATACTTTTGAAAATTTAGAAGTTGGACGGTGCGGCGTGGAGGGATATATGTCATGATGTTGGACGACAAGTCTGATAAGTTTGAACGCAAACTGCATCTAACCATCCAACATCGGTCAAACGAAGTCTGTCCAACTAGTTTTACTGTGCGAACTCCGTTGTCATTTAATCGTAATGTAGCGAATTGTTGCAATGTAGGAGATTCGAAATGATGGTTTTCATAAAACCTCTGAAAATTTAGTATTTTTGGAGCTTTCTGACTGGTTTTTTTTCCCAACAAAAGTCAATAAGGTTCAGTTTTTTTTTATACATCGAGGGATTATACCCTTATAAATTTGTAAGAATAAAAAATAAAAAAATAAGAGCATTTAAAAGGAGTCAGGAGTCACCGATGAACGCTGATTTTGATCTTTTGTGAATCAGAATGCAGGGAAAAACGGAAGCTTAGTGCGACTGAAATATGAATCTCGGCTCAAGATATAAATGATGAGCCTTCCCAGCAATGCGGGTGTAGCGCTAAATGTTGTATTAGAAGAATGCAGCTGGCTATTTCACTAGAGCGCTAACTGTAAAAACAAAGCGATAAAAGAGAGTGAGGCTGTTGGATGCGATCTTGGAAATTTCTAAAGACAAAGGGTTCACTACAAGACCACAGTCAATCAGATAAATTTTTAGATCTGGTTTTCGAACACTTTTCAACAAATCTGCCACTTAGAACCTCTCACCATCTACAACACTGACTAGACGATCATAACAAAATTTGCAATGCGAGTACTATCCAATCAACAAAATAAATCACTTTAACTGGAGCAACTAGCAATACCAAAAGTGTTCTTCATTTCAGTCCTTCTTAGACTGGTTTTAATTGCCCCGTGTTCCATGTCGTATAAAACATATTGGAATGTTGATGCCCCATGCTATCCGTTCGGTTTATCTTGATACAAAAATCTCTTTCTTAGATGTAATCCTTTGTGGTGATTAGTCTATACATATATTCTCTTTTGCATCTGTTAAAAAACAGCACAAAAAAAATAGGTAATAATAAAGAACTTAGCAAAGGTAGTTTAATTAATTCCGCAACATTCCGTGAACAATGGTGATTTAAGTAGAGTATTTGTATAATGTTCTTCGCCTTGCGTGTGCCTTACTACCATTGGAACACTCTAGCTGGTTGTCGTTTTTGTATTGCAGCTGGGGTGGTATTAAAAAAGTGGCCACAATCGCACTTTAATTAACCTATAAATCTTTCTTCGGACTGTCACATTTATTAACCGTGACAATAACTCAAACGCGTGCAGAACTCAAATTGCCCCAATGGCAGATCATTATGGTGACAAGAATATTTATTTTATGAACACATTATACCCATTGGCATAGACTGGCTATAACTTATACCCAATCGATACGAATGTATATAAAGAGTATGATATGTTTTGTGTTGTGACTTTGTAGTTGAAATCAATTTGTTGAACTTGATTTTAAAGCGAAACCGGATAAAATAACAACCATGAGTATTATTTCTGTTGTAATAAAATTAGACTTTGATTTAGTTTGCCTAACGAGACGTTTAGAGTAGCCGATGACAGGTCAGATGAAAGGTATCGAGATAGCTTACAAGAGTTTATGGATAGAAGTATTTTTAAAGACAAATATGGAATCCAGGGCAGATAGGTTTTGGCTAATCCACCACTGAAACTCCATTTTTTTTAATTCAAAACCAGGATCTTACTAGAAAAATAAAGAAGTTTAGATGGGTCCAAGCTCGATGTAGACATGGTTCTTGAAAATATGTTACCAAAACGTTAGCTATTCAATGTCTAAGTTTTGCGGAAGGCATAAGATTTTTCAAATCTACAAGTTTACATTGTCATAGTGTTTCCTTAAGTTGGGTTAAGATTCGCTATTAGCACAGTTGCTTTTGAGTAACTCAAGAGTCAAAAGGCTTGAATTTGATCTTTGCAAAACATAAAAAGCGATAGTTATTCAGCGATCAAGCAGCAATCAGTGCTACCACCCTACTTCAGTAGATCTGCTATATACGTTTAGTTTCTAACGAAAATCTAATGTGCGGCAAAGAAAAACTTCTACTACTCTTTAAGAATATTTTACACTATCCAAAGTTAGCTCTTAACACGTACTTCGTACTTCCACAAGGTAAAATGCGCAGCTATGTTGACTCTGAATATATTCACCGAGTTTTTATTTAAAAAAAAAAAATCAAATTGGCAGCGCTTGACTCATGCATCTCAGACCCAAATGAAGAAATCCTACTAAATTCGTTTCATTCGTTCCAGTTACCACCATTTTTTTGCGACAGATTTTATCGAAGCGATAGTTACAGGAAATGGACACATGCATTGTTAAATGTGTTTTTTCTTTTTGCAAAGTTGTTAAATGGCTTCATAACAAGACATTACGTGCATAGCAAAAACAACATCGCAGATAGCTGAGGATAAAAGGATGAATAGAATTTTGTCGGATATAGATTTTTGCCATTTTATTCGAGTATCGAATGAATTTCTGGTTACTCCATTGCTGAATGTTGGTACAACTGATGATTTTCATATATCTTGAACAAAAGTAAAGTAGACATCGGAGGGTTTGCTCACAAGTATTCAACCGAATAGAATTGTAAGTCAAATTTTACATTCAGGGATTTCAACGCTTACGATTTCTAATTTATAGAAGTTCATTGTTTCGATTCTTTGATTTGTAGAATATGGAAAGGTTTTAAAAATAACGCAATGGCGGTTTGGATTTTCGCTTTCGAAAAATCGATTTTTTTTTTTTATTTAAAATTTTAGGCTGAACTAAGCAAAATACATGAAGTTATTGTCTTACTAATCTCCTGTCCTCAAATTCTTACTTCTAACAGATGCGAGCGTTAAACTTTTTCAAATTTACTTTCCCAAAGTTGGTGTTCACCTAATTTTTAAAACTACTTGACCGATTTATTTTAAACACAGATTTTCTAGATACAAAATACTTCTCCACAACGTTTATTTAAAAATATTTTTTTCCACTCAAAATGGCAGAATTTTTGGTGGAAAACAGCAGTTTACACTTTAGATGGCCACCAAAAAAGAAAGGAAAAACTATCAGAAAACGTTGGATGAAAATTCGAAAGCACTAACTAAATTCTAGTGAATGTTTTTGTGGTACCCGTGGCGTGATGGTGAGCATGTTTGCCTGTTAACCCAGAGGCAAAAATGTTTTTCCATGGATATCGCCTTTACCGAGGAGTTGGCAAGTCCTCCGTTAGTAAATTCATTGCCATGAAAAGCGCTTTCTCGATAAGCCGTTCGGAACTGGCAGAAAATTGTAGGTCCCCTCCATTACTTCACAAGGCATGGTTGTGAGAAATGCGCTAGGCCCTGGGCTCCTTGCTCTTGTTTTTTTTTTTTTGCAAGGCGTTCTAGGGTAAGCCCCTCACTAAACGATTGAGAACATTCTTTTTATGCATAGTTTTCTATACACATTTATTGGACAAGAAAATATGCCCTCCCGTCCAGTTTCCTTAACCACTTTTAAAATATATCAGAACTTTAAACTTTAAAGCAACGTATTTTGATCAAGAACATTACCCCTCAAACAATAAAAACCCTGTTGTCGGCGATACGTTTTTTTTGAATATCCGAGTTATACATATACAAAACAGCAAAGTTACGTCGACTTCTTTTAATCAAGTGATTTTTTCATTGCTCAATGGAACGGAACAGAAGTGATTGATTTTTTACCATTGTATGTGTGCTATTTTTGAAAGACAGCTGGTCTTCCCGTTTTTTTTTTTTGTTTGCCTTGTGTCTTGTGTGCCTCTTGCATCCGAGTCGAGATTCAAAAATTTGCTTTTTCGGGGAAAAAAAGTACTCTAGAGACCGCATGGAACGATTTTCGAGAAAAAGGCATTTTGTGTACCAATGAAAATTAATATGTATAAATTTTTATGGTGGCTACTTTGGTGGCAATATTTTGTTCGCTATCTCTCTCTCTCTTTCTCTCTCTATCTATCTATCTATCTATCTATCTGTCTATCTATCTATCTATCTATCTATATCTTTCTCTCTCTCTTAATCTTTATTTCCTTCCTCTTTCTAGCCTCCTCTATATAACTCTACCTATGAAATTCTTTCTTCGCTTTCTCTGTTCATCCGTTCTCCGTCCATCCCCTCTCCCTTTCTCACTCATTTCCCCTCTCTCTCATTCCTCTCCTTTTATGCAATAGATAAAGTGTATTTATTCAAGGATCCAAGTCACACGGTAAAAATCACATCGTAATTTATGATTGCAAAGTCCTTAACGCCATCTATAATTTCTGCGAAGTGACTTTCGCTGTTTATAATTTGCAATTGCATTTAGTTTTTTGCTTATTCACAAACCTCATAATTCAGATCCTTATCTTAACTTAGCTCATATGGAATTAAATTATGTAATTTTCTTAAATCCAATAAAGTGCGCATTAATTAAGCACCTCTAATGACTTAACTTATTTGCATTTTAATCGACCGGGACCCAATAAAAGCCTTAGCGCATTGCACCTTTCACACTTGTGCCGTTTTGCTTAGTCGTATTGTTGTTTACTTCATTACTCGCTTTCCATTAAGAGATAAGTGAATGATAATTATGGTTATGTTAATCACCCGCTGCATTGTGAATAAAATTCTTGTCGTATTAGAAATGGTATGAGAACAATATGATCTCATATCGTAGGAAGGTTTCCAGTTAAAAGTAGCAACACTTGATCAGTGGACAAGTTTTGGTGAACAAAGCATAGTCCTGACAGTTTGATGATACATTTTTTTTTTACATTGTTGTTGATGGAAAAAACCCCTTACTGCATTTGTAAAAACAATAAACTGACAGTAACATAACGTCGTGTGAATATTTGCTTACCTAAACACTTTGAGTCTTAAAATACGTCTCTAACTTTTTTGACTGTGCAGCTTTTCGTTCCTGGAAGAAAAGCTCCATTTGTGTGCAATTCTGTTGTGGTTGCTCTCACAAGGTCTATTTATTTTTTTACATTTGGCAGTGACTAGGACTTTGAAATGATAAACACGCTGTTCAATAGCATTTTTGATACTGTTTGATAGATCTTACTCTGTAGTAGAGCACGTTGTCTTTCACATCCAATAGCAAATAACGAGTCCTATGTTCGTTGTTAAACCATTTACTCGCAAGGAATCCTTAACTGTCCATTCATTTTCTTCTGTAATACAATGAAGCTCTAAATGTACGCCCCGTACTAATTCTACTTTTAGTGGACTTGCATCATCCCCGCGAAAGATATGATGTTACCCGTTAAAAAGCTTACAGTCTTGCAATTCTGGCAGTGATTTGTAGTGTCTTCATTCCACTGCAGTCTTGCAGTTTTTTGAAGTCAATTGCAGTATTCCAGTCTTACAGTCATTTCCTTGTACGGTGGGTTACCAAAGTTATAGAAACTTTGGCGCCTATGGCACTTCCAGGACCTGTAATTGTATACCGATGCCACCAATACTGTTCAAATTATGATGTCCCAAAATACATCGATTTCGTTTTGTGTAATATTTTCCAATTTTATGACAAATTGCGATGGAGTCTAAGCCTTATGTTTTTTTGTCGAAATTAACCGTTATTCGATGAACATGTGGAGCCTGTTGTACAAAGAGAGAGAGGGCTTCTTATAGGGGTTACGCCTCTTTCAAAGGGTTAAAGACTCTTCTAAAAAGTCAGTCCGCACCAGTTCAGAGCATTATACTGACTTTTTTGATACTTGGCAAACTTTGATCTTCTTAATTTTTGGCTTCTACTTTTTTTAAAGAAAAGGGTGTCAGCGTTATGATCTCGAAAGATAAAGGCTCTTCCACTTGTCCGGTTCACACTATTAATTCACCTATGGGGTACGCCACCATCAAATGTTTAAGATATTTACGAGCTTCGTGGCATTTCAAAACTTTATTCAAATTTAACCGTTAAAAATTGTCAACTTACCAAAGAAATATTATTTATTTTTTTCGACTTTAGATTCGTATCGTCAATTAAGTTTCGAGGCCGTTTGTAAAAGATTAAAATATAAATCAACAAAAACTACTTCAATCACATCAGATCTCGAGTTTCAATGTTATATTTGCTTTAATGTTTATTCTCATAATCAGAAGAACACACACTTCCGATAAGAACCTTAGCTTTCACGGTCATCTAGCCCTCATAAAATCAAAAAACTTATTTCCCGTGAAGCAATAAAGTAGCCAATCGATACCTTCTCTTCAATAAGCCTAATTGCCTTCCAGAACATACGTAGAACCCCCTAAAGGTCATTTCAGAAGCTTATACAAAGAATGTTGAATATGGAACAGCTTACAAAAAACATACAAAGCAGTGGTGGATCGTGGGGTAACTGGGCCTTCTCGAAAAACATTTGCAGTAAGCCATTATGACTGTATATGAAATCAACTATCAAAGAGTTGAAAAGTACGAATTGTACCATTAACTTGCAGCTTTACCATTGCCACGATTTTTTTACTTCAAACAAATAACTTGATCTGAAAAGCTTTTGGTAAAACGTAAAATGAGAGTCGTACCTAACCGACTGGAGCCCTCAATTGACTACGCCCCTGTGCACACCACTATCATGTATCATAATCGCCGCAACCTCTAAAGCTTTTCTTACAATCTTTCAAGAATAGATAATTTACACCACATCCAAGTTCACCTCAATGCCAAAAACGAAATCAATTCATAACAAGGCACCCTCGTCCAAAGCATAAAAACCAAATGAGCGACGGACGGAAGAAAAACAAACAAACACTCGGCATATCAATTTTCATTCTGACGTTTTTAGTTGGTTGGTTGGTTGGTTAATGTCTGCGCTGAAGTACTTGATAAAGATCCAAGTTCACACACTTTGCAACAACTCAAAGTAACATCACGACGATGCCCATCAGCAGTTGAATTATTCTGAAAGTCAGAATATGTAGATAAATGAAAACAAACAAAAGCGCCAGCCGTCTACCCTCCCACCGCCTTCGCAACAACCAACACGACAATCATCATCAGCTCCAACGATCGTGCCTAGAATTTTGACCTTCGTTACAAGTATTTGTGTTGTCGTCTCAGTGAATAATTTACAACCGCCTCTCGAAAACCACTATCAACACGTTTACGCCAGAACCATAATAGTCTCGAAAGTGATACTATTAGACTACTATGCGCGTATACATTTAGTAGTAAGACCATGCATGCAACATCTTCTCTCCACCGGCCGCAGTCTGTGACTCTAACTTTTCCGCATACAAAAAAAGCTAAAAGAGCTATTAGGCACTTGACGTTGACAGTGACGGCCCACCGAAACCCATAAAAGCTCTCCTCGCACAATATCACAATTCATAGGCATAGAAGCTTGTCAATGCGTCTGTGTGTTGAGAGAAGGTTTGATGGTGTGTGCATAGTTATTGTGTGGCCCCCGGTCTATTACGAGCATGATGACCTTCTCGGATTGTCATGGCTAAAAAATAAACAAATGCACGCATACGCAGACAACATCTGGCTATTATTATTGTTTTTTTTTTTTTTTTTGTGTATGTGTGTTCAAGTATGTATCTTTGTGTAAATGTGATTCTCTAATCGACTGCAAGGTAACGTTTTACACTTGCGGGTTTTCACGTTATGTTTGACGCGCTATTGCTTACACGATTAAGTGTTTCGCAGAGCTTTATTAAGGGCGCCAATTCAGATAGGTATTTTGGTATGTAGAGCTTAGAACCTTAGTACATGTTCACATTGCTTTCGTCAAGTTTTGGTGTATGCCATGCAGGCAATCTTATTAACAGTGAGGAAAAATTATTTGAAATTAAAAATAATGCTTGCGGTTAAAGTGCTTATAATGATTTGAATTATTAATTGAAGAGCCCATATTGATTTGTTTAAGCTGTATTGGTTCTATTTCAGGGTTGTAATAAGTTGCAAGTGACGAGGGATTTGCTTCATCGATCGTTTTCAATCGATCGGTGCTGGTTGTTTTTTGTTTTGTTTTTAGCTTGACTGCATTAGGCTTTATATTATTGCTGTGATTGGTCTGGCGGTGTGTAGAGGAATGGTTGTCAATTCCGGAAGTGTTGTAGATATGCGGTAAATTATGCAACTTCTGACGTTGACTTAGAACTTGAAAGGGGTAAGAACAGTTAACGGTCAGTTGCATTACTGGGTTGATAATTTTACTATTGCGATAGGTTGGGAGGATTCTGTGGTGAGGATGTCAGGACTGATATTTTCAAGTAGAATTTGATAACACATTTGATAAGAAAAGGCTATCATCTTGCAGTTGCAATGTGAAACCTGGGGTCTGTAATACAAACCTACAAGTACTTGTAATGCAAGTGAGTTATGACAAGTGTATAATATTTCTGTAACACAAAGCTGAAAGTTTGATAGCTAATCTATAAGTATAATAAACATAATCCTACAAGTGGCTAGTAGACTTGTAGACTTGTAGCTTTGTTTAACAGACCCCTGAAGCGACAGCCATTATATTATATCCTAAGTCTACACCAGTGAGACAGAAGGCCGAATTGTATCAATTGTCATCATAAAGAAGTTCACAAAAAGATTCTATTGTAAATAGATAATATAATATATCTAGCTATGGCCTCAACGGAAGACTTTGACAATCTACAGATCAATTTCTAAAAACGAAAACCAATACCTTTGTTCCATTGTATACCATAACCATGACACCTGGCGCAGAGTTCTAAGAGCCAATAGATAAGACGCCAGGTCAGAAATGAATAAAGGCTCCAGTGTTGAAAGTACAAAACGAAAACATAAAAATTTTCGTGTATGAATATTTTTTAGTCCGAAATCTTTTGGCTCAAGTACTTACATAAGTTCATTATATAAACACATAAGAGTGCTTAAAAAATTTTTTCAAATGCATCTGTTTGATAATAAAAAATTATAATCCTAACCAAAAATTTAGTGATTGATTTTATACTAACTACCGACAAAATCGAAAAAGAGAAAGGAAAGAAAACAAAGATGGTTAGCATGTCTTAAAAGCAGGGGCTTAAAAACATGCTCAATAATATGTTTTTAAATTTTTCTTAGTTTTAATTCTAGCTATAGTTTGGAAATTAATTCGTAAATTATCTTTAGGCTGAAAGGCATTAGTATTAAGTTATTGAACAATTTTGTTAGTAAGTAAGAAGTTTTAAGATAATTAAAAATAAGAATACATTTAAATGAAATGAGCATGTCTGCCTGTTACGCGGGAAGTTCGTGGTTCTAACCCCAACAGAAAGAATGTTTTTCTACTGGTATCGACTTTCACGAATGATTGTCAAAGTCCTCTGATAGTAAATTCATTGCCATGAAAAGAGCTTTCTCAATAAGCCTTTCGGAATAAAAAGCATAAATAAATAATTTCAACGATGAAAACAGGGGCCGAATTACCGTACACGTGATCGAGTAATATGTGCTTTTGGTATTAGTTCTCGCGTTTTCGAGCACTTTAATACAACAATTTAATGGGAGCGTATCGGAATCCCGCTTTTTAAAATCCCGTTTTTTAAAATCCCGACAAAAAAAAGTTTATAATCCCGTCTTCTTAAATACCGTTTTGTTAAAATAGCGTTCGTGACAATCCTGTTTAATCAAAATCCCGTCTATCAAAAGCCCGCCTTTTAAAATCCCGTTTAATCCCGCTTAGCCCGTTTTATATTTGGATAAGTATTATTCAATATTGTTCATTTAAACACTACATATCAGTTCTCAAATGTTGAAAGTTTTGTTGTCTGAACATTTTTTTTATTAATACCATTATACAGAGAAACTGGATAGCATGTCCGCCTGTTAATCCAGAAGTTCGAGTTCGAATCCCAACAGAGGCAAAAATGTTTTTTCCACGGGTATCGCCTTTCGCGAGGAATTGGCAAGTCCTCCGTTAGTATTCATTGCCATGAAAAGCGCTTTCTCGATTAGCCGTTCGGAACCGGCAGAAAATTGTAGGTCCCCTCCATTTTCTCACAAGGCATGGTTGTGAGAAATGCGCTAGGCCCAAGGGCTCCTCGCTCTGTTGCGCCACCCTATTTATTTTTTTATTTATTTATTTATACAGAGAAACTGGGAAACTATTGTTGTCAAAACTGATATAGAAAAAATTAAGAATGGGGCAGAAAAGTTTTTCGAGAAAAAAATGTTTGTAAATCAAGAGCAATATCCAAAATTATGGAAGCTAGAAAGACGTTGAGTAAAATTGAATATTTGCGTCGTATAGCTCGCAATATTCAACTGTAATCATTTTTTGTTATTTTTTGTTGTGATCTTTTTTGGAATTACATTTTTGTTATGTATTATGTTCTTTTCTTTTGAAACAATAATAATGTTTGCAATAAAATTATCTAGACCAAATATTCTTCTTCTTTTTTATATTTAATCCCGCTATTGTAATAAACACCAGGTGTTTTATTTTAAAAATCGCGCGATTTTTAAAATAAAACACCTGGTGTTGATTACAAAAGCGGGCTTATAAAAACGGGATTTTAATAAACGGGATTTCAACAAACGGGATTTTAAAAACGGGGTTTTAAAAAAGCGGGATAATAACAAAACGGGCTTAAAAAAATGGGATTTTAAATGCGGGAAAATAAAAAGCAGGATTATAAAAAACGGGATATCGAACCCAACCCCAATTTAATATTCTTTCATTAGTATTTGAACGAATTTAAGTTGATAAATGTAGAGCAGACTGATGTTGTTTAATATAGAGCAAATTTTGAAGGAAAAATAGTGCTCACTCACTCGATCACTAATGTAGTAATTCGACCCTTGTATATAATATTGTAAAGAATTGAAGTTTCGATCGGGCTCCTTTGTTGTCGTATGTTTTTAATGCGAAGACTTTCACTTATCTGGGTACTCCTTTACGATCAAGCCTTATTGCTTTTACTGTCATACGAGGCATTTTCATCTCAGTTGCCGTCAACTTTTTTTCATTTCTTTATCTTTTTGAACATTGTACGCAGTATTTTTGGTCTAATACGGTACTCGTTTTCTTACAAAACACCTACCCATACGTCAGGTGCATATTGTTGGGATGTAGGATTCTTGCTTACGAGTGTTTCTTTCAGCAAAAAATAACACAAGTCGACAAAATTTCATTTTTTCTGATGCAGGATGTAATCTTGTTATCCTAAAGATTTTAACCTTTCTCAGTTTAAATCTGGCCTTAGAGTTGCTCTATCATATCACGTTCGCGAGATATAGAGCCTTCAAAATCGAAAGAAAATAATTTAATTTAATTTTTGTAACTATGCCTCTGTTTTGAAATGAAAAAAATCAGAGCTTAAATATATACTTGTTCTGTCCTCAAAATAACTCTATTACATAAAATTACTCTGAAAAGCATATGGTCTTGCTCCTTTTCGGAGCCTAGTTAGTGTATAAGACCTTGATCATCCCAGTCCTGCTTTACGGCGCGGAAGCATGGACTTTATCGAAAGCGGATGAGGAAACTCTTCGTCGTTTCGAAAGAAAAATTCTCCGAATGATCTTTGGTCCCGTATGTGAAGACAATGTGTGGAGAAGAAGATACAACAACAAGCTGTATGAGCTGTACCGCGACATGGGCATATCCAGGAGAGTACGCATCGTGAGGCTACGATGGTTGGGCCATGTAGAGCGAATGGACCCAAACGCTCCGGCTCGTCGGGTGTTCGAAAGCACATTGCAGGGAAATCGCGGAAGGGGAAGACCTCGTCTTAGGTGGCGCAATCAAGTGGATGAAGACCTCAGCCGACTTGGAGTGCGAAACTGGAGAGAGCTCGCCCGAAATCGAAGTTGTTATAGAAGGATGTTGGTTGAGGCCCAGGTTCACCCCGAACTGTAATGCCCACCTAAGTAAGTAAGTAAGTAAGTTAGAGTATCGAACTTGAAGGTTTTGGCTTCAAATCCTATATCAAAACTGCACTGTATTCTGGCATAGAGTAATAAAGCATTGATGTCTTGTCATAACTGAACTGATGTGATAGCGTCATTCTGTGACGGTTTGTTCTGTCTGATCTGAAACATATTTTCGAGATTCTACCTAGGCTTCAAGATAAAGCGTCACCGTGTCTTACAACTTTTAATATTATTATCATTAAAATCGAAAGCCTTCAAAGTAAATATGAATCTCAATTTCATCACAAAAATATATTCTTTAGCAAATTCATACGTATTAAGCTTTCCTAATTTACAAAACTGTCATTAACTTATAATTGTTGCTAAAATACGCATCATTCTTCAGATTTACTTGGTTCCTTTGCTGTTACTAATTTGCAAATGCAGGATTAAGACTCAGGCTATTTAAATATCAATAATTTTTGTTACTTTCTAAGAAATTCGCTAGTAACAAATGGCGTAGCAACCGATTGGAAACTAAGCGCAAAATACCGTGTTGTTTACCTGGACAGTAAACTAGCATTGAGAATACACTTTCAGAAAACCTAAAAGAAAGTTCAATAAATAAACAGGGTGAGGCAACGGAACGGGAAGCCCCAAGCTCATTTTTCTCAATCATGCCTTGTTTGGAAATTGAAGGTACCTACAATTGTTCGCCAATTCCGAACGGTTAATCGAAAATGAATGGCATGAAATTACTATTGGAGAAATTTCCAATTTCTTACGAAAAAACGTTTTATTTTATGTTTCTGGGTATCGAACCTGAAACCTGCCACGTAGCAGGCAGACACGCCATTACGCCACGTGCACCAAATAAACAAACAAAATAAATGCAACAACATTATATCCCTTTATAAATCGAAAATCAGAGCTAGCCAAATTAACAAACAAATAATTTTCCAATTCCTCTTGTTTTGTAGAGAATTTATTTTATACGAAAGTTGCAAATATTGCAGAATAACTCTTTGAAAGTGATATGAAACCATCCTTGGTGCATTTCAACACGAATGAATCTACACAAATAAATTAGTGTTGATATAAATCTTATATCAAAGTAATAAACAGAGTTTCTTTCACTAAATCCGACAAATTTTAAATTTCAAACTAAGTTCCTTAAATTATAGCTTTATTAGAGGATGACTTTTTTGTATTTAAATTTAATTTAATTTATGTATTCATAATTTGTGTGTTTATATAATTTTACTATTTATACATTTATTTACTTTTTCGTGCTTCTGTTAATATTTTATAGTTTTCATTTTCATTCACTATTTTGTTTATTTATTTATTTATTTATTAAGTTATTTTTTTACTTATTTTATTTATTTATTTATTTTCATTTTTTTTATTTATTTCCTTTTTTTTATTAATTATTTATTTATTAATTAATCAATATAATTATTTATTTATTTATTTATTTATTTTTTATTTTATTAATTTATTTATTGATTTATTAATTTATTTATCTAATCATTCATTCATTTCTAGCTACTAATGAACTGTCCAACTATCAATTAGCTTGTTAATATTTGCTGGAAAACTGGGATTATTCGTTTTTGGTTTAAAAACCATTCCTTTTCTTTTATGTACAAAATGCGTACTCCTTCTTACTTTCTCTTCATTTTCTATTAAGTTTTTAATTGTAGCCTTTCTGCCCAGTCCTATGTCTTTAAAAATAAGTTCATATTTGGCAGTAGTAAGGCAGTTGATATACCAATCCCTCTAAATGGTGCAATATAAATTTTTAAAAAACTAATACTCTATTTTGCTGTAATACGACTTACATATATTGATCAATATATATCAAACAAACAGCGATTTCCTTACAGAAAATAGGTAAATCAAATAAAATCAAAATAAATTAAAGTTAATTTTAGAACAGAAACACATATTTAAAAAACATTTCACGAAGGAAAAATAAATATGGAAAGTTAAAAAAAATTTTGAAAGTTTGTTAGCTAAAAATTAAAGGTAAATAAATAAATAGGGTAACCTATGAAAACCTCGGGGCGTTACACATTTTAATTAACTACAATTTTATGCCGAATCCTGACGGCCTAGTTTGGAAACATACACCGTCAGATATGTTTTTTCGGCCACAGATAGCGTTGCGTACCCCACAGGCGGATCACTAGTGTGAAGCAGAAAAGTGGGAGAGTTGTGATCGCTTCAAGATCACTACTCGTAACGCCAGAAATGAAAAGAAGAAGAAGATAGCGTTGCGTTGCGATAGCCTACGTTGTTGTAAGGCCTGCTGTGTTTTACTTTTTTTTCTTTTCAATAATGTCAACAGAATCTAGGTGCCCATCGTTTCAATATTCCCTACCTCCCAATATTTATTAGCTACATCAAAAAAAGTGTCGAGAAATGTGTCTTAATAGATGCAACGTTTACTTTAGTCCATCTGTAGTTTAAACTTGACAAGCTGTCATTGAAAATCGCAGCCTTGGTTACATACTAATATTTTCCTTCAAAATTTTCAAATTCACATAATTTTTAATATTTTATGCATCTAATTTTATTAAAACACAGTTGAGAAATGTCTATGCTGATTAGACAATTAGCCAGCTTTATTCAAAGAATAAACCACTACTCAAGTGAGCAACAAAATAGACAAAAACATTCAAGATTCATCACCGAACACCTTTAAAAGTCCATGGCATTTCGATTTGCAATTCTCTCCTCAGTTAATCACTGTCATCAAATAAAAATAAATCAACTTCATAAATGTACCCTAATGTGGACCGCAAGATATCTGCAAAACAAGATCATTAGTATAAACAGAAACACCTCTCTAAATACTTGATGTCCTCGAATAATTTTTTTAAGCAAATCATTGCGGAAGCAATTGTCAAAGCCAGCCAGCCCCCTCTGATGGATATGTTCAAGACTAGCAATCTGTCTGATAGTTTTGTATCGTTTTTTTTTTGTACAAAATGCCGTCAATGAAGATGTCCATTGTAGTAAAACCAACCACTCAAAGAACACATTGCGCGTCTGAAATATTCAATTGAGTCCTAGTCCACTTAAGACTTTTATTTGCAGGGGCTTGTTCTATCGACGTTAAACATGAGAGTTGAACATACAAATACACTGTTTGCTGATTCTTGAAAATTTAAAGGTACAGTATATTTTTCAACAAAAAATATGAATTGGCTAAATTTTCTTACACAAACTCTTTTTCCTGTTTGTAAGTCTGCTACTTTTCTAGACATCTCCTCCTCAAGAAAACCAAACTTTGGTATTCTTCGACAAGATATAAAAACACAAGACATCGAAATGTCGCATTTCTCACTACCACTGCTTTGTGAGAATGGAGGGGACCTACAATTGTCGGCCGATTTCGAACGGCAACCATCCGAAAAAAAAGAAGAAGAAAAAGCGCAGGCATTATGACTTCACATTATGGAACCCCATTGCCAAATCATTTAGTTAAATTTTATTAGTATCAGGCTTGTTTTGCCTTAGGTGAGCGTCTCTATACAACTTCTTCGAAAGCCTCAATTTTAGTTATTTCTTCTTTTTTTTTTTTTTTTGAATTAGTCATTTATTTATCAGACATACTAATTTTGCCTGAAGGCCGAACTGTGGAGTGGCCATTAATGGCAAGTGTGCGCCACTGACCGTGAATAGTATTCAAAGGTGGAACTGATTCTAAATCTTAATTTAATTTATTAAACCTTTAATATGGGGATTGGCATTGTTTTTCACGTTCTACTTCTAAAACACACAGCAACGCAGTTTTTTAAGAAAAAATTCCTCCACAGCAGCCAGTATGACACAAGTAAAACTAATTTATTGCGCTTTCAACTGGACAATTGAAAAGTTTGTCATTGCTTGATTAAAAAAAAAATACAGGCAGAAAACAATAATAAACGTCCTTCAATCACACAGCAATAGCAACCAATAAAACCCAGATTCCCTGTTTGACAGATAATAATGAACTTTATATAATGATTCGCACAATAATATTTTTATTCGATGATTCAGACGAGCTGTATGTGTGTATAGTTTGCTTTGTGCCATTGCGGAAGTTAGTGTGCATATAATGACCAATGTCATCTTGCAAGTCAGCCTGCAGCCGTTTTTATACAAATACACAAAACAAATAATATTATTGGAAATAAATTGCTAATATTGTTGTGAGCTGCGAGGTTACAAGGCTAAAGGGGGCTTTGTGTTTTGCGTCATCGAGAGAAAATCTTTTAAGAATTTGTTAAAAACAATTCCAATACTTGGTCTGAGGATTATGAAAAACAGTTCTTGAAAATAGCTTCGGTGATGGATTTTAATTTTTATTTTTTGCTAAACAATGCATAATGTACTGTACATAAGTTCACATCCAAAGCATGCAAATTTTGGTCTATCAACCTTGAATTTCTTTTCCACTGATCACATTAAATGTCAAACTCAAACAAATGGTAAGGTACTTGAATGCTGTCCTAAAAATTCAAGATTTATTACTTTGTCAGCATCTTTCATCAAAGCTTACCATTCATTATCGATTTAAATGCTGATTTCTCCTTCTCATTCAACGTTTTATATTTGGATCACTTTTATTTGAATTGCCAATAAATCAATGTCATTGTGGATAGTAACTTATCGGAATAAGCTTCTAACAATGGCTGCAACATATACGCCCCTACACTATTCTTCAATTGGAATATGATATTTATACTGAGAATGCACCTTACAATGAAGAAATAAATCCATCAGACACCATGCCTTAACTTTTTAACAAAGGTTCATTTTTCATTGGTTTCTGATTGAAGTCTCAATGGGTTGCTATTTTGACCAGGGAGAGTTTGTATATCAAACGATGATTTTGGAAATACTGACCGCTTTGTTTTTATTGTTGCAAGCGTATCATAACATTCAACCAAACATATTTAATCATTACGCCGTAAAAGAACTCAGTATATAGCGTATAGTGTTTTTTTTTTCACAGAGTGCAGCCTTGTGCAACTTCTGTGCGATGAAAGAGTCTTACGTAAAAAATAAACCACTTTTTCGCAGTTTGAAGTCAAACGCCAAGAGTAGCACAATATTCACACCATGTTATGAACATTTCCCGTTTAAAAATAAATGGTCTCTGCCACAATTTGCACTGAAGCTTTGAAGATTTCCTTTTGACTCACGTCTTATGGATATGCCCTCCGATAAGCTGATCGCAAAGTTCATAATCTGAACTAGAAAATGATTGTTATTCACGAATGGTTCTAAAACTGACAATGGATCTGGGATAGTGCCTTAAGAGACAGTGATGGAAGCGACAACTCTATTTAACCATTTAACTGTTACGAAAGTCATCAAAGAATGCAAGACTTTTTTAAGTGGTCGGGAGACTAATTTCTTTGAGCTTTTGAGCTTAATTTGGGTGTCAGGCCATCACGGCATAAATGAATGAATGCATTTAAAGGGTCTTAGAGAGCTTTCTCAGGACCTGAGGTCTGACGGGGTTTTCAGAGTGGGCTACAATCAACGATTTGATCTGTCAAGGGCACAAATTTTAGATGAAATCCCTCCAATGGATTCAGAGAGACTAAAAGCGTGCTCCCCAACGTTAAACTGTCACATTTTTACTATCCCGTAGCAGAAAAGATTATGGATTGGCATTTCCACTTCTCTTTTACCATGCATTTGAATGTGAAAAGCTTAAGTGATACCACACTCTGTAGGACGGCATCGATGAGCACTTCTTCAGTGAAAAACCTGCACTTTCCAGGTTCCAGATACTCGACGGATACATGATGAGAGCTGGTAACCTAGACCCCATATCATGGCAGCGTCTTTTGGCTTTCCTTTGAACATTTGGAAGGCTATAGCAAAAGTTAATAGCAAAGTTCCTATCTGGTGGTACAACTTTTCCCACCTGCTTCACACTAGTGACTCGCTCATGGTTGAACTCAGAATGCGTAGGCAAACGTCCCACAGTGGGGCAAGATACCCCAATAATCGGAATCAATTCGGGGGATGCACCTACTTTATTGATGTCGGTTTTTTTAAGTAGAAGTACCATAAACGTGAATAAGAAAACCATAGTTGTGCACTTAAAACATGTTTTATTGCTTCTTTAAGGGGCTATACCAGTAACCCATGAAAAATTTGGCGATTTTTGGGAATTTTATCAAAGTAAAGTGCTGGATAGAATGTTTTGAAATTTTTTTGGACATAATAAGATATATTTTCAGCTATATTTTATGATTTTTTTCTTATGAGAATATTGAAAAGTAACGGAGTAATCTGCTGTTTTCGAAGATGCCAAATTAAAAGTACCTCAAATGCTGACGTTATTCCTGCCAAACGAGTAGCTAACATTAAAAAATTCAAAAAGCGTATTAAAGTATTTTCTATACAATGACCTACGATTTTTGAAAAATATCAAAAATTAACAAAATGGTGTAGTTTTTAAAAAAAGCCTTTTTATAAGGTAAAATTTTTTGAAATTTTGAGCTAATCAAAATGATTGTAAGGCATTGCATAATAAATATATCAAAAATACTAAGTTTGAATTTTAAGTCGATCGAACAATTTCTCTTTGAGTTATGATGAAAGAAATTTTGAAAATTGTCGTTTCGAGAAAAACGAAAGTTGAAACTACCGCGGCACAGAGTATTTTTTGATGGTATAAACTATCGAAACCGAAAAATTTTGAAAGTGTCATACTGGTATAGCCTCTTAATAACGGAATGTGTCCTCAAACTGATTTTCCAAACATCATTTTATTTTCAGATTTCAAAACCAGTTTTAAATCCGAGAATAAAGTGGTGTTAGTTATTTCACTGACACAACTTTATATTCAGCTGAATACGTGAATCACAGATAGATCTCGTGTTACAAAAGCAACAATGTAAAGAAATGGAAGTTGCGGGGCAAAAGAAGTAATGGTTTTCCCTCTTGTTCTTTATTCCTCTAAGCTTTAAAGTCAACTAATGTAAAAAGCAAGTTTATGCGAAACTTATGAATGGCATAAAAACTGAATTTGAGCATCGACTCGGTGCTTCTCAGCTTCCAAAACTTGTGCAAATTCCTTCTTGTACTCGAACTTAAGTGGGCGGCAGTATTTGGTTGATGAAGATCTCGGATCTTGCAATCTACACTATGATCCATTAAAGACTGCACTTTAACCTCAGATGAATTATTCGTCACATGCATCTCTTCATTTTTCGGATAGCACATTTTTTCGCATTTTCAACTACTTCGTTGGAAGGAAACCGTTCAGGGTCCTTGGCTCTTATAATATTGTATTGGTGTCGCGTTAGCTTGGCCTCTACTACAACTGAAAGTGCTTCCTCACCTGCTCGGCCTAATAGCGCTATTGTTGCCTTGCAGCCAAAGTGTTTTTTCCACAAGTCACGTTTCAAATCCTTTTGAAATTTTGAACCCTATTTTTGTATATGATTTGCAAGGTAACGCTGCAGAGTTTTTTTTTTCAAATTTGTTGATATTTATATATTTTTTTTAACATTAACAAATGCTCCGATTTCTTCCAAAAAAAATTTTCACTTTAAAGTGTTCCCAAAAAGTGAAAAATTAAAATTTCAGAAAAAACTTTCCAGTGTTACTAGAGGAAAGCAATTGTCTAACGAAATCATTTCTGGGTTTTGATTTCGGACGATTCAGTACTGAGTTATGAAGGGCACAGCAATTCTCCTCTTTTTCGAGACGCTTTACAATAACTGCTGCCATTGCCCGTAGTTTTTGATAATTCCTTATGAAATTTTTACACAATATTTTTAAAATATCATTTTTGAAAACAACATTGATTTTTATAAAAAGACACTAGCAGTATCGTCAGAAAAAAATCATCAATATGTACGTTCTTTTTTGCGAATTAACTTTTAAGATAGTCTATTCGGAAAATTTCAATAAAAAAAATTGGAGCACGTTTGAGCACTTTCTGTTTTTTTCGCATAATAAACAAGATATTCAACTATTTTAACAAAAAAAAATGTCCGTTTAGAAACGTTTAGAAATCTACTTTTACTCTAACTATATATAAAATATACCTTAATTTATTAAAATTATTATTTAAACGCCATTTATATGTAAACGAAAAAACGTAGATCCTTAAAATATTTTTAGAAAAATAGTACATATTTGAAACTATTAAATTCATATTGGTTTTAAATTTTCACGTTATCAAATTTTATATTATCAACGCCATACTAAACCACTACTTACTAATCAATAGTCTTAAGAGTAAATGAAATGTGACTTTCAATTCGATCGTATGGAGTAAACAAGCAACTTTAAAATATAACTGTTTTTGCAAATGATGTTCTAACGGAAAAACCAGTTTTCATTTTCATAGCTTACAATTTTGTTTTTGAATTTATTCCGACTCCTTCATATGAGCCGGCCCACTGTGCGTCCTAGTCATAGATTGCTAAATGTCTTAGGCCAAACAAGTGCAGATTTGGTTCCATTTGTCTGTACCAGAAGTGTTTTGATTTGCGATTCTTTTGTTTTTTCTCCGCGATCGTATATTTTAAAAGCCTCCGACACAAAAACAACGAACACCAACTTGGTGAATGAATTTTAAACTTAATAACAAGTAACTTCCGATTCACTCAATAAATTTTTCTTCAACGTGCCCAGAAGTCGGTGTACGCAAATGCTTGCTGGAAAACGTTTTTCTTTGCAGTTTTCGTCTGTCTTAATTTTTGTAAAGTCGTAAAGAAGGAAAAGTTTTATCAAACCAAAGAATCTTCAACGGTAATGGTTTTTTTAAGATTCAAAAGTGACAATTAATCGTAAGCATGGACCTTATCGAAAGCGGATGAAGAAAACCCTTGGTCGTTTCGAAAGAAAAACTCTCCGAATGATCTTTGGTCTCGTATGCGAAGACAATGTGTGGAGAAGAAGATACAACAACGAGCTGTATGAGCTGTACCGCGACATGGGCATAGCCAGAAGAGTACGCATCGCGAGGCTACGATGGTTGGGTCAAGAGCGCATGGACCCAAACGCTCCGACTCAACGGGTTTTCGAAAGCACATTGCAGGGAAATCGCGGAAGGGGAAGACCTCGTCTTAGGTGGCGCAATCAAGTGGATGAAGACCTCAACCGACTTAGTGTGCGAAACTGGAGAGAGCTCGCCCGAAATCGAAGTCGTTACAGAAGGATGTTGGTTGAGGCCCAGGTTCACCCCGAACTGTAATGCCCACCTAAGAAGAAGAAGGTGCTATATTTTAAAATTTTATTGTAATATTTAATTTATTTAAACAGATATGTTTTTGGTTCATGGTTTTTGTTGAGGAGATTAAACTTCGCAATCACAAAATGGCATTTCAATGCATATACAAAAAATGGGACTTTTTTTCATGACTTTTACTTTTGAAACGGTCGTTTGAAGAAGGGGTAAAGGGAGGTGTACAATGTCTCAGGAATTCAAAATTTCTAGTCGAGCCAACAATTGACAACATGATGAATAGTTTTATACCTGCTCGGCCCAAGAGCGCTATATTGTTACCTGGCAGCTTTAAAACGTTTTTCCCAGAACTACTTTTTCAAAGTCCGTATGTTCACGGTCAATTACAAACAACTTGATTGATATATTTCTAACTTTGCATGAGTTTTCTAGATTAAAAATACCTCCTACGTACGTTTAGTGGAATTTTTTTTACATTAAGGGCCGATTTTTCATTCCCCACATATCAGTCTGATAGACGTCTAACAGACGTCTGAACTGCCAGAAAGCGTTATTCCTAACTGCCTGAACAGAATGGCGTAGCTGTAGTAGTAGTACGCCGTACTGTCAAAGTATTATTATTATTTAGGCAGTAACAACAAATACTTTATTAGAGAAACAAAATTTATGTGCTTCTACAAGAGAGGAATAAATAAATTTTCTTAGGAATAAACAAAGTGTCAAAAAAATTATATTTTTGAATCAATTTTGAGTTTTGACATATTTTGTCAGGACTTTTTTAGATTCTCATTGTTAATTCATATAAAGAATTATTGAATTATTATTTATTGAGACTTTTCTTTTTAACATTGGTTTTTTTTATATGACTAAAGAATATTTAATTGCTGACCTAGAATTAGTCTTGCTCTTACATAATGGGTGTATATTTATAAGGTACAATGACTTACTAGCATAATTTTTTTTAAACTTATTTAGTAGGAACAATATTTTTATAAGTGATGCTCAAAGACACTTTCCTTAATTGAAAAATAGAAAAAACTTATTTGTTTGTTTATTAGTCGGATATTTTGTTTCCTCAGAAAGTTGGTTACCCGTTTGTTTATTAGGAGAATGCAAAAGCTGCCAACCAGGGTGTTTCCTATTCACAAAATGGCGGAATTTTCGGTGGAAAATAATAGTTTCAACTTTAGATGGATATCAACAATTTTTATGCGAAGGAAAATTACCAGAGAACGTTGGGGGGGGCGGGGGGAGATTCGATAGTAATTCAAAGAAATTTAAACATGATTTTTCATTTCCGATAATTTCCAGCCTGGTTACAGTGAACACCTCATAATGTTTTCCTCTAAAGGCGTTTTGGAGAAACTCTGTATAGCATTAATATTTCTGCATTATACGATTATGTAACATAGTTAAAATTATGCTCAGTATTGAACAAAAGGTTGCGAATAAAATTAATCAGCCCATACTTAAATAAAAAATCACAAAAATGTGTTTTTTTACGTTGAAGCCCGAGCCCCTTCCTCATCTTCTTTTCTCAATAATTTTGTGGCTTTTTACCAATGAACAGGATGCATAAGAATTTTAATGTTTCACTGCTTCTTACAGTTTCTAAACGATCTCTTCCTTGTAAAATAACAAAGAAGTCGATCTCAACAGCAATTTGTTCTGAAAAGTTCAATCATTTACATCTGTAAACTATACAAATGCCTCCTAACCCCTTCTTCATCTCAATGCTTCTTTCTGGTGTTTCAAAGCTCGACAGAAATTGTCAACTTATCGTTATCAGGGACGTTTTTGAGATATCAGTCACTGTCCTGATAAAAAGTTATAAAAGATGAGAAACTGGCGGCAAATATTTTTAAGTATATTTTGAACTGGTTTCTATCTGATCACATAGAAAACTTAAACATTTGCTTGTTAGTACATGCACTACAACAAAAACAATCATCTGTCCTTAATTTACTAGTAAACGGTGCACGTGTAAGGCGTTTTCATTAAAAAAGCTTTCTTTAACACTTTTAATGTTAAAATTCTAATGACTAAAACGGGCATAGCTTAAATTTTTTACTGGCTCTTTTCTGAACCTTTTATTATTCGTTGATTTCATCGTCTCCTTCACCGCCCTCATTCAAAGCCATAAAAACACAATTATCAATACAACATCACTATGACTTCCAAAAGGTTTCCTCGTGACTTTAGAGGAGATTCATGCCTGAAACACTCGATGGTCACTAATTATTATTTACAATAAAACCTGATAGTCTTCATGAAAATAAAAACGTTCAATCTCCGTCACTGGCATGAATCACAAATATATACTTCAGAGGAACCAAGATAAAGCCCCAAAAATTACACAATTCAACGAAAGTTTTAATTAAGTCTGACGAGGTGTTCACAAAAAAAACCGCCCTACTCCAAAATTTCCTCAATCAAAATGACATTCAAAAAAGAAAAAAATTAATAATAATAACCTACCTACTTGCTTGCCCTCTCACTCCTTATCAATGACTACAGTTTCAATTTACCCAACAAAAAAAATTCCTAAACCGATGAAGTGTCGTTCAGCAGTCGATGACCTATTCGACAACAATCGGGCGTGCTAACGATTTATCATTAACCTCAAGCGTCAACGCAACATCAATAAAAATAAAAACATGAAAAATAAACCGAAAATACCAAAAATTCGTTGAACTTGAGGGTGGTATGGAGCAACTCACTTGTTAAGGAATTTGCATATACTTACCGAAAAAAACACCTTGTCTAAATATAGACCATCGCAAAAATCGATTTTCGATTAAAAATACACACTCTCCACCTCTGAAAAAACAATAAAAAGAAATAAAGGGAAACAGAGATTCCCTGCAGCTGCTGATACAATGATAGATTATAAAATTGGCCCATAATCACCACCATCAGTCTTCCTATCCAAGTGAATTTGAATAACCTACCTCGTTTAGAATAAAAAATAAAAAAAATTAAGTCAACACAAACAACTCTCATCGTGTCGTTCGTAGCCATCGTAGTCAAAGGAGAAAAATAAATTTCTCGCGCTAAATGCACTAAAAGTGCATTCATCTCTTCAATGCGTTCACAGTTTCAAAGCCACTGGAGTGGTGGCAAATGTACGCCAATGACCGAGTTCGGGTGAAAGACCTTCCTTGGGAAACACACATTGCTGCTATCATCATTATCGTGTTCGTTTCGTATTCATCGTCATCCTCTTAATCACCATCATCACACTGCGAAACAAAACCAGCAACAGCAACCTCGCAAGTTGCAACAACACAGCAATGGCACGGCAGCGGCACCGCACGAGGCACGATAGCAGCAAAAGTGGCAAAGTTGCTACGAAGTTGTTGTTGGAAGGAGCATATGGACAGGCAAACAGCAGAGTCAGTCAGAGTAGCAGAGAAAAACTAATAATCTCTTGTGGTCGGTCGCTCTCGCTCTCTTTAGATTTCTATGTGGTTGGATGGGATTTAATTTTTCTTGTTGACTTGTTGTCGTTTTCCACAAGTTTTTGTTGTTGTTGCTATTTGCTTTCCTTTTTCTTGAACTTTTATTTTCATTTTTTAATCGCAATTCGCGAGCACAAGAATTTTTCTGCAAAGAACCAAAGATACATTCTACAAGGTTCTCTTTAGAAGCTACTAATTTTTACATTTTTATTCTCTTAGAGAGCATGGGAACATCAACAAATCATCGTTTTCAGCAACATGCATTGCGGGCATCGGCTTCAGCAGCACTACGAGCAACACTTCCGTGTTCGATGACGATAAAGAACATTTCTTTCTCCTTGACACCTATTCAAGTTCTGCTCCACCGAGACCGGTTCAACTTGATTTTCGCAAGAGTTTCTTCTTCTTTCTGTTGTCGATGTCGGCGGCATCCACGCAAAAATAAACACAAAGTTATGAAAAAAAAAAATATCTCTCTTCACTTTGGTTTGATTTGGTTAGACGTGCGTCTTCCCGTCGCGTCGTCATCATCATCGTCGTCGTCGTTGTCGTCGTGTGGTTGAGAAGTGCAAAGGGAATTTTTTATTATGTATTTCTTTTTGCAGCAAAACAAAAACAAACAAAAAACACTCAGAATGTGTTTTTCTAAAAATACAGACGACAAACAAATAATTTTTATCTTCGGATTTGACCTATTTTTTGGTGGTAATTTCGTTCACCTTTTTCTGAAGCTATCTCACTTTGTGAGCAATTAGCGGATAATGAATTCGCACACTTAGTTTAGTTTTTAGCTTCATAATCTCTTGTTGGGATAATTGTTCGTTAATTATTTTTTTAGAGAATGACGTGGCAGCTTTGTTTATTGGAAAACTGTATTGAACAAAAATAGATTTAGCTGTGTGTGGATTTATGGGGTTGACTTCCAAGTCAAACAGCAATTGAAACAAATCTTTCTTTAAACTTTCCTTCTTTTTTTCTTTCATTTCTATCGGTGGTATGTAGGCATTAATTGAATTAAGACACTTTTGTCATACATTGGGTGAGAAGAGGCCGTTGACCTCGAGTGATTTAGAGACTGGGAATTCGAAAATAAATTTTCATGTCACACGTTACGAGCTGTCATAATCTAATTTTACTTTTAAAACAAACGAAAGCCAATCCATCATAGAGACATTTTTACAAATTTGTTCACACAGTCCAGGCATGTGATGGGATTTATGGTGCATTTAATCATTGTCGCTTTTGAATAATTTGAATTTTTTATGATGTATTTCTGAAAATATGAATAAATTCATTGTTTGTTATATGTACTGTATTTTTTTTTTTCCTTTTTTTTGAATACTCATGAAATAGTAATATTTTTGTAAATTCAGGTTTCTAGAGCACCATTTATTTCTCTGTGCTTTCGCTGAATGCTACTGTTGAAATAATTTCAAAATTTTAATGACATAGGTGTTCCAAATTTCCGTATAATTTTTTGAGCACAAAGTACAGGCACAACAGGATTGAAGTGTAAGAAACGATGTTTAAAATATGATTTTTAATATTTCCCGAATTTCTTTTTTTTTTTCATTTTAAATGGAAATTGGCTTATGATGCAAAAAGTATATATAAAGATAAAAGACCAATAATAGAGAGCTCGTCCAAATCGAAAATGCTGAAAAGATTTTTGTTGAGGCCCGAATTCCGAAATGCACATCTGGAACCGGCAAGAACAAAATTTTAAACGAAGGAGTCTGACACGATTTCAAAACAATTGTGTTGCTTTTGAAAAGTTTTACACCAAAACTGACTATGTTGAAAGCACTGATCTCACCAGTAACAAGATCCAAGCTAATCCAAGAGATAATTATGTCACTCTCCAAGCTTTGGCACAAAAGGTTGCATTCAGACACTGCAGTGCCCGGAGCTCCACAAGTTCAACCCACCATATAATCTATTTATTCTACTCTCCAAACTGGGAAGATTATATCCTCGACTGGATTCCAGCACACAAGGTATATGATTGCAAACATCTTAACAAAACAGCCTTTAAGCCCCATTCATCGAACCCAAATCATTCTGTGGTGTGAATAAAAACTAATTCAAATATTCAGCGTAGAACATCCTATTTGAAGAATATCAAAAAGCTTGGCGTAACTTGGCTCAAAAATTGTTGTGTCTAAATATATTCTGTCTAAACCTTCAAAACTCATACTGAACCTCAACAGGAAACCCTCAAAACTTAAGCCTAACTCTTAACCGGCCACTCTTCTTAAAATAAAGCATCTACACAAATACGGTTGGCAATAAGACGTGTCTTCAGATTTAGCTTCGAAGGTGAAGAAATATCTCTGCTTCATATATCATTACAGAATGTCCAATACTTCTCCAGCTTAGAAAGCCGATACTTGATTACGAGATCATCTCCCTGGATAAATTTAAACTCATTCAAACACAGATAATCGTTAACTTCTGGAGCAATTCAAAACGAAAAGAACTGGTCTGAAACTACCCATAGGATAGCACAATAGGTTTCATCTAGACGTCACAGTACCCAGAGTTGTATAAGTTCAGCCTACCAAAAAAACCTATTCTAAATGTTGACACGTACTTCAAATGTGTTGCTTTATTTTTCATAGTCCTTTTGTGATCTGATTCACTTTGACTTGGGTTAAAAGTCTGAAATTCGGAACCTTCACGCCAAAAATAGCAATTCTAATTTCAGATACAAACCCAAAATATGTAACAGTCATTTCAAAAATAAACAAAGACAAAAATCAACATACACACATATGAACATATTGCGGTGCAACAGAGCGGCGAGCCCCTGGGCCTAGCGCATTTCTCACATCACAACCATGCCTTATGAGGGAATTGAGGGGACCTGCGAATTTCTGCCGGTTCCAAACGGTTAATAGAAAAAGCGGTTTTCATGCAACGAATTTACTAACGGAGGACCAATGCCAATTTCTCGCGAAAGGTGATACTGGTGGGAAAAAATTTTTGCTGGTTTCTGTAGGGATGAAAGTTAATACATAGGGTCTGGAATAAACTTTGGAGAGCAGAGCAACATTATAGTCTCTTAATAATATTTTAAAGAATTAGGCTATGAAGAGCTTGTGGATACTCTTTAAATGTTCTTTAACTGCTTTGTGAGGTTCTATGAAACAGATCATCCATATAAATAGAATTGATAACGATATCCTTGGTCTTAAGATCTGGTGCGTTACAATCGGCAATCTGGTGGATTGTTTTGATTGCTTGCCATGGTGCACAGTTTACACCGTACGTCACAGTGTTTAGCCAGAACTCACCCAATGGTTGTGTTTTGTTGGGGCGACAGAGGATCCGAATTTTATCTCGATCGGCTTGAGGTATGAGGAATTGTCGAAACATTTGTTGCATGTCACTGGTGTAAGCAAATTTGTATTGCTTATTTTGATGGATTATATCGAAAATATGACACTGCAATTTTGAACCTGTGTGGATAAGTTGATTTAGAGAGATCCCGTTGCTTGACGGCGTGCACTGGCATTGAAAACGTTACTCAATTTATTAGTGAGCGCATTTTTTCGGATGATGCTGATATATGGTATATAAAAGGCGTTTCCGGTTTCGTCTCGCTGCTTTTCAATAGGAATTGGAGACATATGATTTGAGGCGAGATAGTCTTCCATAAAATCGTTTGACATTTTTTTATGGATTTCGTTTTGTTCCCAACGTCGTCGTTCTTGTCCAATATAGAATTTCATTGCGCTCCGGTAGGAATTTCCTAATGCTGGTGCGTCAACTTTCCAAGGTGTTGGTACCATGTATTGGACGGCCATCTTCGATTCGAGAGTATTTTTTGATGAAAATGTTTTCGCAGTATGAACGATGCGATTGGTAAGAGTCATCCTCCGTGTCATCTCCGCAATAACGTTATTTTCCGTGTCTAAAGTGAAATTTAGGTAAACGAAGTCGCATACTATCCTGAAGTTATGTCTTCTTGTCGATGTCGAAGTTCTCTGTTCTTGTTTGATATATGCTTATACTTATACTTATAGCATATACATACTTCGTTTTACCCTCGTTTCAATGCTCGCAAAAGCACCTAAGAAATCACGCAATAGCTTCGTTGTTCATCGTGTTAATACGAGTTGAGGTCCTTTTTAACTATTAAGCATCACTATATTTAAAAAAAAAAGTCATTGATCTTAAGAAAAGCTTATACAAATACTTTAATGCTCATAGACATACCTTCCATAACTTTTCTGCTTAAGTGAAGTGAAGTTACTGCAAGACTTTGTAAGAAATTTTTTTATTTCCTTTTTAGACACTTAAGTCAATACGAAAAAGACTCGCATTACGCATTAGGAAAATTAATGTCAATTCTTGTGAATATGATCGTTAGTTTTCTCATTATCAGGTTTATATTAAAGTTCCATAACGAACCACCTGTTTACTTTTATGCAAACTGTTTATATATTTGATTCCAGCAATTCAAATTTGAAGAACAGCAGTTGATCTTCAAGAGGCTACACAGAACAATAACTCAAGAAAGCACCCACCACAGCACGCCCCAATTGTGAAACTCATGTTTTGAAAGCGGCCTTCGTCGTTTATGGTGATTTCAATGCCACTTGACAAACGTTTGCTCGCTAAAATTTTGCAAAATTCTTCGATTTTTTTTCTCAAGTGGTGATATCATGTTTTTTTTCGGCTGTTATATAAAGAAACATACTCTGGCTTTTAAGCAAAAAACAATACTTCATAAGACCAGCCTTTGTTCAATAAAGCTGTCTATTGAAGACTACCCTATCGAATATAAAGAAAAAAAACAAAAATAGACCATTTTTAATGCCGTTTAGACTATTCCAAAACGTGTGTTTAGTTTCTGCTTTATTCGGCTAAGATCCTTTAACTATGAATATTTGCTTAGGTGTGTTTATTTCGCTTAAGGCTCTGTAAAGACATGTTACCAATTTTCCTGTTCTGTGTTTGTTTAAACATTTGACTAAATATGAATTTCTGAAAGTGACTTCGAGTCGCAACAGTTTATGATAAACCGAAAATAATTGTCAAAGCTAAGAGAGCTACTTGTAGTTGAATCCATAATCATTTTTTATTTTCTTGAATTATATTAGTTCAGATATTCTGCGTTAATAGCCACTGCCTGAGTACCTGCAGCGTTTTACTAATTTAATTGTAACATGTCAAAAAACTTTTGGTTTCCCAATACGCTGTGAATATGCCTTAACAGTAGCACAACGTGTCGCCACCATCCAACTGATCAATTTACATTTACTCAGACTCCACATCAATTCATTGCGAAAACTTATCATTTTGGAAACGTAATCAAACACCTCGTGAGCCCTTTGCAACCAAATTCAAAATATAAACATAAATATTCATAGATTTGGTATGACGAAAAGCAACGTGAATCCCTTGAATTGTCGCATTTGATTTATTACAGTGGCTTTAGTCGTTCTTCATATTATGAAAAAGAAAAAAAAAAACATCTTGGCACCTCTGGAAAAATAAAAATTTCAGTCAACTCTACCCAAGCAAAACCCAAAAATGGCTATCACCACTTCAAAGAACACCTTCGCCGACAGCTAAAAATAAAACTCACTCACAGGTACAACACCGTGCAGCAGATACATCCATCTACCTAGTTTGAAAGAAAAAAAAAATAATCAAAAAATAATAACTTAACCGAGACATTGAAACAGGTGGAGAATAACTCCAATAGCTCCGAAACCCAGCACCTGAATACAGGTTGCGCATAATTCGGCGGTTGTGCGATAACGTTGCGACCAGGTACAGTGGCAGGGAACCTTACCGCACAGTTCATCATCGTGTCTACTTGGTGGTGGTGTGTATACTTTATAAACAAAATACAAAAAAATAATACAATCAATAAAAACAAAAAATTAATGGGGCCAAGGTAGCATACCTTGAGAGAAGCTACAATACGGCTGGAAACTTAATTTTTTGTTGTGACCTCGAAAGGCTGTGCGCGAACGCAGCTCATTATACAAAACAACACACATACCTACACATACGAGATATTTATTTCGGTGATTGATGTTCCACCGATCCCCTCCCTCTTCCCGAAACATCGTTGTGTTGTACGTGTTGCTCATCCATGGAAGCTTAGTTTTTTGTTTTACTATTTGAACTTGAAATTATCTCGTTAAGATCGAGGCATTCATTTAAATGGCAAAGATAAGGAAGAACCTTCTAGAATTTAGAATTTTATTTAATTTGCCTAAAAATATTAATTTCATTCCAAGACAAAACCATCAGCCATAAATGTGCTTTAATTGCTTTTCGCATTTTATAATTAAACATCACTGTCACCTAAGATACTCTCTCAACAGAACATCATGGACAGGACGAGTGCAAAAATTCAGTGCGAAATACTTATTCGCACTCGATGTTCGTGTACCAATCGAAAAAGAACATAATTACGAGAACGAGTATAAAATCTTTGAAAACCATCATTCCTCCACAGAGTGTGGACTCACTTGTCTGGCCTACTTAGAATGTACGTGTACGAGTAATTATAAAAATTTTAGTTCTAAAAATATTGCCTCTTTGACATGGTCGAAAACTATAACAAGCAAAGCGCGGTACGAAAATGAGGAGATCTTCGCTGTTGCCGGCTAAAACGGGAGCTGATGTGATTTGTGTTGTATTCTTTATTTAAGGAATGCGTGAAGTTAGAAATGAAATCTGTAATTTCGAGGTATGTTTTAAAAGAATACAAGACATTAGCGATCCATCTGATTTGATGACAATCGAAAAGTGTTTCTTTATTACAACGAGACGATCGGAACGAAACAAATTGTTTTAGGATGTATGACAGAACTGAAGGTATCTGATTTCTTATGTATACATATGTAGTTCAAATAAAAAACAAAGTCACGTAGAATCAGACCATAACGCAAGTTGCATTTAAACTACCGAATAAATTCATTAACCTTGGCTTTTTGGTTTTTGATGGACGTGCTGCAGTGCAAATAAGACAGTAACACGAACTAGTAATACATATGGTCGTTTAAGTAATTGTCAGTAAAAAACGGTTTCTTAGAACGTAAACAAAAAAACCAATGCTTTTGGGACACTAGCGCTTCCTAGAAAACTTCATAATGACAAGGTTGCACGTATTTAATGTTGGTAGCCTATATTTTTCGATTAGTGTTTCAAGAAATAAAACAATTTCCTCAAACAACAACAAAACACTAAACACTGTTTCTTTACAGCATGCAATCGAATTATTTCGTTATGTCCGAAGGGCCAACGGGACAGGCTATTGCTCATAGACTTAAGAAACAATAACCATTGGACTACCCGTTCTCTAACCCGTTACTCTAAGCATAATATCCTTAAAAATACACAGGTCACCAAATACTAGGTACTGCCCATTTAAAAGTTTGCAAGTACATTTTTAAAGAAGTTACAGCTATTCAAAAGAAGTTATATGTACTTATTTTGAGTTGGCTAGCCATAGTTGAAAGTTTTGAAAAAAAAATTGCGTTTAACAGAAATTTCAGCCAAATGGTGAGAAGTCGGGTAAGAAAAGTTCGATTTGGCATAGAATAAACCATATACACTCGGGCGTATGCGTGCTTTTTCAGATTTTTTTTTAATTGAACAATCTTTAAGGAATTTATAGCGTCTACCATCTATGGTATGGTTACTAAGTGTTATAACGTTTAAGGAATTTATGATCTCTACTAATAACAACAAATTGGAGATTGGCCTGCAATCATGATTGATGCCACTATAAAACTCATACGAATAAATGATTTATTATTACAAAAGTATAAACATTGAGAACAGTAATTTGCAATGGTTGTTTGTCCGCATTAATGGTTAGCATGTCACCCTGCTAACCCAGAGGTTCGTCGAATCCCAGCAGAGGCAAAATTTGGCAAGTCCTCCGTTAGTAAATTCATTGCCATGAAAAGCGCTTTCTCAATTAGCCGTTCGGAACCGGCAGAAAATTGTAGGTCCCCTCCATTCCCTCACAAGGTATGGTTGTGAGAAATGCACTAGGCCCAGGATCTCCTCGCTCTGTTGCGCCAACCTATTTATTTCTTTTATTTTTCTTATTCATTTATACTAAAAATAAATAAAAACAATACACAAAAGGATTCAGAAAACGAAAAAGGACTCACAAGAAACTGTTTTACTGATTTTATTTGTTTAACAATAAACAGACATATGAGCAACATCGAAGAGGATACAAAGCCGGAAGCAGGAACGAAATACATGAACTTGGCTGAAATTTTCAAAACACAAACCATTAGGGATATTCTGGTCTAGATGCACGAATTTGACGCAATTTTTGAAGCGCCTTAAAAAAAGACAATCAATATTTTTAATATAAGTTCTTGTACAGTACATTATCGATTAACACAAATCTCGATTCACGCAACTAATCGATTTCCGCAACTGAAAATTGCTGAATTTGCTTCATTTATGACGAGGCATTTCTTCTTATTGCAACAATCTCGGTTATTACAAAAACCATTTTTGTATTTAGTTGCAGTTGTCGAAAAGGCACAGTATTTTTTAGTTATTCAAGAATGCAGTAAGAAAAGTAATAATTTAAAATTCAAAAACTTAGCAGCTGATGAAGTGAGGTAACTGAAAAATTTTGCACACGACCATACCCACGATTCCAACACTACTAGCATTTCGAATAAAAAGGTCATTAATTTAGAGTACATAATGCAGCTGTGGTACCCGTGGCGGGATGGTAAGCTTGTCTGATGTTTACTCAAAGGTTCGTGGTTCGATTCCCATCAGGAGCAAAAATGTTTTTTCACGGGTATCGTCCTTCACGAGGAATTGACAAGTCCTCCGTTAGTAAATTCATTGCCATGACAAGCGCTTTCTCGATTAGCCGTTCGGAGCCGACAGGAAATTGTAGGTCCCCTTCATTCCCTAATAAAGCAAGGTTGTGAGAAAAGCGCTAGGCCCTGTGGCTCCTAACTCTGTTACGCCACACTATTTATTTTATTTATGTTATGATGCCATCTTTATTTTTTAATTTACAAAGTTATTTTTTCCCAAAATGGTGACTGCTTGGAGAAACAACTTATTTTTGTTCCACTTTTCTTGAGATTCCCGATTTTTTTTTTTTCAAAAATTTAACATTGAAATTTGGGGATGAGAATAGTTTATGCGATTAAGACTGGCCATCACGACGCGTAGCGGTTGTAAGTAGAACTAAGGTGGCAGACAGCAACTGAGATTTTGAATTAGATTTGTAGCTTTTCCGACAAAATTGTTTTGAAAAAAGTATGCTTTGTCGTTCGAAAATTCGATGTTTTTACTGAAATTGATTAATTGAAAAATGTTAAACTAAAATACCACCACAAAGTTAGCTAAAAGTGTCCGAAATGCAAATGCAAAAACCAGCTGTGTTTGTGTATAAATAGAAAAACATAGTCAAGAATGTGCGTTAATTTTAAAAAAATAGAAAACCAAAAAAATTTCAATGAGTAATTAAGTTAAACAAAATAAATCATCCCTTCAAAAAAAATCCACGTAGACCTTTGTTTGCACTTTTTGGCGTTTTCTTAAATTTTTCAAGTTAAAATTTTATGAATGTTAAATATACAAATCACCCATGTGCACTAGTCTTCATAACGACAGTTTAAATGTTTCTCGCAGTCTAAGTCATGAAATTATGTTTTAGACTTACGTTTTATATTCAATCTGCCATTCCTACTGCATACTTAGGAACATACTCGAATTCGAAATATGAAGAAAATTTAAAATTTCTAGACCAGAATATTCCCTTAATGATAAAGAAGAAATAAAAGCCACTTTTCTATTGCTTCTAAGCCAATGCCAAAGGACATTAAGGTAGCTAAAAATGCTTTGACAAACTGATAGAAAAAAGAGTAATAATAAACAAAAAAGTACGAATTATGATGGACGGACTTTTTTGTTTTGGAACAAACAAAGAAAAATTAATATTGACGAAAAAAAGAACGAAAAAGCTAAAAAACAGAAAACAAAAGGTTGAAAAGAGTTTTTACATTCAAAAAATATAATAAACTCATGATTTTGAACACTTTATTGTTAACTTTTTTATTTTATTCAACAGCCAATAAAAATATTCAACAAATCTTCTTCTTTTCATTTCCGGCGTTACGAGTAGTGATCTTGAAGCGATCACAACTCTCCCACTTTTCTGCTTCACACTAGTGATCCGCCTGTGGGGTACGCCGCGTTGACCTCAGAAAGCGTCGGCAAGCCTCCCGGTTTTGGACTGTTCCATGTCTGAGGCCAACCAAATGCTGCTGTTTTTGCATTTGCTTGTACCAGGAGTGTTTTGGCCTGCCTTTTCTTTTTCGTCGCGAATTTATTGAAACGTTGTACGATATTGCCTTTTGGACGGGGTTCTGCGGATCTCTCCTTTGAACATGACAATACCAACTGAGCCGGTCGTGCTGAATTTTGTCCAAGATGGTACTTTTGACATGAAGGCTTCCACGGATCTTAGTACTTCTAATTCGATCAAGCTTTGTTACTCCTACTGTCATCCGAAGCATCTTCATTTCGGCTGCCGTCAATTTGCTCTCATACTTTTCGTACATTGTCCAACATTGTGAACCGTATGTCAGAGCTGGACGGACAACTGCTGTGTAGAGTCTTCCCTTCAGCTTAGGGGGAATTTTTCGATCACAGAAGATAGCGGAGTTTTCTCGCCACTTCATCCACCCTACGCTTACTCGATGATTGATGTCGTCATCACAAGTTGCTTCACTATTGATCATAGATCCCAGATATTTAAACTTTTCACACTTGGGAAGCACATTTCCATTCAAATAAATGTCTGGAATAGGCTAGGTTGAAAATATTCAACAAATCAATCTTAAAAATGTCGAGATAATGCTTATTACATGACAAATAACAATGAATTAAATAAATAGGGTGGCACAACAAAGTTACGCTTTTCAAAGACCTAATATTTCATGTCGATTCCGAATCTAGAAATCGTTTATCATGGCAGTGTGTAGTTACTCTCGGATTACTTGACAATTTCTCGCGAAAGGCGATAGCTGTAAAAGTCTTTTGTTTTTTTAAACAACAAGCTTTAACTTATTAAGTAACAAACTGTCGGATTTTCCAATAATGACTTGACATCTTTTTCTTACACACAAACCATTTGAGATAATTCAAAAACTTTACTATCGACTTGAAGTAAAATCGAAACATTTATTAATGAAACCCGAATTTTTGTTCAACCCGTTGTCTCACCCACACGGTAACATCACACAACGAATGTGTAGACTCAAGTTTTTGCACTAAGCTTGTTATTGCCTCTTATTGCCTTATTGCCTATTGCATCCTAACGCTGCGGGGCGCCCGACAGCTGCTTCGTCCTTAATGTCCTACAATTCCTTGTATTGCCTGCGGCTTAAATTTTTGAATGCTCAAGGACATCTAGATCCTTTGTACTCCCTTCCTTTTAGTTGAATCGAAAACTGCTCTGAAAACTTTAAACGCATTTTAAACTGCATTTTTAAAATTTGCCGCAGCTGTAACTCACGTAAATATTAACAAATCGTCTTGAAATCTTAACTACATACTCTCCATATGTTATTACTTACAGCCATCTACAACTTCTACGATCGGATAAAAATTGTAAATTTGGCAGCTATCGAAAAACGATTTTTTTGACGAAATTTGGACCTTTTTTTTAACTTGCGGTTATTTTGTAAGTTTCCAATTTTTCACTCCAATTAAAGATGGCTGTATGGGAAAAAAGGGTCTATTTTAACGCCATTTTTTAATTTTCTTGATACAAGTACCAGAAAAGAGGTAACCGTGGTGTGATGGATAGCATGTCCGCCTGTTAATCCAGAGGTTCGAGTTCGAATCCCAACAGAGGCAAAAATGTTTTTTCACGGGTATCGCCTTCGCGAGGAATTGGCAAGTCCTCCGTTAGTATTCATTGCCACGAAAAGCGCTATCCCGATTAGCCGTTCGGAACCGGCAGAAAATTGTAGGTCCCTCCATTCCCTCACAAGGCATGGTTGTGAGAAATGCGCTAGGCCCAAGGGCTCCTCGCTCTGTTGCGCCACCCTATTTGTTTATTTATTTAAGTACCAGAAAAACTTAAAACAATGCGGCAAATGGACGTCTTCTAATTTCAAGGAGTTCAAGACATGGTCCATATCTCTCTTGGCTTTCAATATTTTAACTCCTGACAATTTACATGAATATATGTATGTATGTATGTATAATAAACTCCTAAGATTACAGAATATTTGAAGCTATAGTTTTTTTTCACGCCTTCAAAAAATCACCTCCGTTTGAGCTCGAGAAACTAGCCGAGCCCCTTAAACTTGCTGTCGGTCACCGAATCCGTATTACAATAACAGTTAGATGATTAGTGAAGGGGTTTCCTCCCACCTTTTCGTGGGCTTTAGTCTTTCTTCGGACATTCATTATATCGTAGAATTTGTACATAAAATAAAACAAAATGTTCATAGAGGTAAGAATCACAACATACTAACGAGACAAATATAACTCAGCTAATTTTATACATATATGTGCAAACATAACTTGCCCATATATGTATGTAGTTAAAATTATCCCTACACGCTGCGTAAAAGCAAATAATGACAAAATACAATTTTTCAGATTTCCTGTCACTTTTTTATTAATAAAAACGTGTGGATCATGATAATGTACACAATGTTGCATTGTTAGATTGTATCACGGCACTCAACGGAGCTCATGTACACAAATATTTTGGAAGTGAAGAAGAAAAGCGTTTGTTTTGACTTAAAGATGAACACTATTTCATTCTTTTCAGATGAGCAAAAGATTTTGTTGAGATTTATGAAAACTGAATGTACCTAAACCTACATACATAAATGCAATTTTCTGTTTTGTTCTGAGAAGGCATGACTTTGATATCAACCATAAATCTTTCAAAATTTAAAATTGTTTTGAATTTTAAGATCTACCATCATTTCCTTCATTTTTTGGATATTATTATGAATGTACATACTACGCAAAAAAATTAGGAAAATATATTATAAACGTAGGTATCCGAATCTCTTAATTCGCAGTCTAACCCGGAAGAGCGTAACGTAAACGTAGATGCTGAAGTTTGAAAGAGAATAAAGTGATTAATTAGTGTGAGCTCAGTTGAGTCTAGAGTCTTAAGTGAGTGCCCAGCCCAATACCCATGCCCAGACCCCAGAGCCCAGTGCGCAGTGCCTCCGTAATTTCTAATACAATATACAAATCTCCAAAAGCTTACTTCATTGCACTTAGAAGGAGAACTCACTTCCTCTCTTTATAAAGCTTCAACTTCTAAACACGAAACATGTCGCTAACATCCAGACCAGACACAGTACTATAAGTATACCCATGAGAGAGGAAGTTGAGATTCTCCAGTCCCAACTCCCAAGCTAACCATTCCAATTTTCCAATCCCACACAACCTCATAATATACACCAGCACTGCCGGTTATCTATCTGCGCCGAGTGTTGCCTTGCCATTTGCCAATGCCACTAGAAACTCTTCTCTTAACAGAACTAAAAATTGTGTGTTCTTGTAAACATTTTCTTTTTTGTATACAAGAAATTTCATTGAACTTTCGCTTCACAGCGAGGAGAACTCTTCAACTACACCAACAAATTAGAATTATGTAGTTTGTTTTCGTTTTCTTTTAAAATTTTTTTTTTTTAATTTTTTTGTCGTTGGAAAACTCTAACATGTTAGAGAGTAACAGAACTGTTGTTTGCAGACTGAATTGTCCATTCTAGAACAGTTCTAATCTAACAAAAAATGGGTGCCTACTGCAAAGCGGGGCGGTTGAATGCATGATTTGAACTGCCGCACCATGCCAGCCAAGTCAGCCGGCCGGTTCCCGGTTTATGTATGGTGTTTGGTGTGTGGTGTGTGGTGGTGGTGACTGGTGCGCGAATAAGAAGAATGCATGTTGAGCTAGGTCGGTTGAGGTCGTTGCCACTCAAAATCTAAGAATGTTGCTAAACAGCAAAAATGTTTTTTTGTTTTATTTTTGTGATTTTGTGTTGCATGGTATTTAGTTAGCGTGTTGCGTTTGTGTTTTCAAATGAAAACGATAAAAGGCAAAGCACAACATGCGATTTCAAATTATCCGAATGTAAAAACGATTATCACTTAGTATTTAAAATTTAATAAATATGCGCTTTGGCTGAGTGAAATCGAGTCTTTGGTTTGAGTTTTCACTACCAGTAGCATGCTCTTATGTGTCTGGCTGCGACTGTGACGGACTGATACACAGTGGATAAAAAAAGCAAAAACAAAAGGAAAATTATATAAAACAAAAACAAAAGGAATGCAGTGATGATTAGATGATAGAAAGCGAAATGCGGAAGGAAGTTTATTGAGTGGAGCGCCGAGTTGTACGAACTTACCTCTGGTTTTTTTTTTTTTTTTTTTTCCTTTAACAGATGCTCATCCGCGGCTTATTGAATTTTTAGCTGATTATAAAATTGCATTAATGTTTCATGTGAGTATTGTTTTCCGATGGGGAAATTGTTTTTTTTGCGTTGTTTTGCTCAGCCATTTTAATTTCACATAATTATGTGTCGATATGTTATTAGCCTTTTCTGCTTGGTGGCATACGGAAATGGTTTAACTTTGAGGTTTTTCTTGCAGTTGGCAGGAAATGCATTTTGAAACTATCGAAAGTTCCGGAATGAATTATTTAAATGACAAAATGTCTGTAATATATACATTATGTACATACTCTCTCGAATAAATAGGTTCACTTAAATTGTTCAGATTCCAAAATAGAACTAAATAGGCTTCGGTATAAGCTTCTGAAATTTTGTTTGCCTTTTCCAAATAAATTTTGGTGAATGACTCAGAAATACCAGTAGCCTATTTCACTAACTTTCAAATTCGTAATTTCAAGCGTTTTTAACAAAGTTTATGAATTTTTTAATCAAAATTGCTCCACCAAACTGTTGTCCACAGTAAAAAAAAAAAAAAGGAGAATTGTTGAAAAAATTTCTTTTCTGTTGCACCAACCCCGAAGTCATGATTCGCAAGCAATGAACTTTATTAAATAAAACTATTTTATGAATTTCTATTTCATGAGAGAACAACTTCATTGTTGCAAGGAAGGCTGTGAGCGAAAGGTCTTATCTGAACTTGATACACAACATGAAAAAAAATTAAAAACTTATTTTTCTTTCATATACAAAACCCGAGAGTCTGTTTTGGAAGTAAGGGTTGGTATGTATTTACAAATAACTAAATCTAATTATGTCGCCTTATACGCTGATGTCGTAGTTTCATGTCAAGTTTGTTTCTGAGCTGTAGAATCCTTACTTTATAGAGAAAGACTTTATAGACGTCGACGGCCAGTCCTTCGTCATTTTATAAAAGCTGAAACTTTTTCTGTGCTTGTCCCCTATAGTGGTAAGAACGATTTGTGAGTATGAAGTTTGGATTGTGGTTAATTGGCCAGGTACGTGGTGGCAAGGGTCTTAAACTGAAACTTTAGATTCGTCAAAGTATAAAGCTTTTTGATATTTTCTTCAGAATACATAAGAAAACGCGTCACCTTGCGCCGGACAATTGGTGCAGTTGCAACGCCTTGCCAGACAAACCAAACCTCTAATAAATTGCTTACGCCATAGTATTAAAGCTAAATTTTGACCGGGTGTTTTGCATAAGATGCGACAGAAACTCAGGACAGATAGGGCCAAGACAAGAAAAAAATAACAATTTTGCCTTATTTAGAGTCATTTTTTTTTTATTACACTAATTGCTTCCAAGAGTAAACTATATTATTCTTAAGGCTAAAGTTTATTTTTTAACACAGCTACCACCTCATACCTGGCCAAGTAACCACAATATAAACTCCATAATCACGAATCGTTCTTACCAGGAAGCGTGATGCCATAGGTGCTTTTGCGAGCATGGAAACAGAAGCTGCAAAAATAGGTTTGAACTGTAATGCTCACCGAAGTAAGTGACTCGAACGACCAAATGTTTTAGCATAAAGCGAAATAGCTGAAAAAACTTGTAAGAAACTTAACTTTCGTTAAAAGGAATAAAAGACGACCATTTTCTTTTGCACTTGGTTCGATTATTATTTTTATTCTATGACCTGGTAATGACGTTCAATTAGGTAATTTCTAGTCAATTGTTTTCGTATGAGTTGTTCATTTGTGGAACGTAATTAAGTTAGATATATTCGTTTAGTTCATAATTTAAGTTGTAAAAATTATTGTACTTTCGTACACACAGAGAAACTATAAGCTTTTATAAAATAACGAAAGTCTGGTCGTTGGATCTTAGGCTGTTATGTTTACTCTGAATACCGAAATAATGATTTTTGAAAAAGCGTCGGTGACAATGTCACAACAAATATTTTCCCAATTTTCGACTACTTTTTGCATCATTTTGAGCCGTATGTCAGCAACAAGTAGCGAATATTTTCTTCCAAAATCCGCGATATTTAATTGTCTGACCTTGGAAGTCACAAAGTCGTAAATTCAAAACTAGGGAAAAATCGGCGGCGTCAGCAGCGATTTCGTTCGATACGATTTACCGAACGTACGTAGTGCCCAAAAATCGTGCGGCTTAAATTTTTTCACGATAAAATGGCAAACCAAACTGAGCTGAATCAAGTGACAGCTGTCAAAGAGACTTGCTCCGAAAAAGTATTGTCAGATTGAAAACTGAGCGAGTCACTCATACTTAGTGCAGTTATCTCCAGAGCGCATTATTATGGATTTTCATTCAAACTCAATTGACCCGTTGTTGTGTCAGTGGCGTAATAATTTTTAATAATAATTAACGTGCACAGCAAGAGATTATGAATATCCGATATAATATTTTGAAATAATGTGCGAGCATTTGGGAGAATCGAAAGGGATTTAATAGAAGACACCAATTCACGCTGCTTTTGAAATTTTGTGAATCGAAATGCAGGGGAAAACAGGATCGGGTAAAGCTTTAGTCATTTGGTTAGTGCGATCAAAATATGAATCTCTTTACTTGACTGTATGTCCCGAAGTTGAACTCAAGGTTAAACTGATGAGCATTCCTAGCGATGCGGGTGTTTCGGCTAAACTATTTTAGAGGAGGCTATTTCACTAGACCACTGTTTTTAAATAGACCATAGAAGAGAGAGGGAGCAAGTAACATTTCGATGACCTTTAAGAGAATCAAATGGCTCTACGATTGAACTTTCACGTATACGTTCCTTGTTCGTATACGTTCTTTTGTGCTTGTGTTGGAGTTTTCAACTAAAACTAACACTTGCATTAATGATGAAGAACATACATATGAGTTTGCTCTAAATTCAGTACCGCTTGAGTCTCTGAGATGCAAGAAAAAAACACTGTTTTGTGCCCTATCAAGTAGGCACAAAGATCTGAGAATGACCAGATGAGAGAATTACACTCTAGTTTTGGGCAAATGTATGCTTCATAAATTGAAGCCAGATCAAAAAGGGGTGAAAATTTTCCTGCAAATTTATGAAAATAAAGAAGAGAGTGGGAGGCAGAGCCAGTATTTATAAAGTGCTAACCAATCAGACGTGAAACCACCCAATACAATTTGTATTGAACGGTCACGGTCGGAAAGGTAGTTTCCAATACAATGAAGAAGATGCCAAACTCTATCTCGAAATAATCTAAATGTCTCCAAAGAAGATTGGTTCCATTTTTTGGTGAGATATGCCATCAAATCACCAGTGAATTTTTTGCTACGAAAGCAAAGTCGGTCATTCTTCAAGATATTTCATGAGCGGACGGTTTATCAACGTTTCCATGAAAAATAGAAAAGACTTTAGTGTAATTGGACGGTATTTGGAAGGGGGCAGGCTATACAAATGCTGTTTTCTACTCAGAAGGGTCCGAGAATAGGATAGGCAGAAAAGCTTACGCAGTGGTTTTGCCAGCTTAGAAGAATAGCCCTTTAAAACAATGGCGGGGATACCATCTGTACCAGCGGATTTATGTATATAGAGATCCTTGAGGATTCTCGCAAAGAATTTGCAGTCTCAAGCTCAGGCAGAGAAAATATGCCATCATGAAGCCTCGAATTAGCACAGCAAATTGTGCTGCCAAAAAATTGGTGAGCTGTAAAGTGGAAGTTTAAGGTTCCAACCAACTAAATATATACATACATAATTCTTTTTTTTTTTTTCAATTGAATCGCCCTTTCGTGAAAAGTTTGAAAAGTTTAGAAATAATAAGAGAGTAATTACAAAGCCATGAAAAAGCAATTTTTCACTTGGAATCGCCAAAAAAAAGAATTGCATTTCCTTCTATTTCCTCGTAACATAACGGGGAAAGTTAAGATTAAATAATCATTCAAAAACTTAATCAAATTTTTGTTAAGTTCTAAATTTTACAAAATTTTTTTGCTCAAACTCTTCTCTGTCTAATTACTGTCTCATTTAAAAATATAAAAACCGTGAAAAATATTTCCTTTTCGATGTTTCTGGGCTTCGAACCACGAATTTACTAAGTTACAGGCAGTTTTTCATGCCAAATTCAATTGTTTAATAATATTTCATATCAAATACACGAATATAACGATATCTGAAGGCAAATTTTGAGATTTTCAGTTTGATTGTTATGGTCTAATCTTGAAAGCATGTGAATCTCCTGAACTATAAAACTGGATTTTTAAATTAAAGTTCATTTCCAATGATATTGTGATTTTATGGTAGGCATAAATCAACATTCTTTAAAGGTTCCATAAATAAGAAAATTCTTGCAAAGTCTAGAACGCAAATTACTGTATCTGCATTTACTCTACTAGAAAACGTGGACCAATTTTAGCAATTCCTTGAACGCACAAAGCTTTTGGTTCACAGAACTTATTAAACTCCAACCTGCCAGAACCATAGTTTTTGTGAAGTCACCAAACTTCATTTAAAAGAAAAAAGTGTTTTTCGTTACAATACAAGTCGCAACATAATCAGATGTTCTTAATAGACAAAAGTGTTACCAGCCATTGCAAATTTTTGATTTTGCTTAGTAGTATTACACAATCACAAATGAATTTATTTTGTGAAAGCAAAGCAAATATTACTACGCGCTCTTCACATAACATCAAGTCCAACGTCATTGAATATAATGTTCTTATAAGAAATCAATGGGATGTGATAGCTTTTGAAATACCTAAAACTACCTCATACCAGCATGAATCCATGAACTTAAAGCATGAAATCCATTCACAACGTCATAGCATCACTCTTACAAGTCGTGTGACGTTTCATCGACTGTTCACTGGCATTGAAAATAGTCTATTAAATTTATTTCTACTCTGTTTTTTTTTACCGCGTTCTTATAACATTGTCATGCAATAAAACCTAACATTTCAATACCATGACCATGATAACATTACGTCATTTGAAAATTATAGAAACACTTCCATCTTGGGCATTAAGTAGAAGTTAGAAAAGCTTTCAGCTTAGCCATATTTTTACTGTGGTGTAGTGTAAAAAATTGGTGAAGTCCGCTCAAGCTCAAGGATACCGAAACAGAAAGAAAAATTAATTAGACAATGTAAGACCCTAGCTTCAAGTTTAATGCCGCAGCATTGTCACACCCACACACCATCAATCCAACATAAGCTTACACAAGTTGGTCATAAATTGTGAGGGTCATCACACCAAAGCAAAAGCAACTCAACCTATCATTTCATCGGATAACCTTGCCCGTTTCATGTTCAGATATTTGCAAAATAAGGGTAAGATTGTGACTCAAATCTAAAGTCCCTTGACTACAATACTATCGCGTCTATCCTTGTATCCAAGAACTACTGAGCAAATTGTATTTTTAATAAAAATACACTTTCCAAATGAAAAATTAAAAAAACAAAAAAGCACTGAACCGGCCTCCAACAACTAGGTACACTGTACACAATCGTTACTTATCTCCCGCTCTCATAGACTCTACAATGTCGCTCACGACGTTGCCGTCGCCGTCGTTGTCGACAACGACAGACACACCACATATACAACTGTGTGCCGTCGTCGTCTCTCTATACACGTAAGCTGAACTTCAATAGCAGGCCAGGGTTGCTCGACATTGAGTGAAAAAATTGGCACACGAACACTACATTGAGCTGAGAGCTTTAGCCATATACCCGTTATCGGGGCAAAAACGTGTTAAATGTTGCACCTCCCTCACTGCCGTGTATAGTAAATTAGAGACAACAACGTTTATCTTGACAAAATAAATTCAATTTATACCTACCCAAGCATGATACTTACATACAGTGCGTATGATAAAGCGCTTTTTAAACGCAAGAGCTTTTTCCACTCAATGCCGCGATCGGCAATATAAGGTAAGGTGCGCTCGATAACAACTACAACTACAAAACAGAGAGACCAGAAAATAGTCTGATAACCAGCGTGGGAGTTTCAATCTTGTGCGTTTTCTTTTTCTTCCTTTTTTTTCATTTTTTGTAATTGAAAAGCTCTGCAAAAATTTATACTCAACTGCGTAGATCATCGCAAAAAATATGAGCATTTCTACATCTCTACACAAGTGTAACCCTGTGCGGGACTGACCTTCGGACAAATTTATACGTTCGGCTGCGCTACTGCTCGCTACTACTGCTGCGTGAACAAACATGAGTGTTGTCGTTTGTGAATTGCAAAATATTATGATTAATGAATTGTATTCGGTTTTTGAAGCGCAAACTTTCAATGATTTTGTGTGTTTTTGTTTTTCTTTTTTTTCGTTTTCGTTTTGAAAGCTCGCATGCTAACATTTTCACAGAAATAACAGCGCATTTTCCCGTTCTAGAATGATTATCATGGCCAATGTCTAGGTCGTAGAAGTGACTTTATAAACGAACAATCAATACATTTGACCGTGAGTAAGTTCGCGCCGCACACTAGGTATGCCTATATACCACTATACAAGTGCAACATTGCACACTTTTTGCATCGTGTGCACGACTAAGCTGCGGGGTGCTAGCTAAAGCTAGAGAACAACAACAACAACACCAAAATGATTCTAGATACTTTTCGCCTTCTGAGATTATTACGTTTTGTTGCATATTTTGCGGTAGCAACAACTCAAGGACACTCTGAAACACATTATTTTAAACGAAAATAGGATTCAAACGAGATAACCGCTTTAATCAGTCTTAGCGAGCTGAACAAATGTTGTTTTTTGCACTCCACATTGTGCAAAACGTAAACAATACCTTCCTACGTATCGAAAAGTTGAAGGTTTGATTGTATCTGTTGACAAAAAAACAAAAATTGTATCTATGTATGAATACAAAAAAAAAAAAAAAATTAGGTGACCTACTTTTGGTGTAGCGCTGATTATGTCACACATGGTTTTCTGTTGTTGCTCTCTTTCTCCTCTCCTCTATAGACACAACAAGCATGTGTTTTCTTTCTTTCTCTTTCTTCTTGTCTCTACCTCTCTCTTCCTCTCTCCATCTCTATTATCATTATTGCTTTTGTGAGCTGTGACTTATATTTTGACTATCAAATTAGTAACTTTTGCTGGCCAAAGCTCTCATTCCAGAGAACGCAAGATACAAATTGTAATTGGGTAGGAGAATGGCAAGATACAGACACAATGGCAGATGATCTGATCATTTTGTTAAGACGGAAGGTTTATCTTGTCGTTGCCAAAATAACTTTATCAAATCAACTTAAATGATGCGTGTAGTCGTCATTTTTGGCTTTGCTATTATGTATATTTTGGCAAACTAGGTCAGTACCTACATAAATTTTGTCTGCTCAATGGTATTTGTTTTGCTTTTTTCTGGTTTGTTTTTTTGCATAGGAATCAAATTAGATAGTGAAAAAAAATGGTCAAGGTTCATCCGAGATGCGAATTTTCCACACTGATCGGTGGCGTGCTATGGTTTCTCATTTGGAAGCGAAATGTTTTATTCAAAAATTCAGATTCGATTGAAGGATTGAGATTGATTTGTACGCGAAATGATGTAATAAGTTGCCAATGTCACCAATTAAGTATTTAGCAACGACGAGAATCAGGTGACGAGGAGTGCGACTTGTTTGTTATTGCCGTCGCAGTGCGACACATGTTCGGCATGTGGGAACTAAAAAGTCTTGTGGCTATTCTGAATTTTGTTTTGTGTAGAAGACTGGAGCTTATTTTATGAGTTGTATATAAATCATTGATGTTTACTTCATTGCAATGCAAAAAAAGAGTTATTAGTTTTGTGGTTGTGAGAGGGGAACGGGATTAAAATCTAGTACTTCAGTAATGGAGATATAATTATGTTTTTTGGTTTCACTTATCAAAAAGCTTGCAATAATCAGAATCATTATCACATTCATAAGAAAGAACTATCTGGGAAAAGAACCAACCAAACCTCTACTAGGTTTATCTGAATAAGGAATGTTGAAAATATTTACTCTCGAGCTAAGACACTTCCTGAGCTTATGAGATGATTCACAATTACTTTAATGCTGTTTGGTACGTTATTTCACATTCGTGTTGGCAAAGTGTATCAATTCCTTATAAGATATTTTTACTGGTCTATTACAGTCAATTCTTGTGCTTTCTTTTTGTTTAGTTATCGAACCCCAAAAACAACGATTACATCTCGGTATCAAAAAAAAAACACTACGAATTGACGCCCGGCAAGGGACGAAGAAATATCACAAAACCCTTTAAATTTTTACCGACCAAGAGTAGAAAAAAGTTCAACAGCCATCGATCACCGACTTTAAAAGGATACTTACTTACTAACTTAGATGGTCATTCCTTTTGAGCATGGGCCTCACACACTTTCTTCACATACCAAAGATCATTCGGAGTTTTTTTTTTTTTAACAACCAGAGTTTTCTCATCCGCTTTGAATAAGCTCCATTCTTCCGCGCCTGCTTCCAACTGTGATGGTCAAGGCTTCCAAACTGTGATGGTCAAGGCCTTATATAATTGCGGATTAACCAAAAGCAGCAGCGATTGGCAAGAGAGGTCCTCCGTTTGATTTGAGCACCGATGAAGTTCTGTACTAACTCGAAGCTGTCCAAGAAGCAGAAACCCCTGAATGAGCTACTCTTAATTTTAGTTCAAAGGTTTTTCAGGGCTTTCAGTACTAGGATAGATAGATTGTTTTATTAGATAGATTGTTTTATTCATTCCTTAAAAAAAATTTACATTTACATTTGCGCTTTAATAAATTGAATAACTTAGAGCATGGCATTGCTGCCGTCTGCCCGAGTGACTATTCTATAACTTTTTGATTTATTACAGTGTTTTCTTTCATGATAATTTATAATAATTTTTATTTTATACATATTAAAATTTGTGGACTAACTTTAAATACTTTACTTTAAATAAAATTTATTTGATTTTTATAATGACTTTTAGTTTGTTAAATCAGAACAAGTACTGTATTTTGGGTACAGAAAAAAAAGGAAATGAGCTTTATGATTACAGCTTTTAGTTTAATGAATGACTTTTAGTTTAGCTAAAACGAAACATTTTTTTTTTTTTTTTTGCTTATTATTTAGGTAGTTCTATTTTTGATACTGAGAACAAAGCGCTTTAATTTAGGTTTAAAAGTTCTGCTTCTGGAAGACATCGCTTCAGTGCTGAATTTGTATAGCCGAACCCAGTCTTCTCCATTTAGAATAAGTTTTAAGTCTTCTTCTTCCAGGTAATCTTTCTCATTAAAAAACTCTCCTAAGTTCCATCAGCATTGGGCATATTGCAATGAAATGGTAAACGTTCTCCACAAAACGCATATTGCAAAACAGTACTAGGACAATCCACAGGTAACAATAATGACTTCACAGCTAAATGCATCGAATCTTCCCAAAAAACAGACACAAAATGTGGTCGATGCAGTAGAGCTAAGGATATCCCAAAAACAACCGTAGGGCGTCATCAACCAAAATAGAATCTCAGCCCGTACAATAACCTGGTACTATCGAAAAAAGAGAGAGAGAGAGATTGTAGATATGCTTGCTGACAACAATAATGAGCATGAGCGAATTGTTGAGGAAGCATTAGAATTTTCAGAAAAGACGTTTGATTTCATAGTGTGAATAGGAGAGTTATTCTACTCGACGTTACAATATCCCTCCGCAGAACATACTCTTACTTTTGAGGATTCCAACAGACAAAAAGAAAACAAATCAGCATCCACCAAAAGTCGAAAGGCAGCCTAAAACAACTTCCACGAAAAGAGGAAAAGAAAACGTCATATCTGACAAGAGAAGAAAATGTCCAATGTCTAGTTTCCGGAAAATGGAATGAAAAGTTGAACATGTTTTAGGTCACTATAAGTTCGGCAACAGAAAACGTGACGGGCTCTCTTTTTTCGTGAACGTCAGGCTGACAACATCAACTTCGAATATAGTGGAAGATGCTCAGGAGAAGGTAGAGACGGTGGGTGCTGTTTTCGAGCGAGTATATAAGGTGAATGAGTGCATTCGCCCGAATTACGACCTTGAGAATAGAGCCTTCGTTGGACACTTCTATCTTAGAGACGAGATCTCGCATTGGCGATCCGAGAATCCTGGTTTCACTAGGTTCAATGACAACCGACTTGCAAATGCAGTCATCGCCCAGCGAAACGGGGATAACACCCTGTTCGTTTCTAAGATGGACCTCTTGGACATCTTTCACAAAATAAAGAAAAAGAAGTCAGCAGGAGTCGACGGCATACCCAATGTTGTGCTGCGAAACCTCCCTTCGGAAGCGGTGGACATATACACCACGCTGTTCAACAATGCGCTGAATAATGCATATTATCCAGTGCGTTGGAAGACGGCAGTGGTCCATCCTCTCCTTAAGAAAGGGAAGGATGGTTCCAATCCAGCAAATCTCCGGTCAATTAGTCTTCTTCCGAGTATCAGCAAAGTATTCGAGAAAGTTCTCAATAGAGCTCTGTCCACATGGGCTGAGGACAAACATATTATTCCTGAAAATCCGTTCGGTTTTAAGGCGGGCCATGATACCACACATGCCGCGTCTAAACTAGTATCAGATATTCAATGGAACAAAGCTAAAAATCAGTGTACGGGTGCATGTCTGGTTGACTTGGAGAAGGCTTTCGACACCGTTTGGTTAGACGGTCTTTTCTATAAGTTGATTAGATATGGCATGAGTAAACCACTACTATATATTCTGAATGACATGCTTCATGGTAGAACGTTTGTTGTGAAAAGTTGCAATAAAACTTCTACCAGAACTTTTAAAATACAGAATGGTCTGCAACAAGGAGCGGTGAATTCGCCTATTTTGTTTAGCATTTTCACCGGCGATCTAATTGGTTCACTTCACCATGCTATCGCGTACGCCGACGACCTAATCGCGTACAGAACAGGTCCAAAGATCGAGGTCATCAGAATACTCTTGCAGCGTGACTTCGATAAGATTCAGCAATATTGCGATGACTGGAAGTTGAAAATCAACTTCCAGAAATCGGAAACAATTGTGTTTAGAACCTCGTTGGCTCGGGCCTCAAGGGATACGAGAAAGAACTGGCGAAAGCTGGTGATCGTTGATCTATATGGCCACCCACTGCCAAGCAAAGTAGTAGTCAAATACCTGGGCATCTGGCTAGATCAGTATCTATATTTTAACAAACATATGGATGCAGCTCTGGCCAGGGCTAGAGGAGCTTTTGGTCTGACAAGGAGACTGTTTCACAGCAGTCAACTTGATAGCAGAGTGAAGGTGATTTGCTACATGGCCCTCATAAGGCCAATGATTGTCTATGGGTGCCCTGTATGGTTCAATGTTACAGCGTCTCAAATGGAAAAGATTCGGGTGTTTGAGAGACAGTGTCTGCGTACCTGTCTTGGATTGCACAGAACACCAGAGTCGGAGTACAGAAAATATTATCCTAATGAGGTCCTTTACAACGGGGCTCAAATAAACAGAATCGACAACTTCATGATAAAACTGACTCGGGGTCACACTGCAAGGTCTATGTCTTCGAACAATGGCCTGATATTTGGGGCTTACTACCCCAACTTACAATATATGGAGAGAACACGTTTCAATGGATTTGTCCCACCGGAGGCTTTCCTCTATTTTGACATGATAGGTTTGATACAGGACAGATCGGCGGTTCCGTTGATCTACCACGTCTGCCGTAAGTCCGTGGAACGACGGCTCCTTTATGGCCGGGACGTCGCCGCAGTAGGCGGAGAAGCTGAAGAGCTCCTCCGGTTCAGTAGGGCGGTATCAGATCGCGATCGACGGGACGTTGTTAAAACGTCAGAACAGTTCTGGTGGTTGTCTGAGCAACAGGCAGAAAATGATATTGGTAGCGAGTCGCCAATGGCTGGCTTGCACAGGCTTAGTGTGTAAGACTTAGGGTGTAGGGGGTAGACATAGTGGCAACCAAAAAAATTATAAAAACCAAAAAAAAAAAAAAAAAAAATTGTAAAAAATTAAAATCAAAAAAAATGTAAAAACACTGTGCGTCCCAAAATCCAAAAAAAATAGAAAAAATAAAAAATCCCAAAAAAAAAATTATAAAACACAAAAAACAAAAAAAAAAAAAAAAAAATACATATAAAAAGCTACTATGGCTGCTCTAGTTTTAAGTAGTTTTAATTAGTTTTAAGTAGTTTTAATTAGTTGTAAGTAATTTTAAGAAAAACATAAAAAATGAAATGATCCATGAAACTAAGTTTTTTTTTTTAAATTTTCTTAGTTATTAATTAGTTCTAGTGTGAAATAGATATATGGTATCTTTAGGCCGAAAGGCATTAGAAAGAAGTTATTGTATAATTTAGAGTACCCGTCTAGGGTCAGTAAGTTAATTAAGTTATTATGTAAGCTAGTTTAATCATTTTTGTTAGCAAATAAGTAGTTTTAAGAAAGAATTAATAAAAATGAATTTAAAACTGAACATCAACTTCGAACAACAATTTTAAGTGCAACTTATAAAATAAAATTATAAAACAAGTTTTATACAACCCACTCGGGAACAATCTAATTCTTTCATTTTATTCTCTTCTTAGTAGTGTTCAGTTGCCTGGTTTTGTAACAATACGTTTATTGCTTTTTTAAATACCCGTCTGGAGTGGCTACTCATCAATAATTACAGTTTTGGTCAGTGAATCGCTTCTCAAGCTCTCGATCGTTGGCATGAAAGCTGATGACTGAACATACGTCGTTCAGACCTTGAAAAGTTGAAACACTCACTCTTCTAAATTGTCCTGCGTTTATGTCCATGATCTCTGCAGACAGGCTTTTAGAACTCCTTAAGATCCACCTTTACCGCAAACATCGTTATTGTCTATCAAATTCTTGTTCTAAGTTAACCAACATAATATACAAGCGATCTTCGGCAACCCAATGTTTTTCCATCATGATAACATCTGTGGTTTACTAACGCTACTTAATGCTCGGAATTTATCACTAAAGATTGAAACTGTACGAAAAAAAACAACTAAATTGTGACCCTATACCAAAAGAAAGACAATAACCAATAAAACGATCAATGCTTATCATCGATGGCCTCAAGTTTTCTTTTAGTTTAAAATTAATCAACTGACAAAAAACACAGAATCCAGCTTCAATCCCTTCCACCACCAAGATTTCATTATCTCCAGCCCAATAGTTAAAACCAGAAAGACGTGCTCATTTAGTCCGTACTTTCGTCTTCGGCGATGATTCACGGCCTTGAACTTGCACATTGCATACGTTTAACTACTTTCAACTTAAAAATGTAAGAGTCAAAAGCCCATCAAAAAATATACAAAAACCAACTAAAACTCCCAAACATAAAATGAAAACAAAAAAAAATCCATTCCAAACCTCAGGCAATGTTAACACTCTTCAGCAAAGCCGCCATCAACGCCATTGTACTGGAGCTGATGAAAATTGCTGTCACGAAGACCCGAACAAGAAAAAGTTTCTCTTTCACTTGAGTTCACTTTTGTTCGCGCGTCAACTTTTGTTTGGTTCGTGTACCTTTTGCAATGATATTCCATTGCTGTCGCTACAACCACCAGCCCGACCCCGCCGCAAAAAACCACCGCTCCGCCACCAACAAAAGCCTCCCGCGAACGTCTCCTCCCGTAGACCGTATAGAGTGATCTCCACCCAATCTAAGTAATACATATTCGTCTAATGCTAGCCGCAAAATAGCTCGCATTAGGAACTCCTCAAATCAAATACGAGTACAACAGCCATACTGTGAGTTGTTTCAAGGAGAAATTTCATCGTGGGGAGTATTGTATGGCATGGCATAGCATGATGCACTTTGGGGGAACCTATTGGTTTGCCTTCCAAACGTTCGTTCCTTCCTGCGCTGTAATATTTGGCAGAGTGAACAAAACGCAGCATAGCACAGCCCATCGATCGTGCACTTAGCCTCTTAGATACAATTCACAGAGCTGCATAGCACGTAGCGGGTGTGTTTTTTTTTTTTATTGTTACTTTTTACTATTTTTTTATTTTCATTTGTTTGTTTTATAGTCGATTTCTATGCTCGGGCTGTGTCGGTGCATTAGAAGCTGGACCTGAGCTTCAAAATGGCAGAGAGTTATCTCTTTTTGCCTTGCAAATGGCTCAAGTCTCAAACAATATTTTCCGATTGTTTTCTTCTTGCCTCACGGGTATAGAGAACAGTATACCAGGATCCTTATTTTTATTCGGTCGCAATAGTTCACGATTTTGTTAATGCTGCTTGCGACTGTGTGTGGTGATTGTTGGTAGTTGCCTAGGTTAAGTTCATTGTGCGCGAGGCTTGCAACTCTGGCGGGTTTTGCAAATAGTAAAAATGTATATAGGTACCTACTTTTATATGGATATGCATTTGTTACTGCGGAGAAAGTGCATTCGATTGTTGGTGAAGGTAAAAGATACAAAATTATGGTGGAAGAGGATGCAAATTTCGAAATGAGCAAACACGACCGATAATATGATATGCAATGAATGGGCTTTTAATTTGGGAGTGTTTAACTTTCCTCCAAGGGGGAAAGGGTCGATGTGAGTTGGTGTTATTAACAAAAGGGAAATTACCAACCTATCAAATCATCTAGGGTGAAAGAATTTGATAAGCGTTTATGAAAGTTTCATATAGCAAAACTCTATTCCACTGAGGTATTGAAATGCATATCAATATTAAAAAAACACACACTTCAAATCGTACATACAGCTGCGGTCAAAATAATAGTAGTAAAGAGCTTAAAGAGCCCGACCCATAGAACGCGTTGCGTGCGGTAGAAGCGGCGCGGCAACTGATGCGGTGGGTTTTGCCGCGCGCAACTGATAGGGGTGACCCATAGAATCCGTTGCGGTGTTTTGACAGATAAATTTAGTCAAAATGGGGGCGTTCAAGAATCGCATCCGGATAGCTTGTTGTTGTTGTTTACGTGTGGGAAATCGAAAAAAATAAGTTATAATCGTCTAGCAATGATATTTTGAATGTTTTTCTGTTTTCAAAAGTCGAATTTTAATATTTCACAGCTTTTGTCTGTTGTCGATCGTTCAAAAAGGTATCTAGACAAGCTATCCGAGATAGGCTATCCGATAGGTTCTTGAACGCGCCCATTGTCACTTTTTCCATATAAGAGAAAACTTCAAATTGGTTGTGACTGCGCATGTCTTTACATCTAGAAGCATATTTTTTTACAGCGCTCCATAGGTGTTCGATGGGATTAAGGTCCGAAGACTGAACGGGCTACTCTCTCACATCTACTTTACTTTCCTGGAACCATTACTTCTTACTGAAAGACAATTTCAGTGGCATTTCATCTTCAGTAAACGGTAGCATTACTTCCTGCATTATCCAAACATAGAGATGCTGATCCCCAATGCCTTCAATCCGTTTTATGGGTCCAACTCCGTAGAAAAAAAAACATGCCCATACCATTATGATTGTAAAGTCTGGATTATATTCGGTATTTGGAGGTCTTCTTACATATTGACGAGATCCTTTTCCACCCTATAAAACAATTAAAGTATAACGGGTTTTCACTACCAACGCAATACAAAGTGGAAAAATACCAATCTGTGCAATGCTTTTACCCACACTACTATTATTTTGACCGCAACTGTAGATTTGAGATATTGAATGGCTATAGATGAAATTGTGATAATTACCGTTGTGACACACGTTGAATATCGTATGGTCATCCGACGAAATTTGATTATGATATCTGATAACCAAAGCGGTTTTGTCAACAACAAAAACAATTCAAAGTATTAGAATCATTTAGGTAAAGGATTGTGGTTCCATAGTGGAACTGCATGTTGTTCTAATTAACTTCGAAAAAGCAGTCGAGATCAAATTTCGGAGGTTCTCAGGCAACGAGGAGTTCCAGAGACTTATGTGCGGATGATCAAGGATGTGTATGAAAGAAAAGTAAGAGAGGTAAGATATCCAGCTAGAGTCATCACAGTTTTTCAAGTCACAGTAATCGTATACAAGGAAGCGTATACGAAAAGCTGAGCAATTATACGATACCTCGCTGACGATGTATAAATCGTAAGCAAGGATGCTTCATTTGTGTGTTATCAGTTGCCTTTATTTAAACGCATGCCTTGGGCTATTGGTTAGCATTTCTGATGTCTGATTTGTTCGCATAAGCCCATTATAACTATTCAGAGAACTTTTGCAAACATATACGGAAGAATTTCGTTCGAATATGATAAAAGCCTGCTCTCGCTCTGGTTTTAACGAAACGTAGCCCTAAAAAACGAAAATTCTTCAACATTCGATAAAGAAGCACGAGTGAACAAAAATGAGGTTTGCTTGTGAACATCGAAGCCAACGAGCACCAAAAAATAGAAACTTTTCGCTTCGTCAATAGCGAACGGTTCGCGAACCAGAACCAGAAAAGCATAGCAAGCGACATAATTCTTATTTTGCTTTTATTATCTTGTACAAATAAATAATAATCTCATTATTTTTTTGGTTTCAAAAAGTTTACTTACATTTTTGTCGACTTTACACTTTCTGCTAACTTAATGAAATATTTTATGCACACTTTAAATAATCTAACTATCGGTTAGATATCGTTTAATTCGAAGAAATACAAATTTGACAGCGCTGTAAAATATTTGTTTTCTCTTTATTTGTTATCACTTAACCAAATAAGAGAAAAAAAATTTGCTCTCAAATTGATCATCTTAGATCTTACACAGACGGAAAAGCCAATAACTATCAATTTGATAGTAAGAAAAAATGACAGTCAACTATCACCTTACGCGATTCCACCCCTGGATGCTCGAGTTAAAACAATTAGCTATGGTATGGGTTTAGCGTGATGAGGAACACAGTGACGAGGCGTGCTATGCTAAGATTTCTATTTGATTCCATTATAAAACCAATGCGGCTTTTGCATAAATCACTGCATTTGAATACCATTTTAGAAACGTTTTAAATATTTCTTTTTTTTATATAACTAGAGCGCACAGGGATTATGAACACCCTTATAATGTTATAAAACACGGTACGAGCTTTCAGGAAAATAGGAGGGGAGTTAAAAGGAGACACCGATGCACATTGCTATTGAATTTTTGTGCATCGTAATACCGGGAAAAAACAGAGTCTTGCAAAGCATTCCACATTCGGGTGGTGCGACCAAAACTAATTTGTTTTCCCGTATAAAAGTTAACGCATGTCACTTCGTCTGCTATCGTAGGTGATGTCAATTTATTTACTTGATGATATCGTTTTCTTTCAATTTAATTCAAAATGATAAGGTCAATGAGATATGCAATATTCATCTTAACACAAGGAAGTTCATCTAAAATCACGACGCACGCTGCTCTAAAAATTGTTCCAAAAACAAATAAAAAACAATATTTTAACTTGTTTTGTGATTTTGCAGAAATGATAAAAGAAATCCGAAAAAAAGCGAGGTCAACAACGCATTTATATCTCTCACACCCAATTTAAATCAAACGCATTAGTTAGCAGCAGCAACTGCAAGGCGGAAATAAAAACAAAACGTTTGCGGAAATGATACTTTATATGGAAATGAGGGTTGTATTGATTTGTTCATTTTTACGTATTCATTATATGGCTTTTTGATACAAATTATAAATGTATCTAGCAAACATTTTGAGCATAAGACTACATTTTATTGAACCAGCGACGATGATGGAGTGGTACCGGATTTGCACATCTAATAAAACTTGCTCTTCATTGTTCCGACATGGAGTGGAATGACACAAAAACCAATTTCATGATTTGTTTACTTTGACTTGCGTGTAAAGTTTATTTATAAAAATTGCACATAATCGCAACAACTTCCCAGGATGTAAGCTCAAAATAAACCAAAGTGCCTACAAATAATTTTAATTGATTCTACATTCTAACATGATTCATCATTTTCATTCTTCTTTTTTTTCAATACATAAATGCATACTAAAATAACCATGAAATTATAGATAGGTATAGTTTCTATAAATTATTGTTTGAGTCAGGCCAATAAAGTTGCTGTTTTGGATTTGGTGTTTACATTGCAGTGCTAAGCATTTTAAATAGTTAATACAGCACGCACCATACCATACTGCGTGCGTGCTTTTTTCTCAAATTATTCAGCTTACTGAGATGTTGTTGTTGTTGCGTATCAGACAACCTTCGAATGTAGTAATTTCTGTATAGCAAAACTTTTACTATTGTTGTAATCGTAATTGAGGTTATTGTAATAAAACATTTAGTTTATTGGTACAGTGGTTTTTTCCGGGGGTAGGTATTATATCACGAATGAGTTTTGTTTATAATATTTATTTTTTGACTACTCAAGTGGGTGCTGTCAAACAAATTTTTAGAAACATATTTAAAAAAAAATTCTGATGTGGACAAATTGTGGACATTTTTATTGCAAAATAAAATAAAGAATCATTTTTTTTCTGTTTCATTTTTATTTTGAAGGCTTTGAATACTGTTGAGGTAGTAGATTGGCAAGACACATTGAAAATAGGTTGACAATATTTAAATATTTATTACATATCTGGTCCAAGTCTAAGAATAAAAAAAATACACGCCAGTTGTGTTCACTACTGCAAAACTGGACACCTCTCTTCATACATAACATACCAGAGAACATATGTAAATACATAAATCTTTCAGCAAATTAAGGAAATAGTGCTTTGTTTAGATTTTGATAAGTGTTTGTAAGCAGCTTTTTATACTTTAAACTAAGGAAAATTGCTTTTGAATCTGTTTTTTTATCAGCTGGTTGGAAAACAGGGTCCTGTAAGACAAAGCTTAAAGTCTACAAGCCACTTGTGTGCTAATGTCCATTGTAGTAGTAGGAAATCAAGTAAACTTGTCGGTTTTTGTTACAGAAATTTCTTACGCTTGTGATAATTCACTTGTGTTACAAGTACTTGTAGTTTTGTTTTACAGGCCCCAGGTGGTACTTTGAAGCTTTGGCACTGTTTCGTGTATGTTACTGAGTAAATGCTAATGATTGATGCTTAGATACTAGAAAAATATAGACTTTGCAAGAATAATTAGTTTTGAAATATTTCTTTTTGACGTTTTGTGTTATGGAGATATGTAGATAAAAATTTTAGAATTAAAATTCAAAAATTCAAAAAATAACAGTTCTTGTGGAACATCTGCATATCTACCGGTAAAAAAATTGGTACAGAATCGTGATTCAAATCCTTACATAGTATAAAACAATGCTGCTATTTGGGGAAACGGACATAATCCCGAAAAAACTGTCCCCGAAAAGTCAAAATCACGAAAAAACATAATCCAGAAACAGACTTTCCCCGAAAATTCAAAATCCCGAAACAGACTTTTCCCGAAAACTCATAATCCCGAAAACATCAATCCCGAATGGCCAAATCCCGAAAAAAATCAATTTTGTAAAATAAAAATTTTTAACCAAAACTATTTTTTAAATGGCGTATTTATTTCAACAAAAACAAAAACAAAAACAGCAAATTCATAACATAAATATTAAATTCAAAACAAAAATACTAACAGCAACAATTAAAATAACCTTATGTTGTAAGCAATTCCTCTGAGATAACGGAACAACATTATGAACAATGATAACACTTACTTACTTACTCCAGGTTATCATACAAACTTACTCCAGGTAATCATTCCAATAAACAGATTTCTTCTTACACGTGACGACCAAACTTTAAAAAACATATTTTTATATCAAACTAGCTGAGCCACCCGGCGTTGCTCGGGTCTGTAGTTTTAAAGTTCCCGTTCTCGTTTTTCCGCTTAAGTGGGAACTTGGGGATGAAAAATAATCGTTTTTACTTTGGGATTATGTAGCATCCCAATGTAGCATCCCAACGAAACAATTTTTGAAATCTGTCCAGTAGTTTCTAGGTTTCCGTTCCCAGCCCCCGTTCCTGTGGGAATCTTCCGTTACCGTGGAAATATGTGAAATGTAAGTCTATGTCACTGAGGGATAAGGTAACATCGTAGAGTTGAAAGAATTTTTGAAATCGGTGAAATAGCTTTACGGATGGAATATAATCTAAATTACTAATTGAGGGGTAGCAATCTTAATGCAGGAAGGGGAAGGGCTACAGGAATCTGTTCAGTAGTTTCTAAGTTTCCTTTCCCAAACCCGTTCCCGTCGGAATATCCGCGCAATTTTTTAAATTCCGTTCCTGTGGGAATTCCGTTGGAATGGGGAACAAACCTTGACAGGAACCACTTATAAGTCATTGTGACTGAGGGATAATGTAACATCCTAGAGTTGAAAGAATTTTTGAAATCGGTCAAGTAACTTTAAGGTTTCGGTTCTCGTTCCCGTTTTTGTTCCCGTGGGATTATAGAGATGAAATATAACCTGAATTACTGATGGAGGGGGATAATATAGCACCCCTAATGCTGGAATCGTTATAGAAACCTTTCTAGTAGTTTCTAAGTTTCCGTTCCCAAACCCGTTCCTGTGGGAATATCAATTTTTAAATTTTTATGTCATAAGAACCTTCTCCTGACAATAACAAACACAACAAAAAAAAATTGGCCAAATTGGTCCAGGCGTTGTTGAGTTATGCGCTTACCAACACATTTTGCGATTCATTTTTATATATAAGATTAATGCAAAATAGAAATCTCGAAAGGTTTTCCCGAAAAACGATATAAAATGAAAAATTTGCGCAAATTTTTCATTTTATATCGTTTTTCGGGAAAACCTTTCGGGATTTTCGGGATTTTGGCATTTCGGGAAAATTTTTTTCGGGATTATGTCCCCAACCCTGCTATTTGCTGTCTGTGTACTTAAATTCAACGGATTCTGATGGTTGTTTTTTTAATAGATAGAGTGATCTAAGAGAAAATGGGAGCTTGGAAACTGCTTGACCGATTTCAAAATTCTTTTACCGTTAGAATGCTATTGATTTCAACACCTCTACTATAACAGGAGCGGGGACGTAAACGACAACTAATTGTTTGTATTGAAAAGTTTCCAAAATTACTGAGCCGATTTTAATGAAATTTGGAATAAAACTGGTCTAGAACCAGAGAAAAGATATTCTCTCGGGAACATAAATGGGAACGAAAACACAACCGGGAACTTGGAAAATACTGGACCGATTACAAAAGTTCTTTCACCCGTTCCTGTGGAAATATGGGGCTGAAATATAGTCCATGTAATTTAGGGGCAATGAAGCACTCTAACTCTGCCCCTGACTCACATAGACTATATTTCGTCTCCATATTCCCACACTACGCTACTACTCAAAATTCAAAAATGGACATTCCAGTCAAGTTGTTACATTTAGTACAGCTTTATATCAGCAGCAAATATCAAATAGTAAAAATATTTTGATACTTATATGGAATAAATCGTTCATAAAGATTATAAATAAATAAGGGGACCCAAATGACCACTCAAATTCCATTTTCCAAAGTAAGCAAGTAAAAAAAAATCAAAAGAACTCCAAGAGAAAGGCTTCATTGCGCAGTTAAAATTTCAAAAAATTCAATGTTCAATTTGTTCATTTTATTGCATTTTTAATAACGGCTACCCTTATTTGGCTTCAAGCAGTGAATTATGATACATTTATTTATATATGTACACTCTGAGTCTGATCGAGTCCTCACTAATGGCAAATCTTGAAGAAAAGGCAGAGTAAAGAAGAAAAGAATGCAGAAGCGGATGGATTAATAAAACCGATACAGCTTGGACTTTTTTCAAAAATTTACTGTTAGACATTTAATCACATCGACTTGTTCAATCAAACCTTGTCTTTTCTATAAGTTTTATGAACTATTGCTGTTATTTTGACATAGACATACTTTTCAGTCTACTTTCAATTGCTGACTGATCAATAAACATTAACTTCTTTCATATAAAAAACTCTTCACGTCTATGATTCACACCATCAAAGCATATCACTCCCATAAAGTCCTCCTCAATCAACTCATGCCAATTGCAACTGCAGTCATATTGCTAAATAAAATGCAAAAAATCATTTTACCCACCGAAATCAGGGAACTAGAACGATGTCAGTGGTGTGCCTGTACAAAGCTCCTATCCCAATGTACTGCAAATTAAATGGGAACAACAAACAAACGCTGTGCTGCAGTTTTCGTAGCTCGAACATTACCTGTGTCAGCACACTTTGCTTAACGGTATTTCCCCAGAAAATACTAAACAGCGACAGCTAAAAAACAATGGTTGCGAAGCTCACCTACAACAATACCATACAGCCCGGTCAAATTTCAATGGAATCGATGACATAAAATAGGTTGGATTGTGCCAAAAAAAAATAAATCAGAACTAGCGCGGCCCATATTTTTTTTTTTTTTTTAATTTTGACGCGATTACTTGTTTGTTGTATTTAATTAATATTTCTTTCTATTTATTTATTTTTTGCTGGCACAGCAGTTCGATTCAAGGTTACCTGATAATATGATAGTTGGTTTAATCTGATTAAAGCTTTTTTTGTGAATTTTTATTTTCGTTGTTGTTTTTTGTTTGCTTGTTGGAGTAGGTGAGTTTTTATGTCTTATTTTCATATGTTGGTGAATATTTGTGGATTAGTAATGATTGAAATTAGCTATTGAAGGTTGAAGCCAAAGGCACACACAAAATAAAATCAACAAATAAAAAAACAAACCTCTTGGTTATTTAAGAAATTACTTATGACAAATAAATTGAATAACCTTCGTTGGTATTTTATTCAACAAAAAAAAACACAGCACTTCAAAAATGAACATTCACTAATAATTGCGGTGATATTTTTACTGTTTTATTATTTGGGCTGAAAATAATCATCGAATCATGGCCGTGCAAAGTCAAGGCGGAATATCTTGACGGATTTCAGGGATATACAAGCGATGACGATTAGGCAGGGTTGGGTGTGATTTCCTTCTCCAATTTAACAATTTTGTTGTAATTTTTTACACAAAAAAAATTATTTAGAACTGGTTGATCAATGCTCGGATCGAATCGAATTTTTGTAAAGATTTTGTAAAGGTCCTAGCTATAAGCACTTGAAGTCATAATCAATGTTTTCAGTCAAATTTTGGTTATGGTGCAGATATGCGTTACTAGAGCTTGACAATAATTACAATATTTGTTTTGATTGGCATTTACTACCCAAAGTGATTATGATAGTAAGAAAGACTGGAGAGAGCTTTGGGAACAAGCTACATATAACAAACATGTGATTAATAGAAATTACAATTTGGGTTCAAGGTCAAATTTTTTTGCTTTTTGGAAATTGAAACTGAAGTAACATCCGGTTCATTCAACATTTGAGATTTAGATGATACTTCTGGCATTGAGTATGCTGAAGGATTTTCAAGTCGATCGATTATGCTTATGAGCAAACCAGAATTACAAAAAATCAACACTAAAAAGTGGGGTCCAAGATGATTTTCCTGGGGTACATCATATGTATCTTTCAATTGATTAGAGGTCCATAAATGGAAACTGGAGTTGAGATATTGTTTTATTATTCGTTGGATAGAATGGAGAATATTTTTGATGTGAAGATTTATTCTTAAACAAGATCTGAATACACATGCACTTTTGCTCTTTTTTCGTAAATAATGAGGTGACACAATGAAAATTACTCATAAACTTAATACACTTTGTAAGTACTTAAAGGCAAACACTTCTAGCCTCTTAACAAATCCCAATGAAGTTTTATTAAGTGGTGAACCAAGTACTGTCGCAATGATTGAAATTTCGATTATTTAAATGATAAATCATCGTTGATATTCGTAAAATCTCTGGTCTACAATTATGAGAAAGGAGATTTGAGTTTCAGACCGCAGCCCTTTAGTTTGTCCAGCAGCACTCTCACAAACGAATTCAACACTAGCTCCACCTGTCTAGCTAGTATAACATTTGAATGATCAAAGTTTGACTGGTGCTCCCAGTTATCAAAAAGTAATAGACTAAAAATAAGGGATAGGTTAAATACTTTTGATGACATTATCAACGCTCAAAAAACTTTTTTCGTCTATTAAAAATGAACTACTTATCGGAAATTTAAGGCCTTGCTTCTGAATCAAAGTTTATGAGTTAGTGAATGAACGAACTACAACAAATATTATAAATGCACTTTAATGATTACGGACATCAGACTCTAAGTTCAGCTTAATTTTATGAAAATTTTATTCAAAAAATTGCTACATCCTGCAACAAACAACACCTTGTAGCTCAGCCACAGTTGAAGAGTTTAATTTCAGGAGGGGAAATATTGAATTGGCAGCACCGTTTCTTAAGACAGATTGTGTGACAGTTGTGAACTCGTTTTGACAATTCATTTGAAAATTATTAGGTTCGTTCGTTGAACATTGAACTTTATTACCCTGGGTTTAAAGAAAAGAACCGTCCAAGGTCGTCCAGGAGCATTCTTAAACCGTTCTAATTGCTTCTCATGATTCTGAGAAGTGACTCGATTTGAAGTTAGAATCCACTTAAGAAGCACTTATACATGTTTACTCAAATGTCAAAAAGAAAGTTTTACTTTATAAATATTCCTTATGAGCAATAAATTCACTCACACCTCACACGGAAACGAGCCTGTAACTCAGCACTTTGACTTTGCGTTTTGCGTTTTGCCGATAAATAAAAACCGACTGAACACTTGAAATTCAACATTCGATGCGTACTTGCCGAAATACAGATTTTTGTACTGCAAAGAGCTTGCAACAATTTTAAAATTTTTTTATCAGATAAGAGACGAAAACTAAAAATGGTTTATTTGTGAAAAGTCAATGAAACCAAACGAGAAAATTTTTCCTGGTTTTTAAGAATTTAAAAAAAAAAAAACAACAACTAAACAATTTTTAAGTTTTCCTCAAATGTTCATTTCGGCAGGAATATTGTGTTTACCCGTCTTTTATTTTTTAAGATAAAACACGCAGATTTTCTCAACTGTAAGACTCATCAGATTTGCAGTAAAATAATTTGTAGGAGAACTTCAGATTCTATTCAGCGCTCCAAAAAAAAAAAATAGGTAACTTTGAACAGCGACACTAGTACTTTTCTCATAAAATTACGATTAAATTTGCATATGAGCAAGGTTTATTGAACACTAGGTGTGCCAGCGACTTCGTCCGCAAGAATTGGCATAACTTTTTTATTTATCAACCGATTGACATGAAATAAAAACTAAATGTTAAGTGAAGCTTACCACAATATATTACTGAAAACCCCATCTAGATAGGATAAGCCGTTTCTGAGATAAGCGGGCACAAACAAACAAACTGTTACGTTTTTATTATATTTATAGATTATAGATTTTGAAGCAATAAAAACAGAAAATTTAAAACAAAAATAACTAGCTATACATCTTTGCACATTTAATTTTTTAGGCTTATTATTTTGCAAATAAAACACATACATACATTAAAGAAACCCATTGTTATATTATTTTATACAGTACATTTTTGTACACGACGCGACGTTCTTACTTTAAAAAAAAAAAGACTTTGCTGGTTTGAGACACATGACCGTGCCACATAGAGTTGCCATGAGATTTTTTTTCTAAACTAACACCTAAAGCTGGTTCAGAGGAAACTGCAGTCTTTTAAACTAAAATGAAAAATAAGTGGGAATTAAAGGAATACAGGGAATCAAAATCTCCTTTTGACATTCCAGTCATTAGTATAACTTTTATAGCGCCGCATTGCAGAAGTGTAATCTGTAGCAGTGAACAATTCAAGATTTCTCATTATTGTCACTGGAACACCAAATTGCAACCTCAACTTATTGGAAGGTACTTCTGATAATTCTAACGAATTGAGTATGATGCTCAGTGTCCATAACATTGTCTAATGATAGACATTCGACAACACCCCCCACCACGTCTCACATAATTTATTAGTTTATACGGTTAACTATCTCATTAGTTGGCGCCAAAATCAACCGTTCACACAGCCATTCCCGATTGCCAATATTTACTCGAAAATCAAGATAAACATTTCTTCTCAGGTCAACTATGTTGTCGACAATTTGACAAAAAACCCCTCTCGGTGAAAGAACTTTTGAAATCGATCCAGTATAGTTTCAAGGTTCCCGTTTTCATTGCTGTTCGCTTAGAAATATAGGGATTACATATATAGCACATGTCCTTCCTCAAGCTCTTAGCTATCTCTGAACAAAATTTCATTTTAATCGGATTGGTGGTTTGGGTGGGAGACGGTAACAAAGAAACACGGAAAGGCAGAGTTAATTTCGAATTTGTAATATTAGTAAGGATGTCCATCTTCAGGTTCTAGACTATCTGTACCAAAATTCATATAAATAGGTTCAATAGTTTGAGCCAATTGTTAGTTGTTGCTCATTTTTGTTTTTTAATAAGCAAAATTGTGTTCCCGTTGGGCTTCGCCAAAGATATTCGTTTGAATCAAAGATTTTTCTTTGTATCCTCCGCATAAGCTCGAAATTTGACAAAAATGCTAAGATGAAAAGTTGAAAGGCCAACTTTATTTGAATAGTTTGTTACCTTGGGAGATTTTTACGCAGTAGATTTAAAGTTTGTATCCCAGAAACATCTTGAAAGAAAAAGTTTTCTACAGGTATTGCCTTTTGCGAGAAGTTTGCAATTTTTCGATAGTGATTTCATGATATGAAACGAGCTTTCTCGATTATAGCCGCTCAGAATCACCAAACAATTTTAGGTCCCTTCCATTCCCTCACAAGGTATGGTTAATAGAAATACACGAGTCCCAGGGGGTCCCCGATCTGTTGTGAGACCCTAAATATTTATGTATTTATTTTCATATGTATTTGGATATAAAAAGTTATACAATCCGGGAACAATTGAATTCAACAATTTCAAAACGTATTACCTGCATCGACCAGAAAAAAAATTAACTTTATAGTTTCTATTGTTGAAAACGCAAACGGAAAGGCAAAGGACGACATTTCATTTGGAAAAGTCATCTTATCGATGGTAGGTACTTAAGTAACTGTTATTTGAAGAAGATTGGAAGATGAATGTATTCAAAGCTCAACACCCTTTCTTCATCTGTAATTCGGTTAAGTAAGGTGCCTACTTACACGAATCTTTCTTTTGCCACCTTCTCACCCGAAATATTCAGTGTCAACGCACTCTAAGGAGCCGTATTGTCTATGTTAACTATGTTAAGAAGTCCATTAACGCCATTTGTTAACAATTTTGAAAACAGCTTTCTTAGCTCTAGGCTTAAAAATAGAAACGACGCAGGCTTGTATGCAGAAGCATTATCTGTTTTTGCATTAATCTACGTCATAGAGAGTACGCGTACGAGTTATGACGAATGACTCTTTTTCAGCTGTTGACAAATTAAAATACATAGCAGTTGTGTTACGTTAGCTTAGCATCATACCTACATACTTCGAAGCATTCTCCTCCTCATAGATTTTTTATTGAAACACTGACAATTTTTTTCGACAAGTTTAAATTGGACTAAAATTCGAATCCCTTTCAATATGATGGAAATGATGCTCAAATAAAAGCAAACCAACAAAATCTGACAAAGTAAAATTTTCAGCACAAATAGAAACCCCGTTTTTATCAAAACTCAACCAAATTCATCGGCCAATCAAAGTTTGCAAAAACCAAAAAAAAACTTACCTTTTTAAATACAAGAAGAAAAATATCCACAAAATGTTTATCCAATTGTAAAATAAATGTAATCCTCATTAGATCATCCTCGTTGCTGGAATGCAATTAAGCATTCAATATAAACAATCTTCGCTCGATTTTCCCGACGACACGATCGCGACACGAATAATCCACAATTTTGTTGCAATTTACAAAAAGCACTGCAATTGCGTAGTTAAGTAATTTTTTCTTTTATATTTTTTTTGTAATCTGAAATGCAGACTTGTTGTTCACTGCACTTTAAACACAGTAATTGCAAATCAAACACTTGATGCAACGAACTGCAAAATAACTATACTCCAACGATTTGCAATAAAAAAAAATCAGTGAAAGTGAAAATTAACTCTTCTGGCTAGGTACCTATTTATCTTCCCCCTTCCTCAAAAGAGGTTTGTTTTTCTTTTTTAATTTTTGGAGGCACACTTTTATGTTTTCACTTATTCTCTTTAATACCGTTAGCCAGGTTTCAATCAAATTTAAATTTAAAACCAAGTTTTACACCAAGCTTCCCAGTTTTAAGCAAAATACACACAAACAAATATCGTTTTGGCAGTTAACTTTTAGATTTGGATATCCTCCGGAAGTAGACATTTTCACAAAGCAAAATAAATGTTATCACAAATGAAATAGAAAAACCGTTAATATTGTCACACACAAAAAGCACACCGTGCGATTTTGAATTCGATTTGCCACACAAAAAAGCAATGACAACCGAATCTGTTGATAAAGCCTTCGCCCACCGAGAATCACTTGAATGTTGCCATTGGCCTTGCGATGGATCAATGATGATTAGCCCACTAGGTTTTTTTGGCGCCAAAATTAAGCACTTCCTTGTGCCAAAAATAAAAGTCCGTTACGAATCACTATACATACAAGTAAGTTGTATACACCTTCACCGCACTTAACGTATTCAAACGTCAAATCAATAAAATACAAAAATCGTCCTTCGCCCGATTGCAAGCGCGAACGATTCGCGAACGAAAACTTTTTTTTATTATTTCTTATGATTCTTTCCTTTTCAATTGTTTTACCGAACGTTTTATTCCCGTTTTATTTTATTTTTATTTTCAAACTGTTGGCAGTGTGTTGTGATTGATGAAATAAAAACAGAGTGTGTGTAAAAATCCAATGCGAGAACTCAACAAAATTCAACGAAGAAAAAACCAAGAAAAAAATGTTGCCCGCAAGCTCTTACCGAACCGTTTGTTGCAAAAGTCACTGTCTGACTGAAGCTTAAAATGTAAAAATTGTTAAGTTCGCTGCACTAAGCGTAATTGAACAGTCGGTGTCGTAGCCAGCGAATGCGAGCGCTCGCTACAAAAAAACTCTCACACACGTATGAATTATGTGAAAATGAGCGAAAAGCGAAAACCACCACTCTATCACCGCTCGAGCTCCATGCTCCATGCTTTATCATACAACACTCAACCACACCAACGACGACGATACGGCATCGCGTTTTGCGAAAAATCATTGTACGCTACTCTGTGTTCTCTTAAAGTTGTTGTTTGTGTTTTCCCTCCCAAAGTGGGTGACGGAAAATGGGGGAAAACTAATAGCGAAAAAGTGTATTTTTTTGATTTTTGCTTTAGTTTCTCATTCACGGGAAAAGCTTTTACTCAAAGAGAGAGAAACCCCGCTGTTTAACGAGCTCGCAACATTTTGTCAAGTGAAGACTGGTGACTGGGGAGGTGGCTGATGAGTGGTGTTCAACATTTTTGCAGCGTTTTTCGCGAACTTTTCACACAACCATGTGGGGGGATCTCTTTTGTTGCAGCATCATGTTGCATTGAAATGGAAAGATGGCAAAAATCAGAACAGAGAAAACTGAAAATATCGCCAGCTCATCGACAACAACACATAAACACACCAAACCAGAGTGCAGAAGCAGATATACATTTGGCGAGAGGTCTTTAACTTCTGCAAAGTTCGTTCGTTTGTTTATTTGATCGGCTACTAACCTATGGTGTATGTTTTTTGTAGCTTGTCTTTTGATTCTTCCTTCCCTTTTCGTATTGCGGTTGTTGTTTTTCTGTTTGATGGAGTAGAGCTAAGGCCTCGGCTATCCCTCTGCCTTTGTACAGATGCATCTCTATAGGATGCACTGCACACACTATGCGGAGCAGTTGCTCGATGTGATTGTTTCTGAGCAGGGGAAATCGAAAGGGGAGGAAAAGTGTTGTTGGTTCATATTGTATAACAAATTATTGCTATTTATGTGCAAATAAGTTTTGTTTTTCTCTTTTCGTTTTTACTTTTTTTTTGTTTTCTTGTATTTTCTTCTGCAGCGAACTTGAGCGATGAAAGTGGTTTGGAAATTGGAATTCCCATTCACTGGATTGCACTGTGTTCAGCACTGGTGGGTGTAAAGAAATTGAGCGGTTTTCACAGGTCGGGAGGCAGGCAGTTGAAACTTGAAAATAGTTCCATTGGATTTTAGAATGTTATGATGTTAAACTTATTTAAAGAAATTGTTGGGACTTGCAGTGAATTTTTCACGTGCAAGTCGGCATTTGATATTTTTGCCATTGTTGCTCTAACACCAGAGAAAACTTTATTTTCTGATAGGTTCATTGCTCTCTCTTTAAGAAAGAATTGAAAATGTCTTTTTAAAAAACTTTACAAAAATACATTACATTTAAAAAGCAAAATAAAAAAGGCAAACCGACAGCCAAAATGTGACGTGATCAAGTTTGCTGTTACCTATTTTAAATTATATTGAAGATTACTTCAAAATATATTCGGTTAAAAACGATTTGAACAAAAACTCTAAAAAATATGAAAAGCAGGAACACATTTAAAAAAAAAAGATACATACTTAATAAAGTTCCAATTTATACATGAAGTCCATGAAATCCTGTTGCTATTAAAAAAGTAGAGCCTGTGAAAATAAAAAAAAAAGCTTACTCCTCTGAAAAAAGGTGCTTCCGCGTTAACAGAAGAACTTTTCACAACATCATTATTTGAAGTAAACAAAAAAAATTTCTTTTAGTTAAGACCATAAGCAAGAACTTAACCGAAGGGAAATAAGAAAAAAAAAAATTATATTTTTGGCAACATTCCTACAAATAAATACAAAGAAATAAAAACTACAGCTAAAATATCGTAACATTAAATTATTTATTTAATAAAAATAAAATTTGCAGTCGAAAAGCATCATTCAGTTTTGAGAAAACCGTGTTTAAAGTTTTGAGTCAGTACACCTATCTGACCTTGAGTTTGTGACATCTCAAGACTTTAACTCCAAAACTCTTACTCAGATCAAAAGATATTGAAGTCGTGAAACCCATATAAAGCCTTAAGTTGTTGGAAAACCTACCAAATTTAGTAAAATAAGAAAATCTAAATTCATTTTGCTTTGAAATTTGAAATCATGAATTTTGATGGGTTAAATTTTTATAAATGTGAGTTCAACTCGCCTTCGGATTGGAGTCGGAAATGAGCCCGTCTGGTTTAATAAAAGGTTACGTAGTCTATGATATGTCCAATAAATAAGTGAGGCTCAAAACATAAGGTTATTAATTACAGACTCATTTCATAACTAAAATTAATACCGAAAGTTTTTGAAGCGATTGTGAAAAAGTGTGCTTATGACGACATTAGTTCCAGTATATCAGTAGATCCACATGGTTTCGTTTGTGCTAAAATGCTTCTGGCAAGCAGAAGGCTGAAACCAAATCATCTGGGACCGACTTTTTTTGTAATTAGGGGAATTTTTCTGATGTTTTGGCGTACCATTTTCTTGGTTACATGTGATAAGAAAAAAGTTATCAGTACTTTAAGTTGAAAAATGCGTTTAAAAAAATGTTAAAGTACGTCTGGCAAACAGTAGGCTGAAACTAAATCGTCTGGAACACACTTTTTTGTTATTAGTGCTTAAAGCTGAAAATGCACTTAAAAATGTTAAAATGCGTCTGGCAAGCAGAAGGTTGAAACCAAATCGTCTGGGACCGAGTTTTTTGTAATCAGGAGAATTTTTCATATTTTTACTTGCGATTATAGGTACTATAAGGCAAGTCTTGCAATCGTGCAGAAAAAAAATTTTGAGATAACTACTAAACATGACATTACGATGATAGAGAATACGAAAAAAGTGGGTCTTACAATTCTGTCTGTCTGTCTGTCTGTCTGTATGTCTGTATGTCTGTATGTCTGTCTGTCTGTATGTACGTCTGTGTGTATATGGATCTACAGCCAGAACCGCTTGACCGATTTTTTTAAAAATTTGTAGTTAAGCTCTGTAAGGTAGCCTACAGAGGGGTTTTTGGAATTGGGTCTCTAGGTCTTGAAATAACGGTACCTGCCATACAACCTATATGATAATACTTAGTTTTCTCGAAAACGGCTCTAACGATTTTGATAAAATTTTATTTGAAGGATTATTTTTCAATTGTCTTTCTTATGATGCAAAAATTTTTTTTGGGAAAAGTCTAAAAACGGTACCCCCCATAGTACCGTTTTTTTCAAAACCGACTTCCTCGTTAATGGCTCACACGATTTTGATGAAATTTCATATTTAAGAAGTCGTAGATGACATTAAAAATATTGCATATTAACATTTGGAAAATTCTAAATTTTGAAATTTTTATTAATTTTTTTAAAATAATTTTGTTTTTTTGAATATTTTCAAAACGGTATTGCTGATTTATTTCAATTTTCTTGTCAAAACATCTTCTGGCAAGATCTTAAGACTTGCATACCTAGATCTTAAAAAACTTTTTTTATTAAAAAATGAAAAATAAAAAACCGATTTTTTAAAAAACTGCTCTAACGATTTTGGTTAAATATTCAACGTTTATAAGTACTAGCAATTGCAAAAGAATGGCGTTTTTGGATTTTCGATTGAAACTTTTGGAATATTTAATTTTAATTTTTTTCAATATTTTGCGTGATTTAATTCAATTTTCATTATTAAAAAGTAGTTGGCAACCCTGAGCCCACCAAAAATATTTAGAGCGAATACTAAAACCTTTTACTCAGCCTTAATTTTTTGGTATTGGTATTGTGCACACAATCGCAAGTTCGTGCGACCCAGTCGTGCCCATTTTTATATAGTTGTGCTGGCTAGAGATATTCTTTGTAATCGAATTCATTGTCCAAAATTCTACTTCTTTTTTCTCAATATGATCCCTCAAGACAGTTGAGCTTTAAGCCAATCTTACTTTTCTAATCCCGAAATCCTACAAACCTAGTCCTGAATTTAATTCCGTTTATCAAAATATTGACTTGTGTTTTAGTCTAGATTTTTTTTAAACTATTGTTTTGAGGGTAGTGTCGTAGCATATTTGTATATAAGTTAATCCTAACTAATATTATAAATGTGAAAGTCACTCTGTCTGTCCGGCTTTCTATGTTACCGTCTCCCGCCCAAACTACTGAACTGATTTAAATGAAATTTTGTACAGGGATTGTCTAGAACCTGATGAAGGACATAGGCTATATATCTTATCCCTATATTCCCACGGGAACAGGAACGTATACGGGAACTTAGAAACTACAGCACCGATTTCAAAAAATTTTCCATCGTAAGAATGCTACACTATCTCCGTGTAACATAAACTTTAATTCATCTCCATATTCCTACGGGAACGGGAGTCCTTACCAATATAATAAGTGCGAGAGTAGCTATGTCTGTTCGTCTTTCTATGTTACCATCTCCCGCCCAAGCTACAATACCGATTTAAATGAAATTTTATACAGAGATGATCTGGAACCTGGAGAAGGACATAGGCTATATTTCATTTGAATATTCCCATGGGAACCGGTCATCAATTCAATTTCAATTTATTTCATTAAGAATATCTTTTACTATAGACCTAACAATCTTTAGCAGTAAAAGTTTATGATATGACAGTAAACATTTCAAGTATTGCAATATAATAATTAAGTTAGTTAACATTATTGAACAAAAGTATCAACTATTTAGATTAGTTATTAGAAAAAAAAATAAAAAAATATATAGGAAATAATTAAGCATGGGCCAAGTATTTCAGAAGTTCGTCACTGAAATTGTTTCTGGAGTGCAGCACTCGTAAAGGAAGAGGCAAGCGATTCCATAGTTGGATAGAATGAACGAAAAATTGCCGTTCAGATACTAAATAATTAAAACGAGGCTGAACTATTGAAGAAGAGCTCACAGATCTGCAAAAACTTAATTTATCAAAGAGATACTTTGGCTCTTTCGTTAAAATAATTTTTCGTAAAGACATTATTGTTAAATATTCAAAGTATGTAGCGATGGAGCAACCAAGAATATTGTTCACGTAAGGCGAGACATGATCGTAACGTTTAAGCCGATAAATGTAGCGAACAAGATTATTGAATGCGACAGAAAGCTTTCTTTTATTATCATAACTGCAGCAAGAGAAAATTTCACAGCCGTATGTTATTAACGGAATAATCAATGATTTTACTAACAACATTCTCGTTCTTAAGGGTGTAAAATCCTGCGATGCTGATAGATTTCTAAGGCATCCATAAACTTTTCCAATAGCAGATTGAATGTGAACATCCCAGCTTAACGTACAGTCAAACCAGATTCCAAGATTTTTTCCTTTTTCGATAAACTCTATTTCGGATGTTCCCAAGAAGATTTTCGGAAAATAACTCAGATCCAATTTCTTTCTATTGATTATTAGACACTTGGATTTGGTAGGGTTTAGTTTCAAGAAATTTGACTCTGCCCAATTGAGTATTCGGTTTAGATCGCTGTTCAATAGGTGAGCTCCATGCTCAATAAGTCCTAGTTTACAAGATAGGTATACTTGCACGTCCGTCGTCGGCATACAAATGATAGGTAGAATTTTTGACACAAACACCAATATCATTAATGAACATGGAGAAAAGTAAAGGACCCAAAATAGATCCTTGGGGGACTCCTGAAACAATTTTCAAGAAATCAGACCTCCTTCCATTTATGTCAACTGCTTGAGTTCTTTCATAAAGATACGAAGAGATCAGGCTTAGTGCAGGCAAAGAAAACCCATAAAAGTGTTTAAGCTTATGCAATAAGCAAGAATGATTGACGGTGTCGAAGGCTTTCGAAAAGTCTAGAAGGGTCAGGAACGTAACTTCATCATTATCAATAGACATTCTTATATCATCCGTTACTTTTAAAAGGGCAGTTATTGAACTATGCTTCGGGCGAAATCCAGATTGATTATTAATTAGAAGATTGCTTCTATTTATATAGAATGAAATTTGTTGATGAGCAAGTTTCTCGAAAACCTTGGACAAGTAGGGCAAAATAGATATCGGCCTATACTCCGGTTTTGACAGACGTGATCGTTGATTTTTCTGAATAGGAAAGACTTTGGCTGACTTCCAGGCTTCGGGAAATTTACATGTTCGAACTATATTATTAAGAATAATGCTCAGAAATGGAAGTATGTAAGGTAAAATGATTTTCACAAAGTTGGGATGGATTTCATCAAAGCCCATGGATTTCGATTTTATGTTTAAGATCGCTCTTACAATATCAGTCTCATCAAATAAAGAAAAACTAAAGAGATTCGAAGTACTACTTATTGAAGTTAAGTTGCTCTTTGGAAACAATCTAGAAGAAGATGTTGGAGTGGATTGCATTCCAACGAATTCGCAATTAAGCTCGTCAGGATCAATATTATTCAAATCATGGTAAGCTTTTTTCCCTATTCCAATTTCCTTCAGATTACTCCAAAGGGTTTTTGTGGGGAGAATTCTACTAAAATGTTCAGCATAGTAATTACGTTTAGCTAATTTTATTTTCGATGTAACTTCATTTCGAATGGAGCGATAAGACTCATAAAATTCAGGCACTTTATATCGTTTCCATCGTTTAAAAGCATTATCACGATTCTTTTTCAGACGAATGATTTCAGCACTGAACCAGCAAGGACCGCGGTGATTAACAACTTTGGTTTTAAGAGGGACGTGCTTATTGAAAAGATCTCGAATGTTGTTTTGAAAAAAGTTAATTTGCTGGTCAGGAGAGGACTCATATATAATACCTGCTGCCAATCAACACTAATAACATCATATTCCAGATTGTTTAAATTAATATTTTTAAAGTCCCTGAAAGAATATGATTGTGTTGCGTTGCTAGTGCTACTTTGAAATATGGCAAACTAATATTATAAATGCGAAAGTAGCTCTGTCTGTTCGTCTTTCTATGTTACCATCTCTCGCCCAAACTAATGAACAGATTTAAACGAAATTTTGTACAGAGATAGTCTAAAATTTAAGAAAAGACATAGGCTATATATTTTATCCCTATATTCCCACGGGAACGAAAACGCAGACGGGAACTTTGACACTATAGCACCGATTTCAAAAATTCTTCCACCGTTAGAATGCTACACTATCCCTGAGTAGCACTAACATTAAGTCATCCCCATATTCCTACGGGAACGGTCACCATTTTCCCATGGGAATGGAAGTACTTACGAACATTATAGATCCGAAATCAACTCCGTCTGTCTGTTTTCTTTGTTACCATCTACCACCCAAACTATTGAACCTATTTGTATTAATTTTGGTGCAGCGATAGTCTTGAGCCTGAACAAGGACATGGGCTGTATTTGTTATTCCAATATTCCTACGGGAACGCAACGTAAACGGGAACCTTGAAGCTACTGGACCGATCTCAAAAGCTCTTTCGCCATGAGGTGATTTCTGTCAAATTGTCGATGTCGAAATAAATATTGGCAACCGGTAATGACTGGCTGAAAAATCGATTTCGGCGCCGCTAATTAGATAAATCAACTAATAAATTATGTTAAACGTATTGGGGGATGTTGTCGATTGTCTATCAGAAGACAATATTATGGACACTGAGCAAGTCACATCAATTCCTTAGAATTATCAGGAGTGGTTGCAAGTTGGTATTCCATCTCATCTGGGATGCGGCATTATACCTAATAGCTTTAATAATGACTTTAACAGCGAAAGGAGAAAACTATTGACTCTCCGTATTTCTTTAATTCCCACTGATTTGTCATTTTAGTTTAAAAGAGTGTATCAAACTCGCAAAACGTTTTTATTTGACAAAAGATGGAAATGTGTAAAAATGTACTGAAATAAAATAATATAACAATACATAGTTTACTGAAAATGCTGCCGAAAGTCACTATTCCAAGCGGACGAAGTCGCGGGCACAGCTAGTTTCTCTATATACTGATATGTACATATGTCAAAGTATATTGTTTAGTCTGAAATAGGTTTGAAATTGAATAACAATAAGATTGCTGTAGTACCTAGTGGTTTAGTAGTCGACTGGGTTCATTTATGCTAGACATACACATTCTAGTAATCCTTTTTCTAAGTAGGAATGTTGACACTGATGATGTCATGATAATACATCTTTCGAAAAGCATTCACACGGAGGGAGTCTGTGAAGCTGAATTTCTTGATTTTTGTATCACTCCACAAAGGTGATACAAAAAATGGATTATTATGCTTGTTAATCCTGACTCATGAGTTAAGGGGATGGGTATGACTTTGCTAACCGAATAAAAAAAAATTTCTACTCAAACAAAAGAAGAATTCGAATTTCGTTTCGAAAAGTCTGCGGTCATAGGTAAGGCAGGGAAAATCCTTTCTGAATCGTTTACATACAATAAAATACTTGTCCCGAAATTAAAACAAGGGCTCAGCTTTAAGTAAATAATAAATAGGCAAAGTTGCACAACAGAGCTCCGGGAACTTCGTGTGCTAGTGCAGTTCTCTTAACCATAGCCTGGTGGAAAATGGAGGGGACCTAACCATTACCTACACCTCAAACACTACTCAAGTTCACTCAATCATTAAAACTGGAGTAAGTCACGTGAATAGTGAATGTGTTTCTTGCAGGGTTCAGATTTTTTAAATTTAAACAGAGATGGAGTCAGCTACTGTCATGTGTTACGATCAATCACACTAGTGATAGTCAAGTCAAATTTGTCTACACCGTATTCACAAAAAGTTGGCCAATGCGTGAAGAAAAAAAACATATCACGATATTTTTTAAAGGTTTGAAAGCTTTAGGCTAGTAAAAGTGAATTGAAATATTAGTGTTCTATTTTGCCAGTTACAATATGCCTATACGTTTTGGGGCTTCCATGTTAAAACGCAATTCTTTTAGTTGCTTAGAAATCACACGACGAACAGCAAAGAAATACATAGGTGATCCGTCATCGATATGAGACATACTGTTCGATGAGAGTATCCATAGCGGAATCTGACCTGTACAGTGGCGGATCCAGGATTTGGGCATGGGGGGGTCCATTACTCAAAATTTTATTTATATATACGAGGTTTAGCAGATTCAATCAGAAATTATTTACATGATGTTGGCGTCGATTGCTCATATATGTATGGCCAAGGATTCGATGGAGCTCCGGCAATGAGTGTCCGATTTATTGGTGCACAGGCTCATCTGAGATCGTATTTCCCCCTGGCAATTTATGTACATTGCGCTGCACATAGCTTTAGTTTGGCAGTCAATGCAGCGTGCGAAGTGTCAGGAATCAAAAACTATCGGAGCGATTGAATCATTTTTTCACTGGCCTAAAAGACAAGACGTTCTACACCAAGAAATTTCAAAAATGACAAACAAAAGTGAGAAAAAAAAACAAAAGTTGAAGTCTGTTTGTCCTACCAAGTGGGCTCAGTCTCATGAAGTAGTTGGAACGTACGTTGAATTGCAACCGGCTGTTATTGAATCTTTGGAAGAAATCAAAACGTGGAAATATCGAGATACTTCGCAAAATGCATTGCATCTTTTGACAGCGATTTCGACTGTTGAATTCCAAATCACCTGTCACATTATGGAATCAGTTAATGAAATTGCCACGCCGCCGCCGTTGCAATCGACAAAAAAATCGTTGCAACGTCCAAGCACAAAGTATTGAAGACTACTACAGAATTTCTTCCTACATTCCGTTTCTTGATACGTTCATTTCTCAACTCAAAAGTCGGTTCTCGGAACACAAATCCATTTTCCAAAGTTTCGGGCAACTGTTTTTTAAACAAGAATTTAACGAAAAGAAATGCGCTGACTTCTACACATTTTACGAAAATATATCGGATTGATCGAAAGAAAATTTTCTGTCAGAAAAGATGTGGAGGCAACGAATCCAGATCCAACGGCCAGAACATCCAAAATGCGCTTAATGCTTTACTGGTTAGTATCTTTGGATCAAAAATTTACATGTAAAAAAGTTTATATGTGACGCGATCTGAGAAAAGGCACCTTTTAGGCAAAAGTGAAAGCTTACACGGCACGCTCTGAAAGGCGTTGATGTACCATTCAAACCAATGTGAAAATTCGTTTCTCTGAATTTATATTTTGTGAAAAAATAGCGATGTTACAATTTCTGATTGCGCTTCATGAATATTCAGTAAAAGAACTTGTGTAAGCAATCATGATCCAACAACCGATTTTTTGCCTAGAAGTCCCTTTTTTCGGATCGAGTTACATATACAAACATCAATCTGACGATATTTTCCTGGTTATCAGTAGCAATTCGTTCAAGAATGTCGATATATTTTGCGAGTCTTGGCAGTTGGCAGTACTACCTGTAACTACAGCAACTCCAGGCCATTTTCGACTTTGAAGTGAATCAAAACTTACCTGAGAAATACGATGGGACAGGAACGACTAAATGTTCTTGCTTCTTTAAATAACCATACCCATATTGAATTTGCCGTGGACGAAATTCTAGCTAAATTTTTCAAAAAACCTCGAAAATTTACTAGTGTTTGAGGTAGATTCACTGGTGAATTCACTGATGAACTGATGAATTCACTGGTGAACTGATGAATTCACTGGTGAATTCACTGATGAATTCACTGGTGAACTGATGAATTCACTGGTGAATTCACTGGTGAACTGATGAATTCACTGGTTAATTCACTGGTGAATTTACTGGTGAACTGATGAATTCACTGGTGAATTCACTGGTGAATTCACTGGTGAATTCACTGGTGAACTGATGAATTCACTGGTGAATTCACTGATGAATTCACTGGTGAACTGATGAATTCACTGGTGAATTCACTGGTGAACTGATGAATTCACTGGTTAATTCACTGGTGAATTTACTGGTGAACTGATGAATTCACTGGTGAATTCACTGGTGAATTCACCAGTGAACTGATGAATTCACTGGTGAATTCACTGGTGAATTCACTGGTGAACTGATGAATTCACTGGTGAACTGATGAATTCACTGGTGAACTGATGAATTCACTGGTGAATTCACTGGTGAATTCACTGGTGAACTGATGAATTCACTGGTGAATTCACTGGTGAATTCACTGGTGAATTCACTGGTGAACTGATGAATTCACTGGTGAATTCACTGGTGAATTCACTGGTGAACTGATGAATTCACTGGTGAATTCACTGATGAATTCACTGGTGAATTCACTGGTGAATTCACTGGTGAACTGATGAATTCACTGGTGAACTGATGAATTCACTGGTGAATTCACTGGTGAATTCACTGGTGAACTGATGAATTCACTGGTGAATTCACTGGTGAATTCACTGGTGAACTGATGAATTCACTGGTGAATTCACTGGTGAATTCACTGGTGAATTCACTAGTGAAATGATGAATTCACTGGTGAATTCACTGGTGAATTCACTGGTGAATTCACTGGTGAACTGATGAATTCACTGGTGAATTTACTGGTGAGTTCATTGGTGAACTGATGAATTCACTGGTGAATTCACTGATGAATTCACTGGTGAATTCACTGGTGAATTCACTGGGATAGTTGGCTTATAAGAGATTAAGATTTTTATTTCATCCTTTTGGAGTACAAATTCAGTTAAGATCAGTAAGAGATGACATTCGGTTTTGGAAATTATTTGTAAACGAAATCATTTTTTATTTTAAAAAAAATTAACAAACAACGAGTCTAACTTCTCTTCAAAAATGTCGATATGGACAAGAGCTTTTATACACCTACTTTACAATTGGTATTTATTTAGACATTATAAGATCCATGATATTTGCATTTCTGCTCGTTTTAGTTTTCTACTTAAAATTGATATACCAATTTATTTATTTAGTTATGAAAAATCTTAACGAAATGTTTTTTTTTATATTTTATTTATTTCTTTATTGTTGTAGTTTTGCAGTGACAGACAATGCATTCAGATCTCTCATTGAAGAAAATAAAGCACAATGTGTGCTAATTTCGGGTAAGTTAACTTTATCTTTATCTTTTAGGTTATAAGAATAAAAGTATATATGTATTTAAATTTTTTTATGTTTACGTACGGTTTATAGTTTATAGAAAGGTTTTACAAAAACAGACTGTAATGGTTTTAAAACAAAGTTAATCTGAATAATTGTACCAACTCTCTAAAAGTTTTATAAAAAGCTCAGTTCTCACAAAATTATTATCAAGCGTCATCGTATAATGTAATTCTTTTTAACAAGAAGAAAGTAAAAAAACACTAACCCAAAATAAGGTTTTTAAATGAGGACATACTTTTTTACTAGGAGTGGAGCAATGTTTAGAAACCAATTTTTTAAAATATTCACAGTGAATTCACCAGTGAATTCATCAGTTCACCAGTGAATTCATCAGTTCACCAGTGAATTCACCAGTGAATTCACCAGTGAATTCACCAGTGAATTCATCAGTTCACCAGTGAATTCACCAGTGAATTCACCAGTGAATTCACCAGTGAATTCACCAGTGAATTCACCAGTAAATTCATCAGTTCACCAGTGAGTTCACCAGTGAATTCATCAGTTCACCAGTGAATTCATCAGTGAATTCACCAGTGAATTCATCAGTTCACCAGTGAATTCACCAGTGAATTCACCAGTGAACTCACCAGTAAATTCATCAGTTCACCAGTGAGTTCACCAGTGAATTCATCAGTTCACCAGTGAATTCATCAGTGAATTCACCAGTGAATTCATCAGTTCACCAGTGAATTCAATAGTGAATTCAACAGTGAATTCACCAGTGAACTCACCAGTGAATTCACCAGTAAATTCATCAGTTCACCAGTGAATTCACCAGTGAATTCATCAGTTCACCAGTGAATTCATCAGTGAATTCACCAGTGAATTCATCAGTTCACCAGTGAATTCACCAGTGAATTCATCAGTGAATTCATCAGTTCAACAGTGAATTCACCAGTGAATTCACCAGTGAATTCACCAGTGAATTCATCAGTTCACCAGTGAATTCACCAGTAAATTCACCAGTGAATTCATCAGTTCACCAGTGAATTCACCAGTGAATTCACCGGTGAATTCACCAGTGAATTCACCAGTGAATTCACCAATGAATTCATCAGTGAATTCATCAGTTCACCAGTGAATTCACCAGTGAATTCACCAGTGAATTCATCAGTTCACCAGAGAATTCACCAGTGAAATCACTAGTGAATTCATCAGTTCACCAGTGAACTCTTCAGTTCACCAGTAAATTCACCAGTGAATTGACCAGTGAATTCATCAGTTCACCAGTGAATTCACCAGTGAATTCATCAGTTCACCAGTGAATTCATCAGTTCACCAGTGAATTCATCAGTGTATTCACCAGTGAATTCATCAGTTCACCAGTGAACTCTTCAGTTCACCAGTAAATTCACCAGTGAATTGACCAGTGAATTCATCAGTTCACCAGTGAATTCACCAGTGAATTCATCAGTTCACCAGTGAATTCATCAGTGAATTCACCAGTGAATTCATCAGTTCACCAGTGAATTCATCAGTGAATTCACCAGTGAATTCATCAGTTCACCAGTGAATTCACCAGTGAATTCACCAGTGAATTCACCAGTGCATTCATCAGTTCACCAGTGAATTCACCAGTAAATTCACCAGTGAATTCATCAGTTCACCAGTGAATTCACCAGTGAATTCACCGGTGAATTCACCAGTGAATTCACCGGTGAATTCACCAGTGAATTCACCAGTGAATTCACCAATGAATTCATCAGTGAATTCATCAGTTCACCAGTGAATTCACCAGTGAATTCACCAGTGAATTCATCAGTTCACCAGAGAATTCACCAGTGAAATCACTAGTGAATTCATCAGTTCACCAGTGAACTCTTCAGTTCACCAGTAAATTCACCAGTGAATTGACCAGTGAATTCATCAGTTCACCAGTGAATTCACCAGTGAATTCATCAGTTCACCAGTGAATTCATCAGTTCACCAGTGAATTCACCAGTGAATTCATCAGTGAATTCATCAGTTCAACAGTGAATTCACCAGTGAATTCACCAGTGAATTCACCAGTGAATTCATCAGTTCACCAGTGAATTCACCAGTGAATTCACCAGTGAATTCACCAGTGAATTCATTCAGTTCACCAGTGAATTCACCAGTGAATTCACCAGTGAATTCATCATTTCACCAGTGAATTCACCAGTGAATTCACCAGTGAATTCACCAGTGAATTCACCATTGAATTCATCAGTTCACCAGTAAATTCACCAGTGAATTCACCAGTGAATTCATCAGTTCACCAGTGAATTCACCAGTGAATTCACCAGTGAATTCACCAGTGAATTCATCAGTTCACCAGTGAATTCATCAGTTCACCAGTGAATTCACCAGTGAATTCACCAGTGAATTCATCAGTTCACCAGTGGATTCACCAGTGAATTCATCAGTTCACCAGTGAATTCACCAGTGAATTCACCAGTGAATTCACCAGTGAATTCACCAATGAATTCATCAGTGAATTCATCAGTTCACCAGTGAATTCACCAGTGAATTCAAAAGTGAATTCATCATTTCACCAGTGAATTCACCAGTGAATTCACCAGTGAATTCATCAGTTCACCAGTGAATTCACCAGTGAATTCACCAGTGAATTCACCAGTGAATTCACCAGTGAATTCATCAGTTCACCAGTGAATTCACCAGTGAATTCACCAGTGAATTCACCAGTGAATTCATCATTTCACCAGTGAATTCACCAGTGAATTCACCAGTGAATTCATCAGTTCACCAGTGAATTCACCAGTGAATTCACCAGTGAATTCACCAGTGAATTCACCAGTGAATTCATCAGTTCACCAGTGAATTCACCAGTGAATTCACCAGTGAATTCATCAGTTCACCAGTGAATTCATCAGTTCACCAGTGAATTCACCAGTGAATTCATCAGTGAATTCACCAGTGAATTCATCAGTTCACCAGTGAATTCACCAGTGAATTCACCAATGGATTCATCAGTGAATTCATCAGTTCACCAGTGAATTCACCAGTGAATTCATCAGTTCACCAGAGAATTCACCAGTGAAATCACTAGTGAATTCATCAGTTCACCAGTGAACTCTTCAGTTCACCAGTAAATTCACCAGTGAATTCACCAGTGAATTCATCAGTTCACCAGTGAATTCACCAGTGAATTCACCAGTGAATTCACCAGTGAATTCATCATTTCACGAGTGAATTCACCAGTGAATTCATCAGTGAATTCACCAGTGAATTCATCAGTTCACCAGTGAATTCACCAGTGAATTCACCAGTGAATTCACCAGTGAATTCACCAGTGAATTCATCAGTTCACCAGTGAATTCACCAGTGAATTCACCAGTGAATTCACCAGTGAATTCATCATTTCACCAGTGAATTCACCAGTGAATTCACCAGTGAATTCATCAGTTCACCAGTGAATTCACCAGTGAATTCACCAGTGAATTCATCAGTTCACCAGTGAATTCACCAGTGAATTCACCAGTGAATTCATCATTTCACCAGTGAATTCACCAGTGAATTCATCAGTTCACCAGTGAATTCACCAGTGAATTCACCAGTGAATTCACCAGTGAATTCATCAGTTCACCAGTGAATTCACCAGTGAATTCATCAGTTCACCAGTGAATTCACCAGTGAATTCACCAGTGAATTCATCATTTCACCAGTGAATTCATCAGTTCACCAGTGAATTCACCAAGGAATTCACCAGTGAATTCACCAGTGAATTCATCAGTTCACCAGTGAATTCACCAGTGAATTCACCAGTGAATTCATCAGTTCACCAGTGAATTCATCAGTTCACCAGTGAATTCACCAGTGAATTCACCAGTGAATTCATCAGTGAATTCACCAGTGAATTCATCAGTTCACCAGTGAATTCACCAGTGAATTCACCAGTGAGTTCACCAGTGAATTCATCAGTTCACCAGTGAATTCACCAGTGAATTCACCAGTGAATTCACCAGTGAATTCACCAGTGAATTCACCAGTGAATTCACCAGTGAATTCACCAATGAATTCATCAGTGAATTCATCAGTTCACCAGTGAATTCACCAGTGAATTCACCAGTGAATTCACCAGTGAATTCATCAGTTCACCAGTGAATTCACCAGTAATTCACCAGTGAATTCACCAGTGAATTCACCAGTGAATTCATCATTTCACCAGTGAATTCACCAGTGAATTCACCAGTGAATTCACCAGTGAATTCATCAGTTCACCAGTGAATTCACCAGTGAATTCACCAGTGAATTCACCAGTGAATTCACCAGTGAATTCATCAGTTCACCAGTGAATTCACCAGTGAATTCATCAGTTCACCAGTGAATTCATCAGTTCACCAGTGAATTCACCAGTTCACCAGTGAATTCACCAGTGAATTCATCAGTGAATTCACCAGTGAATTCATCAGTGAATTCACCAGTGAATTCATCAGTTCACCAGTGAATTCACCAGTGAATTCACCAGTGAATTCATCAGTTCACCAGTGAATTCACCAGTGAATTCACCAATGAATTCACTGGTGAAATGATGAATTCACTGGTGAATTCACTGGTGAATTCACTGGTGAATTCACTGGTGAACTGATGAATTCACTGGTGAATTCACTGGTGAATTCACTGGTGAATTCACTGGTGAATTCACTGGTGAACTGATGAATTCACTGGTGAATTCACTGGTGAATTCACTGGTGAAATGATGAATTCACTGGTGAATTCACTGGTGAATTCACTGGTGAACTGATGAATTCACTGATGAATTCATTGGTGAATTCACTGGTGAATTCATTGGTGAATTCACTGGTGAATTCACTGGTGAATTCACTGGTGAATTCACTGGTGAACTGATGAATTCACTGGTGAATTCACTGGTGAATTCACTGGTGAATTCACTGGTGAACTGGTGAATTCACTGGTGAACTGATGAATTCACTGGTGAACTGATGAATTCACTGGTGAATTCACTGGTGAATTCACTGGTGAATTCACTGGTGAATTCACTGGTGAACTGATGAATTCACTGGTGAATTCACTGGTGAATTCACTGGTGAATTCACTGGTGAATTCACTGGTGAACTGATGAATTCACTGGTGAATTCACTGGTGAAATGATGAATTCACTGGTGAATTCACTGGTGAATTCACTGGTGAATTCACTGGTGAACTGATGAATTCACTGGTGAATTCACTGGTGAACTGATGAATTCACTGATGAATTCATTGGTGAATTCACTGGTGAATTCACTGGTGAATTCACTGGTGAATTCACTGGTGAATTCACTGAACTGATGAATTCACTGGTGAATTCACTGGTGAATTCACTGGTGAATTCACTGGTGAACTGATGAATTCACTGGTGAATTCACTGATGAATTCACTGGTGAATTCACTGGTGAATTCACTGGTGAACTGATGAATTCACTGGTGAACTGATGAATTCACTGGTGAACTGATGAATTCACTGGTGAACTGATGAATTCACTGGTGAATTCACTGGTGAATTCACTGGTGAACTGATGAATTCACTGGTGAATTCACTGGTGAATTCACTGGTGAATTCACTGGTGAAATGATGAATTCACTGGTGAATTCACTGGTGAATTCACTGGTGAATTCACCAGTGAATTCACTGGTGAACTGATGAATTCACTGGTGAATTCACTGGTGAATTCACTGGTGAACTGATGAATTCACTGGTGAATTCACTGGTGAATTCACTGGTGAATTCACTGGTGAAATGATGAATTCACTGGTGAATTCACTGGTGAATTCACTGGTGAACTGATGAATTCAGTGGTGAATTCACTGGTGAATTCACTGGTGAATTCACTGGTGAACTGATGAATTCACTGGTGAATTCACTGGTGAAATGATGAATTCACTGGTGAATTCACTGGTGAATTCACTGGTGAATTGACTGGTGAATTCACTGGTGAACTGATGAATTCACTGGTGAATTCACTGGTGAACTGATGAATTCACTGGTGAATTCACTGGTGAATTCACTGGTGAATTCACTGGTGAATTCACTGGTGAACTGATGAATTCACTGGTGAATTCACTGGTGAATTCACTGGTGAATTCACTGGTGAAATGATGAATTCACTGGTGAATTCACTGGTGAATTCACTGGTGAATTCACTAGTGAATTCACTGGTGAACTGATGAATTCAGTGGTGAATTCACTGGTGAATTCACTGGTGAATTCACTGGTGAACTGATGAATTCACTGGTGAATTCACTGGTGAATTCTCTGGTGAACTGATGAATTCACTGGTGAATTCACTGGTGAATTCACTGGTGAATTCACTGGTGAACTGATGAATTCACTGGTGAATTCACTGGTAAATTCACTGGTGAATTCACTGGTGAACTGATGAATTCACTGGTGAATTCACTGATGAATTCACTGGTGAATTCACTGGTGAAATGATGAATTCACTGGTGAATTCACTGGTGAATTCACTGGTGAACTGATGAATTCACTGGTGAATTCACTGGTGAATTTACTGGTGAACTGAAGAGTTCACTGGTGAACTGATGAATTCACTAGTGATTTCACTGGTGAATTCTCTGGTGAACTGATGAATTCACTGGTGAATTCACTGGTGAACTGATGAATTCACTGATGAATTCATTGGTGAATTCACTGGTGAATTCACTGGTGAATTCACTGGTGAACTGATGAATTCACTGGTGAATTCACTGATGAATTCACTGGTGAATTCACTGGTGAATTCACTGGTGAACTGATGAATTCACTGGTGAACTGATGAATTCACTGGTGAATTCACTGGTGAATTCACTGGTGAACTGATGAATTCACTGGTGAATTCACTGGTGAATTCACTGGTGAATTCACTGGTGAACTGATGAATTCACTGGTGAATTCACTGGTGAATTCACTGGTGAAATGATGAATTCACTGGTGAATTCACTGGTGAACTGATGAATTCACTGGTGAATTCACTGGTGAATTCACTGGTGAATTCACTGGTGAATTCACTGGTGAACTGCTGAATTCACTGGTGAATTCACTGGTGAATTCACTGGTGAATTCACTGGTGAACTGATGAATTCACTGGTGAATTCACTGGTGAATTCACTGGTGAATTCACTGGTGAAATGATGAATTTACTGGTGAATTCACTGGTGAATTCACTGGTGAACTGAATGAATTCACTGGTGAATTCACTGGTGAATTCACTGGTGAATTCACTGGTGAATTCACTGGTGAACTGATGAATTCACTGGTGAATTCACTGGTGAATTCACTGGTGAATTCACTGTTGAACTGATGAATTCACTGATGAATTCACTGGTGAATTCACTGGTGAACTGATGAATTCACTGGTGAATTCACTGATGAATTCACTGGTGAACTGATGAATTCACTGGTGAATACACTGATGAATTCACTGGTGAACTGATGAATTCTCTGGTGAACTGATGAATTCACTGGTGAATTCACTGGTGAACTGATGAAATCACTGGTCAATTCACTGGTGAATTTACTGGTGAACTGAAGAGTTCACTGGTGAACTGATGAATTCACTAGTGATTTCACTGGTGAATTCTCTGGTGAACTGATGAATTCACTGGTGAATTCACTGGTGAATTCACTGGTGAACTGATGAATTCACTGATGAATTCATTGGTGAATTCACTGGTGAATTCACTGGTGAATTCACTGGTGAACTGATGAATTCACTGGTGAATTCACTGGTGAATTCACTGGTGAATTCACTGGTGAACTGATGAATTCACTGGTGAATTCACTGGTGAATTCACTGGTGAATTCACTGTTGAACTGATGAATTCACTGATGAATTCACTGGTGAATTCACTGGTGAACTGATGAATTCACTGGTGAATTCACTGATGAATTCACTGGTGAACTGATGAATTCACTGGTGAATTCACTGGTGAACTGATGAATTCACTGGTGAATTCACTGGTTAGTTCACTGGTGAATTCACTGTTGAATTCACTGGTGAATTCACTGGTGAACTGATGAATTCACTGGTGAATTCACTGATGAATTCACTGGTGAACTGATGAATTCACTGGTGAACTCACTGGTGAACTGATGAATTTACTGGTGAGTTCACTGGTGAATTCACTGGTGAATTCACTGGTGAACTGATGAATTCACTGGTGAATTCACTGATGAATTCACTGGTGAACTGATGAATTCACTGGTGAACTCACTGGTGAACTGATGAATTTACTGGTGAATTCACTGGTGAATTCACTGGTGAACTGATGAATTCACTGGTGAATTCACTGATGAATTCACTGGTTAACTGATGAACTCACTGGTGAATTCACTGGTGAACTGATGAATTCACTGGTGAATTCACTGGTGAATTCACTGGTGAATTCACTGGTGAACTGATGAATTCACTGGTGAACTGATGAATTCACTGGTGAATTCACTGGTGAATTCACTGGTGAACTGATGAATTCACTGGTGAATTCACTGGTGAATTCACTGGTGAATTCACTGGTGAATTCACTGGTGAACTGATGAATTCACTGGTGAACTGATGAATTCACTGGTGAATTCACTGGTGAATTCACTGGTGAATTCACTGGTGAACTGATGAATTCACTGGTGAATTCACTGGTGAACTGATGAATTCACTGGTGAATTCACTGATGAATTCACTGGTGAACTGATGAATTCACTGGTGAACTCACTGGTGAACTGATGAATTTACTGGTGAATTCACTGGTGAATTCACTGGTGAATTCACTGGTGAACTGATGAATTCACTGGTGAATTCACTGATGAATTCACTGGTGAACTGATGAACTCACTGGTGAATTCACTGGTGAACTGATGAATTCACTGGTGAATTCACTGGTGAATTCACTGGTGAATTCACTGGTGAACTGATGAATTCACTGGTGAACTGATGAATTCACTGGTGAATTCACTGGTGAATTCACTGGTGAACTGATGAATTCACTGGTGAATTCGCCAGTGAATTCATCAGTTCACCAGTGAATTCACCAGAGAATTTACTGGCGAATTCACCAGTGAATTCACTGGTGAACTAATGAATTCACCAGTGAATTCATGATGAATTCACTGGCGAATTCACCAGTGAATTCACCAGTGAACTCACTAGTGAATTCACCAGTGAATTCATCAGTTCACCAGTGAATTCACCAGTGAATTCACCAGTGAATTCAACAGTGAATTCATCAGTTCATCACTAGTGAATTCACCAGTGAATTTATTAGTTCACCAAGGAATTCACAAATTCACCACTGAATTCATTAGTTCACCTGTGAATTCACCAGTGAATTCATTAGTAAGGTGAAAGTAAGGTCACTGGTGAATTCACTGGTGAACTGATGAGCTCGTGAATTCACTGGTGATCTGGTGAACTGGTGAATTCACTGGTGAGCTGGTAAGCTGAAGAATTCATTGGTGAACTGGTGAACTGGTAAATTCATTGGTAAGCTGGTAACTGGTGAACTGGTGAATTCACTTTGGAACTGTTGAACTAGTGAATTCACTGGTGGTCTGCTGAATTCACTGGTGAATTGGTGAACTGTTGAATTCACTGGTGAACTGGTGATTTTGTGAACTGGTGAATTCACTATGAAACTGTTGAATTCACTGGTGAACTGGTGAACTGATGAATTCACTGGTGAACTGGTGAGCTTATGAATTCACTGATGAACTGGTGAATTCACTGGTGAACTGATAAACTGGTGACCTGGTGAATTCACCCCCCCCCCCCCCCCCCCCTGGGAACCGCCTATGAACCTTTAAAACACGGAGTCTGTCCTTGAGATGGCCGAGCATAGCTCTACTATTATACAGAAACTATCTGTGCACAGAACTTTGTTTGTGGAAACCTTAAGCCTGTAGATGTGAGTAAACTTATGCTAGGTATCATATCACGGCGAAGAGGTCGGAAATCATTTGCAGTTGTACTCCTCTTCTTTTCCGGTGGGCATTTTTGAAAGGATTTCTAAGACTTCGATCAATCGTTAAGTGCTCAGTTTGGTTAAGAGGTTAACTACCTCTATCTTATGCTATAGTTTCTATTTTGTCATTTAAGCTCCCAATACCATTTTAACCCTTTGAGTCGTATTTAAACCGCTGTTAAAAATGTTCTACTGCATATTTTGGTCTGAATTTTCGTACTCGGGAGTTTTTGGGGTCGCTAAACATGAATCTGAGGTTATATTGACGGAATTCAAAATGGCGGATCCAAGATTGTGGACATAATATGTGAAACTGAACTTATATTTTAGACTAACCAGACAAGTATATTTTGGTCTGAATATTTGTACACGAGGGTTTTCAGGTTCGTAGAACACAAAACCAACGTAATATTAGCAAAATTTTAAATTACGGAGATGGCGAAAAATTGTGTGAAATTGATCTAAACATTTTGACAAACCAATCAAACTTTGTTCTACTGCTTATTTTAGTCTAAATATCTATATTCGGAGGTTTTCGAGGCCGTTGATTACAAAAGTACTATTAACTTTGGAAAATTCAACCTAAATACAATATGAGTTTTCGGGATCACGAATCTTAGACTAGATTTATGAAAATGGCAGAAAATGGACTCAGATTCGATTTATTTTGATAACGTTTGCGGTAATTCGGCTGTTGCTCTTTTTGTGCTTACTAATTGCTTAATGAAATAAAACAGTGCAGTGTTATTGATTACTGACCTGCACTTGTCCAAGTCCTGACTTCTACGATATCCATCTTTTGTGGCACGATTTTCTGCCAAGAAGCATCCCCAAATTCAAGAAATAAAGGTCCAAAATCTGGTACAGAAAAGACCATAACTACCTTAGTCAAATGGCATGTTATTTTAGTGCCAACGAAGCCGAATGAATGGGCTCTATTCTCCAAGACATTTGAGTCTTAAATTTCTGGGCAAAAGAAAACGTACTGGGATTGTTTAAAACCACCAGCTAAAACCTTTCGCAATTTGTTGTTCCAAAATGATCAACAAATATCTACGAAGGCCTTATTTAATGTGAAACAAATTACAATGACCGTGATACCAAGAAGCGGTTCAAAAAGATTTGGCAAAACTCAGCCCAGAACGTGTTGCCATGAACCTAAAATCAAAGAACATAGTATCTACACCATTGCAAACTCCAACTAAGCCCGTCATTCGGCCATCTAACTAATTTTTTCTTCTAAAGACTAATGATTAGTGGTAGTGATGCCACTAAACATTCAATTATTTTTCCTTTTTTTTTTTTTGTCAAAAAAAAAACATTATGCTATTATAAAATTGGACCTCCAAACTGGTACTCCATCAGTCAAAATTTTAACCTTGGCCATTGAAACTTATGTTGGTGTGTGGTAACGAAAAAAAAATTAGTCAGTGAAAACAAAAACCACAACACTTCCAAATCAAGATCATTGAAGGGCAAATTTTACTATGGACTTTTACACACGACAGAACACAACAGACCTACAAATTAAAATCACCTGCATCACCGCTAATTCGCAAATTCATAGAGACAACACCAAAGAAAGACATTTAACCAACACACCCATGGCTGGTTTCAATGCTAAAAATTGAGTCAAGCAGCACATCCAAAAATATCTTGACCTACCACTTTGCAAAAAAACCAACCAACTAACAAACGAAAAACACACCATTACATATATACATAATATCTACATTGGTTAATTCCGCTTGGTGTGATGGGCGAAGCTCTTGCCAAATGTTTTGGCTGTGTCTAAGCTTAAGCATTCAAGCTATACATAGGTTTTGGAGTTCACTTTCACTTTTTTTCTTGGCTCTAAGCTCTCCGACTTAGATCGGAGCTATAATTCATATGCCGGACACTATGATGGTATGGCGGTGGCGGTCGTAGCATCGTCGTTTGCACGTATTTAGCTTTGAGTGACAGTTTGTCTGATATAATCGTCGTTGGGCTGACCTTGGGACAAAGCCAAGGAGCTTTTAAACGAGGTGAAGCAAGTAGCAACGGCAATGCTACTTAGGGTACGCACATTTTGGAACACCTCTTATTGGTGGGCAATTATTTAATAAATTTTGCGTTTGCTTTTGCGAAACGCACACGCATACATTATTATAGTTTCAAGTGGTGATACTTATCTTATTCGATGCTATGAGTTATTTTGACAAACATAAAAGTACCTCACTAAATATCGCGGATGAGAACACAAGATAGCTTTCGGAAATGTTTAATCTTAATCCCAAATCTTATCTGCAACTGGGTCAAGGTGTTTCTTTGAATAGTTCACTTAGTATAAAAGATAACAATTGAAAAGAGCGGGACATTACATTTGTTAGATGAAACGATTGCAGGAACTAAATAGAGTATACGATCTGAAAATATATCATGAAGCTGCAATGTGGGAATTTGAGTGTATGTCATGATACATAATTATCAAGTGTATGTACTTCGTTGTTTCTTATTTATATACCATTGCTGAACTAGATTAGGATTTATGCATATTCAAGGCTAAAAAGCGCAAAATTCACAAAGCGATTATTGAAACTGTCGAATTCCAAAATATACTCATTTAACTCTTTAGCTGAATTTTCTATTTGTTTTTTTGTGTTGTTCCAAGGGCAGCTAGCTCGATTTATCTCAACATCTCAATAAATATGTATTTTTTTAATTATTTATAACTTTTTGATTTTGTCAATGCTAATCAAATTCTGTTCAAGCCAAATCTCAGAGAAGGATTGGTTGTCCATGTGCTAAACACATAAGTTATTATAATTGGACGGGATTGAATCAGACTTATTCTGCGTGTCTCTGAGGTCATGCGAAGCGAATATGTTGAAGGGGCCTAATCAGTTGGTTATGGTTATAGTAGAAATGGAACGCATTAAACATTACCATTAGTCCACTATTAAGTTTCTTGTCCTATTATAGATACCCGAGCAATCATCGGACCTGCTTTAAAAACTGTTGTATTCCTTACAAATGACGAATGCCTCTACTTCTCCAACACCCCATCTTGTGCGATTTCAAGTGACGAACTTAGGCCCTAAGTGCGTTTCAAGTTCCAAGACAACGTTCGTAAATGAAACGAGTGCAATGTATGTAAACAAGCAACCGTATTTATAAAATTTCAATAAAAACCCCTTCAAATGTTAAGTAGTTGCAGTATGAACATTCTCAGCCTTTACTCAATGAATAAAATTCTTTTCTTATAACATATTGCTCTTACCGAGAAATCTACTAGATTAAACATGTCAAGTGCGTAAAGAAACAATCTTGTTAAGGTATATCTATAGTCAAGACTGACAAACGGGGTTTACATTAGTTCATATTTTCTTTCATTATGACCTCAAGATACAGGACAGTTAGGTGGCTCCGCTGATCTATCACGTATGCCGTAAGTCCGTGTAGCGACGGCTACTTTACAACCGAGACTTCACCGTTGTAAAGGGAGGCGTTGAAGAACTCCCTCGGTTTAGTTGGGCGGTCTTAGATCGCGACCGTGCGTCGTGACGTTGTCAAAATGTTTCTGTTGGTTATCCGAGCAAGATGTATAGCGATTCGGCAATAGCTGGGTTACATAGAATGTAAGTCTTAGAATGTAGGCTGTAGGGGTAACCACAACGGCGCAAAGACATTGACAAATTAAATAGTTTTATAAATTTTTGTTATGAGAAGGTACATAAGTCGATTTAAGTAAATATAAATAAATAAATAAATCGCACAAGATTTATTATTTTCTTCACATTGACTCTCGATAATCTTCACTTTTGCTTTGTAGAAATTTTGTGTCCTACTTTTTCTGCTTTTGATTTACGCGCACATCACGGGGCTAATGAATACTCTTTTTAATGTTATGAAATGCAGTGCGATCGTTAGGAAAATAGGAGAAGATTAAGTAGGAGACGCCGACTTCCATTGACTTTAACCCTTGCAGGGTTGAACGGCTAAAATATGAATCACTATACTCAAATGTGCGTCCGAAGCTGGGCTCAAGATAAAGCTGACGGGCGTTGTCTTTTGCTGGTAAATTATTTCAGGAGAGGATTGCATCTTGCTATTTCATTAGGACACTGTTAGAGAAACCCAATCGATTCTTCAATTGAACAGGTGAATTATGCTCTGGCTTAGTACGCTTCTTGAGCGGAATTGAATTTTTCATTGGTCTCCAAAACACAGCGGTAAATATCTGTGTAGAGTGTTGACAGATTTTTAGAAAAAAGTGATAAAGCTAAGGTCCCACAAGTAATTTAAAAAAACGATGTTTCCAAGATAACTTGTTGTTCTTGTTCTTGTTTTTGGTCGACTTTGATTTGTTCTTTCATGAAAAATTACGTCAAAAAAATTACTATAAAAAAAAAAAAAAAAAAAAAATAGAGCCATCAGAATTTTCAGAGCTAATAATGTACTTTGAGATAAATGATGAACGTTAATGTAGCCCAAGTTCTTTGCGAACCAAGAAATTGATCTGGTGTCAAAATTTCGTGTGTTTCGCGCGACTGTGAATACGTGCATGTGCTATGGTACCCCGGTTATCGGATATACTTATTTAGAGGCGTTCGAAGCACTACAAAGATATTTCTTCAAGCGGTTATTTAGATTGCCAAATTCTACGCCAAATTATGCCATCTACGTTGAATCTGGATTATCGCCTCTTTACATTGAAAATCTAATATCAAAGTCCGACTATTTAACAAGAGTGATGAGAAGAAGTGGAAGAAGTCTTCATAAATCAATCATGGTAAGATTGTTGCTTCACCATTTAAGGATTGGAACGAGTTAGCCGTAGCCCACGGAACTAATCTTCCCCTAAGTGAAACAAACGTTGATGATTGGCCGGGGTTTTTTGCGAATGTCATCGCTAAAATTGATGAAAAAATTTACACCCATCATCTATCTAGAGCAACTGAAACAACATCTAGAAATATAGTATATAAGAACCTCAATCACCAGTTACCCTCGGAAGCGAATTATTTTTCTACTGAATTTTCGGCCGAAGGTATAAGCTACATATTCAGAGCTCGTGTCGAACTGTTAAACTAAAACTTTATGCCCCACCGAGCTGACTTGCCACAAATTTGCGATCTTTGCAACAGAAGAGAGAATCCATTTTATTGCGGTCTGTCCAATACTGCAGGAAATACGACGATTGTATTTCGAATCAAGTCATCTCACACTAAATCAACTCTATGAAGTACTCAATGGAGCGCTAGGATGGTCTACCCTCTATAAGTACTGCAAACACGCCTTAGCATATCGCAATAGTTATGTTACTTAAAACAGCAGTTGCTGCAGTTCAAGCACCAACATTGTTGTTGATATCTTTTGTGATTCAAATCATATTAAAATTGTTAAATTTTTTAATTGAATTGTGTAAGTCTGATTTTGAGTTACTTTATTTTTATTTATTTTATTTCATTTTTATTCTTTATAACACTAAATGAAATGTCAAATCAGGCAGACGGCAGAATAAGCCATGTCATTATTCTTAAGAAAAGAAATATTGTTAATCAAAATTTTTTGTTAATAAAGAAGATATCTATCTATCTATCTATCTAAATGATGAACGAAAAAGTGTTTAGGATTGTAAGAATTGTTGTAAATAATCTATTGTACCTAATTACCTGCCAAGAAATTCCATTTCACACACAAGCAGAGTACTGCTCTACGAAAAGGAGATCCAAAATTTCGGTTTACTATTCTGTCTTCTCATTTTTGAAAGGTATTTTTCATTTGTCTCAGCAGCGTACAAGACTCGTAACCTATTCACCTCGAGGCAAAAACGTGGTTTTCGTAAAAATTTTCTAAGCCGAAGAAGTTTCCCATATCGTCAGTTAACATGCAGGAACTCGTAAGTCAAAAATTCAACAAAAATATAATTTATTCAAAAAATAACAAAATTTTGAGCATTGGCATTTGGCATTTTCAGTGTATTTATGATGTTCTGAAAATTTCTTAGAAAAGAAAAGAGTCTATAAAATAGTTTACATACATACCAGGTGCTGCGTGTCTGCTTTTTTTTTTTTTTTTGATTTCCGAAAAACGTGCTTTAAATACTTGTGAGGTCTTGCATTTTAACTGGATGATGTTTCTTCTAAGCCACATCTTTTCAAAATCATAAACGTGATGTTTTCATGTCGCTTATAAAAAAAAAACCCGTAATAAATCGAGTGGATGTTGTACAGGATAGAAGCTATTTTGTTTGCTGAATTCGTTCATTCAAAACTGATTTCACTTCCAAAACATGGTTTTTATGAATTTAATGACAAAAATTAGTTTGTGTTGAACTGAATTATAATAATAATTTTTATCAACAAAAACACAGCGCAAAAGAGGTCCTTATGTCAAATCTCTAAGTTTTTGGTCTGAATGGCTGAACGTTTTTACCTAAACGTATCTCGTTGTTGAGACAGTGCGAATTGCTTCTTAACGCATCTAAATTGCTTTTAAATGACATTTCTGTGCCAAAAATAGACTTGGGACACGTATTTCTGCATTTAGGTTAATAAATAAAAAGATTAATACAACTTTTAAAGATAAACACTTTCATTACCTCAACTACAAAACTCATCCTTAGGTTACTCAACCTCGTTACTTACTACCATTGAATAACTATATATAGAAGCTGACACCCGAAATATCCAACTTTCTCAAACTCGGCATAAGAAGATTGTTACCTAGCAATAGTCACACTATTTATTATTGTTTATGTTTTTGTCTCTGCTTTTCTATTTTGATACACAAACCATTTAGGGATTTATTATAATTGATTATAATCAAATACATAATACACTAAATCCCCATCATCATTTCAAACCTATTCTTAATCTTAACAACCTCTTCGGTAACCAGCGAAAAAATAATAAAAAATATCCTTTGGGACTAAATTTGCGAAAGGTTGGTGAACTAACTAGCTCCAATATCGATACTAGCGGCATAAGAACTCCTAGTGGTGATTTATTCCGGTGTCACTTCTATATATAATTATTCAATGTTACTACATATATTAAAAAAATATTCTGAAAACTAATTTTGTTTTAAGCAATCAGTAAAGCCACACAGACTCTAAAATTCGATTAAAAATACGGTGCAATTGTTAGTTCTTTACACGAACTGTGTCGGTTTCGGCAACTACAAAAAATGTTTGTTTCAATGACCTTATTGCTAGGCTTTTCCCAAAATTATTGCTGACTACTAGAATAAACAGTTAAACAACAAATGTTATACCAATCGATGGCAAATCACTCAAAGTATTTTTTGTGCCCAGAAAACGTATTATGGAACAAATATTTTCTGTTAAAATTGTATTTTTCTATTTTCCTGATTAAATTTCATTAGGATAGTGGAAAAATACAATTTTAATGGGAAATATTTGTTCAATTGAACGTTTTCTTGGCAAAACAAATTCTCTGGGTTATTTACTATCGATTGGTATAACATTTGTTATAAAATTCTAACGAAAATATAGTGATTATTACATTTGAAAATTTTTCCTGATTCGTTTTCCTGGTCGCTATAGCTGACACCTTTGAAAGTTACTGAAGGCCAACCGACTGACCGTTTTCTAACCTTCTCATGCAACCACTTGGTGATAACCCGCTTTAACTGTATCAAAGTGTCGAAAATAACTCTGAATTCAGTTCTAAATGGCAAATTGTAAGTGAATAGGAAAAATGATTCAACCGAAATTTGTAGAGTGTAGACGAATTTATGTAGTCTAAAATACAATCCCATCGAAAAATTGGTTTGCTTTAAAAAAAAGATTTCACTTTTTAAAGGCTTCTAACTTCACCCACACATAATGACTTGATCTGTTTTGAACGTCAGGCTACGGAGCTAGTCTAAAAATTTCTGCACCACCTTCTGTCCAATTATGACAAATTTTTTTTTTCACTTGAGTCTGAGAAAAGGCAACGTGGCGATGTTATTTCTATCGATAATTTATCTATATCAAACATTCATATAAAGCATTCGAAAGAAGAATACTCCTAATGATCAGTGATCCAGTATGTTAAAACAATGTGTGGAGAAGAAGATACAGCAACGAGCTGAACTGTACCACGAAATAGCAAAGCTGGAATAGTACCCATCACGAGACTACGATGGCTGGGACATGTAGAGCGGGTGGACATCAGCGTTCGACCTCAGCTTCGGTGTAGCAATCAAGTGGAAGAAGACCTCAACAAACTTAGAGTGCAAAACTGGAGAGAGCTCGCCCGAAATTAAAGTTGTTATCGAGAGATGTTGGATGAGTCTCAAGCTCACGAGTAACTATAATGCCCAACTAATATAGTAAGTAAATTCAAAGCCTTTTCAAATAATATCTCAGGAACCGTATATACACGGTAATGTTTTCAGAAATTGGTTTCTGAAGCAATATTTGCCTCTTCTGGCGTTACTCAGGGTAAAAATTTCGAGCTACTCACAGCAACCGCAGCTGTCATCAAGATGCACGTGTATTAAACCTCCCTTGGTACCCCAGGACAGCCATCTTGGTCCACTTCTGTTTATGATTCCCATCAATAGCGTTGGTGGTATTATTTTTTCCTTTTCGGATCTGTCCTTTTATGCAAACAAAATGAAAATAAATAAAAACTTATTTCGTTTTACCAAGAACCTTCTTTTCCCCAACAAGACCAAAACACTTTTCTAACTTATTGTGTTAAAAGGAAAAGCCTTTCCTGAAGCTTATTTTTCGTGAATTCCAATCCGTTACTTTTCGCGTAAAAGTTTCCTTTCAATGCCAAGGGCGTAATGCTGTAATGCTTCTATTTAATCATTCGTAGTCAAAAATTGGTACGACTGGCCTTGTGATATAGGTGCCAGGTGCCACTACTTCTGCAGCGTGCTTGTCCCTACAGTTTCTTTCATGATCTTAGCATAATTTGTGATGAAGAGCTGAATTTTAAATTTCACGTTATCCAGATTACTGCGGAAGCTGGACTAGAGGGTTTTCCAATCTGAAAATATTTTCATAATTTTCGTTCATCAGATTACGTGAACACAAATTCATTCAGCTTTAAAATACCTCTGATTTTCTCTCCTCAAAATAGTTATGTGCATTACCCCCTTTTAATATTCGATCTTTTGAAATACGAAAGCAACACTTTTGAGATTTAACTGCTTGGGGCCAGCTTAAGAACAGCCCTCGCAATCAAAAAACACTTTTTGATCAAGTACCTACTTTAGGCAAAAATCTAAACACTAATCAAAGTCAAATAGATTTCTCATAAAATGTTTGCTTTTCGGACACAATCAACTCAAAATCTATTGCAACCGACAACTAGTGAGAACAAAAACGCATTTCCAGTTCATGGAAAATATAGGAAACTATCTACAGCGAAGTGAAAATATCAATGGATTATTAACAGTAAATTAAGCAGAGAGGGAGTGTTCACCTTGTAAAAAAAATTATTGCCATCAAATTTCATAAACTGCTGTCCATGAAGTCGAGAACCCCTTAGAACAAGCTACTACTTATAGAAACTCTTTTCCAATAAATTTGACGGACATCTACGATACAAATCACCTCAAACACAGACCTCTCTAAAAGAAAACAAAATACAAATCATTTTCCATTTAATCTCCTCTAAACAGATTGTTTGAAAAAGCAAAGTAAAAAACTGCAATAATTGACTAATTTCTCTTAAAAATCGCAAAATCCCATAGCGAAATTAATTAAAATTTCTTCTAACTCCCAAGTTCCAACACACAAAACATACACACTTCGCATCTATGTACTATGTAGGTAGGTAGTGAGGTAGTGGGTACTCAAAAAGTCTTTTCCAAGAGTGATGCATTAGTTCCACAGAAATGCGATGCAACAAATTTGAAAAAAATAGAAAATCTTTAAAAACACACACACAGAAAAATAACCCAATATAAAATCAACCCGACAAATTATTGTTTTTACAATGGTGCATATTTCTTAAATCAACTTTTCTTTCATTTAGATCTAAAAAGATTTCGTTTTAAATTGATATTTTTAGTGATAAATCTAACACGATATCTTTTTGAATTGTCATTATTATTAATTTAGTGTTGTTTTTAAAGTATTTCGTTTAAAATATACTTTGCATCAGATTAAAAGAAATGTAAATCGTGGTGAAATAAAAGGGTGTCGTGTTAATAATCGGATTAAAACAGAATACAGGTCCAATGTAAAATCAACACGATAAATTATTGTTTTTTAGTATTCAATCAACATGAAATCGTTTAAAAAAAAAAAATTTTGTTGAATTAAAAGGGAGTCGTGCTAGAAACCGTGTTGATTTAAAATGGAGTCGTGTTAATAATCGGATTAAAGCAGGAAACAGACCCCATGTAAAATCAACACGATAAATTATTGTTTTTTTGGTATTCAATCAACATGAAATCGTTTAAAAAAGAAGTAAATCGTGTTGAAATAAAAGGGAGTCGTGTTCATATTACTTGATATTGAGTTGAAATACGCTGAGATTTGCCAAACCAACGAAAAAGATCCGTTATCTTTTCAACTACCCCTTGTGTGCTTGCATTGGCATTTTAGCTTTACTTTTAATTTATTTGGTTGCGCGTCTCAGTTCGAAAACTGTTTAGTAGCCAATCAATATTTAATCGTTTAAAAACAAAAAGAAATCGTGTTGAAGTAAGAGGGAGTAGTGTTCATACTGCATCAAATCGTGTTGAAATACATTAAAATTTGCCAAACCAGGAAAAAAGTTCCGTTATCTTTTTGATCACTAGTAGCTTGTCTGGTCCTGGTGGCATTCTTATTTTGCTTTCGGTCGGAGAAGTGCGTGTAAGGTAAAGTGTAAAAGTGGTTTATTAATAATATTTTTTTAAAGGATGTGCAAAATAGTGATTTTGTGTTCAGTCAAGAGCGGCACACTATTTTAAGTGATGCATTAACGTACGAGAAAGACGACCAAAGAAATATAATCCTTAATTTGCCACCATCAGTGTCAGTATTGGACCGAAGTCAAACAAAGCTGGACGAACTGCTGGAAGAGTTTAATTTACCAGAAGCAAAATTCTATTTAATATTTATTTTTTGCGGCCGAACTTATAAAAAGAATTGTTATATGACTATTCAAAATGACTTTCTAAATCTATATAAAATTCTTTATTTTAATAAAATCGGCCCTACAATGTATGTTTTGTGTCAAGAAATGGAGCTAAATATTTTTGACAGTCATTTTCAATCATATGAAGTGGGAAATTTAAAAGAACAAGTTTTGTTGAAAAAATTTCAGGAGTTCACAAGTCCGCCTTTAAATATGTATATTTTCTATCAATAATGGAAAAACATATTTGAGAAGTAAATGTATTTAAATAATAAATTAAATGATATTTACAATTTATATTGAAAAAATATATTTTTGGAATAAATTAATTTAAATGTATGTAGTTTTAAAGACTAAAATAAAACTGAATAACATATAACTTTAAAAAATTGCATTATGTATTTCTGTATGTATGTTTGTTAACAGGACCACCAACTCAACAGGACCCTTTATGTTAATTTGACATGAGGGTCATTTCAATTCTTGTTCATTCTCATCTTACTTTAAAACGAAAACATATTGATTGTTCGAGGAAAATTCAAGTTGTTTTAATACGACAAGGAATTGTTTTGAAAGGAACTATCATGTTATTTTGACATGAGAGCCTAGTTGAATCAATTCGAATTCTTAATTTGTTTTAAGGTGAGTATCATTTTGATTTAACAAGGATCATCGAGTTATTTCAATTTTAAAATCTATTTGATTCAAGAGGATATGTGTATTATTTTAAAAGTATAGTCATTTTGATTCAACAGGAATCAACGAGTTATATCAATACGATAATCTTTTCAAATTAAACTGATATCACGTTATTTCAAAATGATAAGAATTTACGTTTGTTTTACAAGAAAATCATTTTAAATCAACACGAAACTCCATTAGAGCAAAATCATACCCAAAAAGTGTTGAATCTATCCTATTTTTTTTGATTTTACACGATTATTTTTCTGTGTGCACAAAATAACAACAACAGTAAAAAGAGAAGCCTCAAATAGCACTCGCCAGCAACGGCAACCATAGTTCGAGCAAACAGTAAAGCAATATACGCCAAAGCTATTCAGCCATACTACAATAGGCCCTTTAATGTTTCTACACGTACAATATTCTAGTTGTGCACATGCACAACCAACAACCACCCCATTAAAGCGTAGGTACATATTCACATAAATAGACCAACCGGCAAAAGTATCTACGCCAGGTTTAGCAACGCATCTATTAGTATGCCAATAGCCCTGGCTGTTGCCGTCCCCGCCTGCTGCCTTCACCTCCGCCTGTGCCATGGCCATTGCTATTTTATTCTTAGAGGAACCCGAGCACAAGCTCGAGCCGGAGGACGAGGAGCAGGAATGATGAAAAGAAAACTAATAGTATAGTTGCCGGACAAAATGAACCTCTGCCGTGCATTGAGGAGAACCAGCCATAGCCAGAACAAAACACATTTTTCGTTTTCGTCGCTAGGGCAGAAGAAGCAGGCAAACGCCCGCCACCCTCGTCGTTGCCGCTGCCGTTGTCATCGTCATCATCATCACTGCCGACGAAGGCTCAGCTAAAGAACTCACTACATCGGCAACGATAACGACAACGACTACCACGATGACTATGACTACGTCGACAAACGCCAATGACCACATAAACGCCAAGAATATAGGACAACAAACTTTTGTGACACTCTATAGGGCAATGGATTCATCGGGATGATGTGAATGCGATGCCAAAGCATACGAGAGGAAAGCAAAAAAATAAAAAAAATAAAGAAGCCCCGAACAAAATAATCACTCATACAGCCAACAAACGCTGGATGCACAAACTAAAGACGTAAAATGCCCATCCGTCGAGCACTACAATGCTCACTATGCACAGTCACACCGAGCCGCAGACCGACGTCGCGTTGCAGTCGTCATCACCATTGGCTCTTGGCAGTCTTCCCTGCGCCTAAGCGTTGCACCACCGATAGGCCTCTATGCAGCCTCTCTCTAACTACAACTGCAATGAGCCAACTAATGAAAGTCTCTGCCGCTCACAGCACCATTCATTCCCCCATGCCCCATCCAACCAGAAAAAATACACAAGAAGAAAACATCCCACAGTTCCCAGAAATATACCAGAGCCGCTCTCTTTTTCTCTTTTCGTGCGGAGGCGGTGGGTGTTGGAATGTGTAAAGGGTCGGGGATGACCGGCCGACACGTCTGCACTGTATCTAAAGACAACTTGTATTTCTATACAAGAGCCCTGTGCATATGGGGCTGCTTTTCTCTTGGAAGATAATAGACGTAGACAACATGGAGCACCGTCACCTTCATCGTTCAAGAGTGAAGTGCACCACAGCTGTGGCATATTCGCAAGAAAGTTGCTCTGTCGCGGCTGCTGCAATCAAATGAGGACGGCTTGCACTGCCAGCAACTTGTTTACAAGTTTGAATGAGATGCAATGTGACTTTTCATCTGCAGTTGCAACATTCTGTTAGCATTATCGTTTTATGAGAATTTGGTTTTGTAGAAAAATGCCTAAAGGATTTTCTGGTTTTATTTTTAATGAAGCAGCTAAAGGACGATAACAATTGATTTCTTTTTGTGTGTTCTCTATATTAAACTCTGGAGTCTAATTAAACAAAAAAGTATGAAAATAGATCTTTGCGGTTTCTAATGAGCCGGTTTCTAAAGAGCCAATTTCATTTAACTGGCTATAGTTTAGGTCATATATTTTTGAAATTCACTTTGCCTTATTTTAAGGTAATGAAGGTCAGGCGATTTTCTTGCCTTCATAAAGGGGCAATTGTGCGTGTACAATTAAGCTTTTCGACTTCGCTAAAGGAATTAAAATTTCAAGTTTTTCCATAAAATCTTGTAATTATTTTAACTTGAAGAATATAAAACAATGTTTTGATTTCTTTCAAAATGAAAATTTTTAGTAAAACTTTTTAAAAATGGCATACGTATGATGTTTAGTCTTATAACTACTGTGCAGTGACTGCATAGAATATCACCGCGCCGTCGCCTCCCCGCTTATCGTAAGAAGCATTTAAAAGAGAAATTGCATCTTGAAAAATAACATCAAATCCAGTCTAACTATACCCGCACCATTTTAAAAACTTTACACAAAGTTGTGCATATGTAGATCGTAGTGTCTACACCACTGAAGACCACCGAAGTAGTAAAGGAAAAATCAGATGCAAAAATGGAGCATGAATATGTCGAAGAATTTGCAAAACATCTTTGGCGAAAATTCGTAAAATTTCAAGCATTATAAAGTACTTGCTAATTGAAATGGCATTACCCCGCTAGCAAAATGGTGCGACGGATTGAACTAAGTTGAAGAACCGTTGGTAGGAACTCTGGAAGTATTATTGGTGGAAGCTTCGAACTGAAAGAGATGGTGAAAAGTGCGCGAGCAAACATTTGGTGGGTCCAATAATAATAAAATGCCGGAGTACTAAAAACAGCGCTCGTCTTCGGGATGTAAATCCGAAAGCTTACAAGATGTTCTTCTATGGAAAGCCTCAAGGTAATGACGGGATTAGTATGATGCTGGGGAAGAGCTTCTTTTCAGCGTCTTGACAATTTCAAAGTTTATTTTGATACCTCTTAAATTGAAGATACAAAAAAAATGTAAAATAATTGTCAGTGCATATCCCAAATTGGATGTGAGTGTATTTAAAAATACGCACTTTAGCAAAATTTCCAAAACCTACTTTAGAATATTCCAAAAGATTAGTGTTCGTTTGCTAGTGGAGATTTTAACGGACATGCTGGAATGACGAACGAGGATTATGAGGACTTTCATGAAAGTATGGCAAATTGATGATTGAGTGCAAGTTTTTCTATATAGTTTTTGATATTTTCCCAATACAAAAAAAATGACATTTGTTCCTATTTGTGATTTGAAACTTGGTGAAACGAAAATGTGACACGATGAAGAAACAAACACATAAATGTATAGGATTAAGTGGGCGAGAAAATGAGATACAATTCCTTTACACTTTCTTATTTACTCCGCATTCTCTTTTTGCAATGCTTCGTAGCATCCCCAATGTCTGCTCAATGCTGTCCATATGCGGTAATAGCCTAACCCATCTATGTCTGCAGCTGAACCTCGTTACGAGACAAAGTTTCATTCGCAATCATCTCGACTTCTGGTTCATAAAAAGAAAGCAAATAGTCTGTGTTTTTTCTTTTACCTGCACGTTAAGAATTTGATGAATAGAAAAATCGAGACAAAAATGCTTATTGATCTGATTCAGTCATATAGAGAGTTAGGTAAGCGATAAGATTTTCTTATAACACTCGTATCCTCTTTGTTCGGACTTTCCTAGTCGCCTTGTTTTTTCTTTTCTGTCTTTTACTTTTTGTTTGTTTCATTTTTTCATTTCATTTATTAATTACAAGAATCTTTTACAATGAGCTTCAAAGCCTTTAAATTAGCAAAAGTTAAGTTAATTGTTCTATACATTGTTAATTTACATTACCTAATTATAAGCATAATATGACACATTAAGTAATATTAAGCAAGAAAAAATTTTAATAAAGGAATATTAAGCTTTGTAAGTGTTAATTTAAATTTTAATAAAATAAACAAAAAAGATTGTACTAAAACATTTAATTTAATGCCAAATAATTGAACAAGCTTGCCTCAAACTGAGTGGTATCACGCTGTCTCCTGATAGAGATGGGTAAATTGTACCATTGCCTTATGACATCTATGTACGAAAAACTGATTTTCTGAATTTCTGCAGCTAAAGATGGGTTGTAATATGGTAAAAGACCAAGACGAATTAGAAAATTTTATTTTTTCAAATAGGTATAATGGTTATTATTATTCTGTTGAGTGTTTTCAAGGACAAGTATTTTAGATATGTGTATAGAGTGCAACCTAAAATTCTGCTTGAATTATAATTAGAGATATGATCGAATCCTTTGAGATTATAAACACAATGCGTTACATTGTTGAAAGCAACTGACAGATTTCTTTTCGTTACAGAACTGTGGATTGTGAATATTTGACATCCATTCGTAATTAGGGGTACAATCAAAGTTTTTGGTAGCCTTAATCTAATATGTTGTGGAGTAAAGTGTTTCGATAAAGATAAACTGCACAGTGATCCGTAAATTTTCCCTATAACCAAAAGCGCTTTGTCGATAAGATGAACGGAATCGGCCGAAAATTGTAGGTTCCCTCCATTCCCTCACAAGGTAATGGTTGTGAGGAATGCGCTACACCCCAGGGCTCCTGGCTCTGTTACGCCAGCCTAAATTTTTTTTATCCGATAAATTAAATAAGAAAAGGAAATTAAGCTGAAATATTTCAGGACGTAGTTTAAGCCAGTTTCGAACTTAATAAATTAAACCCGATCAACACCGCCACGGGTACTGCGAAATTCACTATTGACGAAGCACGGTTTTAAAAATGGTAATTTGAATAAAAAAATATGATTAGTTCAATATATTAACTGTTAAATTTATTAAAATAAAAAATAGCCATCGATTTTAAATTTTATTATCAATGTTCTTAATTTTCAGCCTTAGATCGTTGCTCAGAGGAAAACAATTGTGCTTTGCATTACTGAAACTATTACAAATGTCTTTTTTCCTGATGTATCCTCCTCTTAAATTTTTCCAGGAATCCTGTATCCTTGTTTTATAACCTCCTCTTTCTTCAGTTTACTGAATTAGTGTTCCAATCAATTAACTTTTCGGTTCATTTTTTAGTTTTCAGACTTTTTTCTCTTTCCACTTTAAAGTTGACCAAGAAGTGTCCATCTTCTTACTCGTTCTTCTCACTCTCGTTATTCAGTCGCTTTTTCCCCTTCGAATTTCTGTCGACGATAAAACGGTGGTAGGATACACGATCACTGAATTCAAGCAGCTTTTCGCTCATTGTTTAAGGGCCCCCGAAAACCACAAACTTTCTATCGGCCGTTAGTTCGGTCGGATTGGGCTGTTAGCGCGGATTTTCTTACATCTTCATACTGATTATAAGCCCGACCAAACTACCGGCCGATAGAAAAATTGTTATTTGCGGGGACCTTAAAAGTGCAACCGTTGTAGCATCTTAGCTACGCTACGATCTTCCACAAAAGTTCCTGAGTGCTACGTCCTGATAGCTCACAACTCAACGACTTAAGAAACTTTTTCATCACTTTCTACTCAGAAAGTCGAGAAAACGAGAATCCTGCGCAACAATCTAGCGCTATTAAAATGTCACGATCAAAACTACCGATTAAGTTGAATAGGATATTTTTGGGTGGACAGTATTCCTAAAACGACAGTAAAAAGAAAAATGCATCATTTTGTGAATTTATAAACTACTTGGTGTTCCCATCAGGTTTGGAGAGGAAAGGAATAGTATGTTAAGAGTCATTCTTACCTTACGTTCTGCTCATTTACATTTTTTATGTAGGGCTGAAAATTGAGTAATCTTGAAAATAAATTCTCTATTATGTATATGATAAGTTTTTCTGGAAGTGTATATATACACACTCGGTGTGGGTCGCGGTCGTATTGGGTTGTGCAAAACGATCTCAATCGAGTCATCCGATCTTTGCATAGAATCACTGAACACCAAAATTCATCCTGATTTATTTTTGTGTTCAGTGGTGAAGCCGATTATAGGGTAGCGACAATAACGCACCTGTAGATAAATCTGTTTAGTCTTTTAAAAAAAAAGATTTCTACAAAATTATGAAAAAGTAATTGATCAAATTTATGGATTGAACCGTGTTTTACCAGGAGTTTATTTTCATTCTTAAAAAATGAGTCAGATCTAAAAAAGACGGGTCCCTTAGTCAAGCTAAGAAACATGAGTCTCTTTTGATTTTATTGAGTTTTAGAGGTAACACCGCGAGCAAATGACATCTACTCAAAGCTAAGCAACTGTTGACACTGCTAACAACAAACAACAGCACAACAACGTTCGACCAAGAAGAGGATGGGTTGGGGTTTGGAAAGTAACAGAGAAATTTGTGTCGAAGTAAACTAAACGGATGAATTTTGATGCGGTAATTTTTACAGAAACAAATCCACATACGCCAAGTATAACAAAAGTCTAAGAAAATAAATTTATTTAAGAAATCTAAGTTTAGTTTTCTTACAACTTCTTTGATCTTTTAGGCCATTTTGTTCCAGTGGGCGACACTTTGCTTGTTCATTTTTTGTCAATATCTAAGCCTTCTTGGTGTAATATTCAGGATTTCAAGTAATATACATGCATGGTTTTCAAAACAAGATCCATAATCATAGCGATAGAGCAAACGAAGTTCAAAACAAAATCTAGAATTGTAACTCTTTTTAAAGACGCCAGTGTTACTTACTTTTTTGATTGCCCGGGTCTGTAAACATTACGTTTTTTGCAAAATTGTTGTACATTCAGTCATTTATTTCCATGTGTCGACACTTAAGCTTGCATTAAATGAGTCCTTAACAGAACAAAGAAACACTTTTCGTTGAGCGCTCTTCATTATCTTATATCGATCCTTTAAAAGATCAAAATGGGAGTTGAAAGGAAGCTGTCTATGGTGTACCCCAACATATTTTTTTGTACTAAAAAATCAAAAAAATTTGGCTTTAAAAAAGTACGCATACGCCTTAGTGAACCTTGTATCTTGAAAACCAGAGTTTAAAAAGTTTCAGTCTCTGATTTTCAGACCATTGTTTTCGTTAAACAATCAATTTAATGTGGCGCTAATGTAAAACATTCGCTACAATATATCTGTTTATAAAACCGCAAATGATAATACACCGTAATGAATGTAGCATTTTGCAAATTTCTTTTAATAATTTGGAACAAACTGAAAAGAAGTGTAATGTTATGTAACTAGCACAAGACCAATTAACTAAAGCCCCAAAAAAACGCTTTAATAGGTAGTTTCAGGCGATATTTTAACTTAAGTGAAAAGCAATAACTCACAATCTAACACAAATTTTGGTTGCACAATCCCCTCTCTTGACCTAAACATACGAATTAAAGTATAATTTTGCTGAAGTTGCACACTCTTTTAATTGAGTTTTTGTAAATTTTGATCGCACGCGACCACAACGCCTATGTATATGCATGCCAATGCCTTCGTATAAAAGTTATAAGCTTAAGCATTTTGAAGGTTAGCCCACATATACCCTAAATTTCGAAGGTCATCTTGGATGGATATGGATATACTTACTAAGAAACAGCATACTCGTATGTATATGAAAAAGAAGAAGAAACAAAAGCAAACAATATCATTAAATGAAAAGTATTGTGCTGCACTTTCATCTCTCGTCGAATAAGAACTCACTTTCTTCAACATTTTCATATGCTTAACCTGACACACGGTACACGGACGGATTACCAATGTTACGTAATTTAATTCGAATTGGCTTTCAGAATCAAAAACCATCACCAGTTGCCTTGTCTTGTACATACTACGTAGTAGCAGTAGCTGAGAGAGGCAGAGCTTCGCTAATATGGAATTCCATATGTGCACACATGCACACCGTAAACAAACATGTCTTGTCATTGCGGCTCCCTCTTCTTCGCAAGACGTTGAACTCTAAAAAGTATTTGCAAGGCAGCTCGATTACGTCTCGCACATCTCTGACTTTGGCTTTGTGGCGAAGTCCAGATGCATCATCATACTTACATTACATATACAGGCAATGGCATGGCAAAGGCAATGCTATCTGAGGACGGGCGAGTTCGACTACTCGCATACACGTTCAACTGCGCCAGCCGATCAAAATTTATAGTTTTCTATCTACGTTTTGTTTCTATGGATTTTGTTGTTGTCGTTAGAGTTGTTTTTGTTGCTTAAGTAACTTGAACGCAATCCTCGCGCTGTGATGTAATCGGGACTTTTATCGTTTTCTTTTTTGACTTTTTAATTCTTATTTTTCTTGCTTCTACTTCTTTTTGTTCAATTTAACTGCCCCTGATGTTGCCTGTTTACTGCCGATCGGTCATTGCATCCAAGTTACCTCAGTTGTTCTGTTTCCCACTGCCCTGCCCACTCACTGGTTTTCTCTTCTGCGCCATTCGGATGAGTATATAAAGCAAGGCTGTTGGTGACGATGACGATCAGTTTTTATTAAAGTTGACATCGTTAAAATGTCTTTTGATTTTTGACAGTTAATCAACTCGTTGAGTATCCCTTTCCACTCGTCAAACCAAAATTAAACAAATCATGAATGACATTTGTATCGAGCCCCGAACGTAATGAGATGTTTGGGTGATTACATTCTTGATTACCCTAAAGATTGACTACGTTTCTCAAGTGACATTTCGTAATTTCTCATCACCCACAGTACACACCTACTACATCCAATAGCAGAAGCTATCAGAACAAAAAAAAAAGAAAAACAAAACCATAACAAGGGGTTGGGCAGATGAAATTTCATTCACAAAATCGTGACAAACAGCTCATAATCTTGTGATAAGCCCAAAGAAGCAATTCATTTGAGTAGGTACTACTACCAATGGAATTCATATGCACTTCGCTTTGTGTTGTTCTAGGTATGCATAAATGCTGCATGGTTCTCGTATGCACGTTTTATGAATGATTTCTTGCCTGTTGTATCGTAGGTAGTAAGTAGACAGGAGAAAAAGGAAACGATTACAATGGAAATACTATGTGATACACACGAAAGACATATTGTTAGGGAAGTCATATTCCGTCTAAAAAATATTTTTTTAAAAAACGAAAACGAAAAACAAAGAAAAAGAAAAATGAATGAACAAAACAACAAAACCTCTAAGTGTGACATGTTGTGTCATTAACCACGTCAGATGGGCCAGAAGAGTTCTGAAGGCTTTACCTCAACCATACAACAATGTCACCGAACGGGCATTGCCTAGAGAAAGTGTTTTTTTTTTTCTACTTGTATAAGAGTCTTTTCTTCGTTTTGGCTTCTCATTGGAATAGAAAAAAATGCTTGAATATTTTTTTTATTTAATTAGTTTCGATTTCGGAACAGCTGCTATGTTTCTGTTTTGATAGCGTTTTGAATTATTAGCTATGATCTATTGAAAAGATTATTCTCCTTTTTTAACCATAAATCTCCCTAAGCTGAACAGAACACGGAAGACTCTACAGCACGGTTGTGCGGTTCACATTGTTGGACGATGTACAATAAGTATGAGAGTAAATTGATGGCAACTGAGATGAAGATATTCCGTATGACCAGGAGGAGTAGCAAAGCTGAAACCATATTAGAAATACGAAGATCCGTTTAAGTCTTCACGTCAAAGATATCATCTTGACAAAAATAGAGCACGACCCGGCTCAGGTGGTCCTGGTATCTTCAAAGGAGAGATCTCCGCTAAGAAGGCAATATCATACAACGTCCAGGCACGGTCTCGAAGGAGAAAAAGAAAGACCGGCCAAAATCATCCTGGTAGAAACTAAAGATTTCGGTTCGCCTCAGACATGGAACAATCCAAAACAAGGAGGTTTACCAACGAATTCTGAGGTCGACGTGGCGTTAAGTGGGAAAGCTGTGATCCTTTCGAGATCACGATGCTACGATCGGGAAAGGGAAGATGAAGAAGAACAAAACGATGTCAATGAAAAACGAAAGACAATATAAAGTTCAACTGTCGACTTTAGAGTGAATGGACTGAATTCTGACTCTCATTGTAGGAACAAATTTGAGATTCAAGTGCTCTTCTTTTTCATTCCGGTCAGACGAATCAAATAAGACTGCTCCAGTCGATTCCACGTTTGAGTAAGCGTAAACCTTTCACCGTTATAACCAAAAATGACACGAATCAGCGTTACCGCTGTGCCACTTTATTTTCAAATAGCCACTTTTTTCAGGCTGTGCCACCGAGCCACCACCTTTCAATCTGTGCCACTCTTTTAGCATTGTTTCTGTTTTTAGTAATTTTACCATAAGTCCCGAAAAGGTAATCGAACAATATAAATTTTTAGAAATAAAATCCGCCCATGCAGATTTTAAACGAATTTTTGAAATTGACAAATATCGAATTATTTTGGTTTAAAGTGGTAGGTATATGGTGTTGTTTCGTTTTTAATTTTAATTGACACCTTTTTTTCACGAGTGCCACTTTTTTTGCAACTTTTCCAAAATATCCAACGGTAACGCTTGCACGAATCAAGACAAATCAAAAGACGACTGTAGTTTTATAAGCCTTGGTTTTTTTCGATTCCACAAGTTAAATTATTTATCGGAAAAAAAAAAGAAAAAATCGCTCTCCCTCAAGAAAAGCAGACGGGTATACGCTTGCTTTTTATATAGTTGATTTTACTGGAGTCATGCTTCTTCAATGTTATTTTATTTTTTTTTACAAAACTTTTCCACCTCTCACAAAACTTGCTGCATTTCTGCCATCTTTTCAAGAATTTGACTCACTGGTTTATTTTTCAAACTCTTTTTGCTAATAAGACAGAAAACGAAAACCCAACTAAAGAAACGAAAATAAAATTAAAAAGTAATAAGGACTCCATTGTCCATTTAAATTCTTACAGAACAATAATCTGGCCCATTTTGGAGACTAGTGTTAGAAGACAGGCCCAAACCACTTTCATTGTGTGAAGTTGAATTCGTTCGACAGAATATATAATTTGATGTGAGGTTCATATTGTGTGGCTTCTGTTGAACATTTTTTTCAACTGAAACTTTGGCTCTCCAATTAAATTATAAAAAGTGTTTGTATAAAAGGCACAACGTTACCGACGACTCAATAAATGTATCCAAGATCGTATTTTTTCTACTTCGAAACTTTTTACTAAAGCAAGTAAGGCAAGTTTCCATTTCTCATTCTTCTTTTAGACCATAGAAATTTTTTGAGTTAGATTTCGAATCCCGAATACATAAAATTGTTTTTCACATGTATCGTCTAATTCGAGGAACTGGCAACGGCAAGTCTTCCGAAAGTAAATTAAGTAAATATAAATAAATAAGTAAAAAGAGTGGTGCAGCAAAGCGAGGGAATCTTCTGAGCGTAATGCATTTCCACGACCTACAATTATGTATATGCCGATTTCAAAAAGTTAAGTTAGAAAGCAAGACTTGTCAGTTCCTCGCAAAGGCGCTACCCTTGATAAACTTTTTTTCCTTTTGCTACGGATGTTTGAGGTTCCCAATATCAAACCCCCTTAGTAAAATTCAGATATGCTAACCATTACGCTACGGGAACCACACTAAAGCAAATTACAATGCCATAAAAGCCGTTTGGAATGGGCATAAAATGATATGTCCTTGAAACGTGTTACACATGGATATTTGTTACGTCTATTTATTTAAATACTTATTTTTTCTTCACGGCAGCTGGGCATCACCAACCCTTGTCTTTCAAAACTCGCTCGAGTATAGTGCTCCGTCTGTAAAGATTACTTCCACGTTGAACTGAATTTCAGTGAAACATTTAAAATTCCTTGCATCATAGTCATTCAAAACGTACATGTTTCAATTCATTAAATTAATATCCTGTTACGTTCCCCTGCAAACACTGAATTGGACTGCATTTACACTGACTTCTCTAAGGCCTTCGATCAACTTTCTTATAAAATACCACCAAATCAACAGCTAAACCTGTTACCCAAGAAGTCCCACAGGGATCGATTCTTGGCCCGTTACTCTCCAGCATGTTCATCAATGATCTACCATCTTGCTGTTTGCAAGCTTATGTCCACTTATATGCAGATGACGTCCAACTTTGCTTAGCCAGGCCTTTTCATCAGCTGGATGAGCTTTGTATTTTAATTAATGAAGATCTAAGTAGAATTACTGATTGGTCTATTGCAAATGGCTTGCTGTTAAATCCTAAGAAATCATAAGTCATCAAAATTTCCAAAAAAAAAGTTTGAAATCAATATCCTTTCAGACCGATGGTTAAGAGAGGGAAAAATAAAAGCTGTTGATCACTGTAGTAGCCATGGCTTTGTTATTGATTGCAATCTATCAGGCTACAAACACACAAATTTTGTTATTGGACGCATTTATGACTGCCTACAAAAGCTTTGGCCATCTGCCTACTTTACCCCTGTGGAAACTCGTCGGAAACTGGTACTTTCCTTAATTCTGCCACTTATTTCATATTCTGAAGTCCTGTATAGTAACCTTGACTCACTTTCCAAACGCAAATTACAGGTTGCATTAAATGATACAGTTCGCTATGTCTACGGGTTACTCAGATATGACCATACTTCTGCATTAGTCAGGAATTTGCAAGCTGCAGTTTAGATCAATATATCAATTCAATAAACTGTATATTTTTACACAAGCTAATCAATGTTAAGGCATTGTCATATTTGTTTTACAGACTTCCATTCAATCGGTCCGAAAGAACAATAAATATCATTCCGAATCTTTGGAACTACCACAACTCATCCCGTTTATTTATTTATTATACATGCTTTAAGAATCTGGAACTCCCTCCCGTCCTCAATCAAAATAATTGTCAATCCCAAAACATTCAAGTCTGCTATCTTTCTCTACTTCTCATCTTTTTAATACTATCCTAATACACTTCCCCTTCTTTATCTTTTGCAAAGAATAGCTTAAATTGTTATAATTATAAATGTAAGCTGTTTTCAACTCTTTTGTTTTTTAAGTATAATTGAAAGCTTTATTAGTTTTATTAATTTAAAGATTTAAATCAAATTGATAGCATAATCTACTTAAGTATTAAAGATTTAATCTTGCTGTATGTACCTCTTTTGTAAGGCAATAAATCATATCAAATCTTCTTAACGTCAAACCCTTTGAATATTCTTTCTGGTGTGCCACAAGGGAGTCACCTTGGTCCTTTGCTTTTCATTATTACAATAAATGACGTAATTTCTTGTGTTTCTTACAGCGCCATTCTCCTTTTTGCTGACGACATGAAGATTTTTAAATCTATTGAAAATTCGTCAGATCGCATTACAAAAATATATCGACAGTTTTGTTACGTGGTGTTCTAAAAACGGTCTTAGTTTGAACCCTTCCTAGTGTCAAAGTATGACGTTTTCAAGCAAAAGGATTCCCGGCATTGTGAATTATTCAATATCTCAGCAATCACTGTCTCAAGTTTCGAATTTCCTTGACCTTGGTGTTATTTTTAGTACCTACTAACCTCGAATTCAATGAACACATTAACCCCATAACAAGCAAAGCAAATTCAAAGCTTGGGTTTATTAAGAGATGGGCAAAAGATTTTAACGACTCCTATGTTACACTTTGCTTATACAACAAACTGTCATGTTCGTCCCCATCTCGAGTATGCTTCTCAGGTTTGGTCACCTCTATATGAGGTTCATAAATCTCGTATTGAGGCAGTGCAACATAGATTCATACGTTTTGCTCTGAAAGGTCTTCCCTGGGAAGATCCTTTCAATCTCCCCCTTATGAAAATCGTATTCGTCTTTTAAATCTTCAACCACTCTCTCAAAGGCGGATCAACAATCATTTAGTATTTTTCCATCAACTTATAACAGGTTCAATTCATGCTCCCGACTTGCTCTCCCATATAGGATTCAACTGTCGCGGAGGATCTCACTAACTACTTAGTCTAGAGTTTTTGAATTGCTATCACCACAGAGCTAACTATGGCATGGGCCGATAGCTTGCATGAGTTGGTTATACAACACTTTTATTTCGGATTTTAACCTTAGTAAAAGTAGTTTAAAATTAAAACTCAAAACCAGTGCTCCACAAGCATGATTTTTGTTTTGTATTTAATTTGTATTTATTATTACTATTATTAATATATATGATGCAATGTTAAAAATTACTTAAAATGAAGCATTAAGGCACTAACAAATAAGCCATCAGCCTAAGAATTTGTATTTAACTATTAGTTAATTGTAGCTTATTTTACTTTAATTCTTTTTTATACTTTCAATAATGTTTTTTTAATTTGATTTTGTTTTATCGATGTAGAATAAATAAATTATGTTAAATGTTATGTCCTTGTTCGAATACGTTCTTTGTTGCTTGTGTTGGCGTTTTTACTAACAGCTAACACTAACAGAGCGTAGATAAGTGCGTACATATGTGCTTGCTCTAAGCTCAGTACCGCTTAAGTCTCTATGATGCAAAAAAAACACTTAGTACCTCTTTAGGCAACCTCAATGTCTATGATTTCTTTCTAGGGTGTAAATTAGAACTGACTTCAAACTCTCTGGTAATCTTTATACAATGCCATCGTAAATGAACTGAAATCCACTCCTGTAACTTCACCCTTGGACCCTCTTTTTGAATTTAGCTAGGGTTAGGTTAGGTAGAATGGGCTGACGGTTGATCTTATTTCCGTCACATTTAGATCAATGTAGATCCATTGTGATACCCTGGAGTATTGTAACGTCCTAGAAACCTATGAGTTTATGTCTGGTCAGTTTTTAACCATTTTGTGGCCTTAGTGAAGTTAAACAGGCTGATGCTTTTTGAAGTGTCTGATAATTCTTCTAGTTCATTAAAAAAGTAATTGCCTAGAAACTTTTTCCTAATGTGGCAGATTGCTGGGCATTGACAAAGGAAGTGAGTTGTATCCTCGTGTTCATCTTCGTCATTGCATCCTCTGCACAGGTCATCGGTACAAAGACCCATTTTCTTTTTGTGGTAACCTAGTAGGTTATGTCCAGTTATGATACTGATAAGCATTCGCAATGAATGTCTATTCAATGATAGCAGCTTTCCAGATCCGTTCTTATCGTATTTCGGCCATAGTTTCCTGGAAGTAACACAGGAGTCTAGGCATTCCCATCTTTCATTGGATTTTCGCATTATTTTGTTACCAATGATCTGTTTAATTTCACAGGGTGGAATCCTGATTGATTGATCAATGAGAGAAGGGTCAAGTGCTGATCCTTTCCTCGCTAGTTCGTCCGCTTTTTCGTTTCCCGATATACCACTATGACCAGGAACCCAGCAGAGTCTAACGTTATGCTGTGTGCCAAGAACCCTTAGCTCTTCGCGACAACAAGAAACAAGCTTTGATTTGAGCTAACGTGACGGTGAAAACCCACGGACTTTTTCCCAAATATTTGATTTCTAAACAACCATCTCAAAAAATCAAATATAGTTTGGATGGCATTTTTCAAACGATGAGTCATGAAAATTGCGTGTTTGGTAAGTAATTACACATTTATGTTGTATGGAAAAAAATCATCTTCTTCTTGAATTTTAATCCGAAGTTTTTGACATAATAGTAAGTATAACATGGGGCCTTGTGTTCGTATAGCAAAAGCACTTATCTTCAGAATAATTGGCAAACAAATAGAGGCATTAGATTTATGATTTAAGTATGTAACAGTGGAATTATACTGTCTTCGATTATGGTCTGAGAGTTCATTGAACAGCCCTTTAGATTTATACTTCCTTGTAGTGTCTTTATAGCGTATAGAAAAAAAAAATACCAGAGCTACGCTTTTGTGCTCAGATTTTCTTTTATAATTGAATTCCAGACCCAGGAAGTTAATTCAAAGCCCATTCAAAGGGAAAGAAAAATCCATCAACAAGTTGTAGCATTTTCGTTTGTGCTGAGTACTGCGCTGGTTCTTTTCCTATTTCCATAATAAAAGCCAACACACACTGCACACAGAAACACCGCAGAATTCCTTTGGCGCGCATGCCAAAGATCACTCCGAAGCCAAATGGCCGCTTCAAGTGGCCCAGCGATGAAAAATATGCATCTTTTCTAATTCATCTGTCCGCTGCCAGCGATCCCCTCTTGACATTTGTGCCCTTGCCCAGGGAGACTATTGCTGCTGCTCCTGCTACTGCCAGTTTCCATCAAATGGTAATTTTCAGGCTGATTATTTTCTATCTTCCATTAGAAGCAGCGCCACTTCGCACATTACCTTTCAAAGTCCAGTTCAGTGTACATTGGTGAAGCTATAGGGCTGCCAGTGCCGGGAAATCAAATCAAAAAATTATTACGCTCGAGAAGAGCGAGGAGGGATAGTACGGGGCCTGTCGGAGGACATCTACGTGTCCACGGTACGGCAGCCAAGATGTAACTTTATTATGTTCTGCAAAATTACAAACACCAAGGAATACTATAACACTCCACTACCACCCTGTGCAAAGTGAAACACGCTTACAAAAAGGCCCCATATGGGCGCATAGAGCGCTGAACTAAGGCGAATTCTGCTTCACGTCGCCGTCGTCGGTCGCTCGCTCATCATCGACGTGTGTAAGCTTTCTTCTTGTTGCTTTTCGCGAGGCTGTTGTTCCTGCTGCAGTGTTGTTGTTGCTGCTGCTGCTTTCTTTGTGACGCGCCATACAATCTTTTCTATGTGTGAGTGGGGGTAATCCACGAAACCGTGTGCCGGTGGTGCAGCAGAGAGCTAGCTTCAGCAGCAACATGTACAAATGCTTTTCAAGTGAACGCGTTGTGTCACGTGTTCGGTGGTGTGTGTAGGGCATCGCGTTCGTTCACCTCCTAACTGGCCATTGGCCGATGTAATGCATCTCTTGGTCGTTTTTACATTTTCTGTTGTCTTCTGCTGCGCCCGCACTGCCCTGCACAGTGCACATTGTCTGTAGTTTTTGCTGTTGATGTTGTTGTTATGGTGCTGGTTACTTGTTACTGATGCAATTGCTCATCGGTTTATCTGTTGTTTTATTTTTGTTACTGTTTCGTTTTTTGGTTTGTTTATTGTTGTTTTGTGCAGATTTTCACTTCAAATTTTATTTTGCATCACATCTCTTTTGTGATTTTTTGGTTTATGTTAGGAATTTGCTATAAGAAATGACAGGCAAAAGCAAAGTCAATGTGTAATGCGTAAGTGGACTGTGCTGTGCACTTGGACTTTCAAAGATTTGCACATTTTATTTCTTCTTTTTTTTTGATAGCTTGTATCTTTGCCATGTGTCTTGTTTTGTCAATATTATCGTATGATGGTTTGGAGGTGACTTTGATAGCAATTTGGTGTACCTACTTAGAGAAAAATAACTTAAACATGACATGCCTTACGTTAGAGAGTTGAGAGCGTAAACGAAAGGTGGTACCAAATTTGAGAGCTCGGCAATAAGATAAGATGAAGCTGGCACTTTTGGAAAGGGGTTATAGAGAACCAATATAGAGAAAATGCGCGTTTTAGAACCACCTCTTTAGTCATTTTAAGTGCCACATTTGTCAACAACCATGGCACAGTTGTTAGGTAAAACAACTTTTGGATTTACGGTAAGAGCAGTGAAGAACAAAGAGAAGGCTGATATTTTGAATTTGAATTTTGATTGAAACACAAATCGTTTCTGGAGCTCTATAATTTCTTAGGCGTTTTAGTGAAACGCCTACTGTGTTAAGGGCAACTGTCTTCTGGGCTATGAAGGAAGAGGGGGAGCAAAAAAAAAAATTTTATGTGCTTGTACCTACATCATCTAAAGATTGTTGTGTCATAATTTGAAGCAATTAGAGTTCTATACACCAGCTTTTCTTCTGACTCATGCTCAGAAATTTTTATTTTTTGAAGCCCATAAACAGTTTAACTCAAAATCTACTCGACCGATTTGGTATTCTACCTCTTTACATAAATGACCAGCTAACACCGAAAGCTCTTTTTAATACAAAATTATTTGTTTTACAATAATATAAATAAAAAACCGGTTTTTGCCCAAGAAAAGGCTCTATACATAGCGGTTTTTTCACTTCTAAGTATGCCCAAAAAATATGAATGCTCCCGAGGTTAACACGGTTAACGGTTTGGAAAACGCTTTTTTTTCATTTATAAGTTATGTTGTGAACAGCATTTTTCCAAGGCGCTTCTAAGAAATTTGGTACTATCGGGTCAATCTTGAAACTTTTTTTGTTTATTGAATAGCCTCCAAAGCAACAGGACCAAATTGTATAATATTTTGAGCAGCGATGGCCTAGAGCCTGAGAAATGACATAGGCAATATTTTATCCCTTTATTCATATGGGAAAAGGGCGGGAACAGGAACATAACCGAGAACTTTTGAGCCGATTTCAAAAATTCTTTCACCTTAAGAGTGTTTCATTATCCCCGAGTGGCATGGGCTATATTCCATCCCCATATCCCCATATGGAAACGGAAAGGTAAAGTGGTACATAAAAACTGCAGAGCAGATTTCCAGAATTTTTCAAAATTGGAATCCTAACTAATACTATAAATGTGAAAGTCACTCTGTCTGTCCGGCTTTCTATGTTACCATCTCCCGCCCAAACTACTGAACCGATTTAAATAAAATTTGATACAGAGATAGTCTAAGACTTGAGGAAGGACATAGGCTATATATTTTACCCCTAAATTCCCACGGGAACGGGAACGTATACGGGAATTTAGAAACTACAACACCGATTTCAAAAATGTTTCCACCGATAGAATGCTTCACTATCCCAGAGTAACATAAACTTTAATTCATCCACATATTCCTATCCCACGGGAACCGGTCCTCACTATTATTATAAATGCAAAAGTAGCTCAGTCTGTTCACATTTCTATGTTACCGTCTCTCGTCCAAACTAATAAACCGATTTAAATGAAATTTTGTACAAAGATTGTTCAGAACCTGAGGAAGGACATAGGCTATATATTTTTTCCCTATATTCCCACGGGAGCAGGAACGTATACGGGAACTTTGACACTACAGCACCGATTTCAAAAATTCTTCCACCGTTCGAATGCTCCATAATCCCGGATTAACATTAACTTCAACTCATCCACATATTCCCAAGAAAACGCTCACCATATTCCTACGGGAACGGGAGTCCTTACTGATATAATAAGTGCGAAAGTAGCTCTGTCTGTTCGCCTTTCTATGTTACCATCTCCCGCCCAAACTAATGAATAGATTTAAATGAAATTTTGTACAAAGATAGTCTAGATCCTGTGAAAGGACATAGGCTATTTATTTTATACCTATATTCCCACGGGAATGGGAACGTATACGGGAACTTAGAAGCTACAGCACCGATTTCAAAAATTCTTCCACCGTAAGAATGCTACACTATCCCTGAGTAAACTGTAAGTCATCCCCATTATTCCTACGGGAACGGTCACCATATTCCCACGGGAATAGGAGTTTTTATTAATATCATAAGTCTGAAATGAAATCTATCTGTTTATTTTTATTTGTTATCAAAAACCGCCCAAACTATTAAACCGACTGAGAACAGAAACTGCTGAACTGATTTCTAGAAGTACTTCCCCGTTAGAACGCTACACTATCTCAAAGTAACATTAACTTTAATTTATCCCTATTATCCCATGGGAACGGAAGTACTTACTAACATTATAGATCCGAAATCAACTTCGTCTGTCTGTTTTGCTTTGTTACCATCTACCGCCCAAGCTATTGAACCTATTTGTATGAATTTTGGTGCAGAGATAGTCTTGACTTGAGCCTGAAGAAGGACAGGGTCTGTATTTGTTTTCCCAATATTGTTACGGTAACGGCAACGTAAACGGGAACCTTGAAGCTACTGGACCGATTTCAAAAGTTCTTTCATCGTGAGGTGATTTCTGTCAAATTGTCTATTACTCAGTTGACCTGAGAAGAAATGTCTATCTTGATCTTCAAATAAATATTGGCAAACAGTAATGCCTGTGTGAAAAGTCGATTTCGGCCCCGACTAATGAGATAGTTAACCATATAAACTAATAAATTATATTTGACGTATTGGGGGATGTTTTCGAATGTCTATCAGTAGACAATATTATGGACACAGAGAAAGTCACATCACACCCTAGGTATAGAGTTTCTCGATGCCTTAGAATTATCAGGAGTGAATGCAAGTTGGTGTTCCAGTGCCAATAATGAGTAATCTAGAACGGTACACAACTACAAATTACACATCTAGGATGCGGCTTTATATGATGACAGGAACAGCGAAATAAGAAAACTGTTTATTCCCCGTATTTCTTTAGTTCCCACTGATTAGTCATTTTAGTTTAAAAGAGTGTTTCAAACTCGCAAAAACTTTTTATTAGACAAAAGAAGGAAAAGGTAAGAACGTCGCGTCGTGTGCAAAAATGTACTTAAATAAAATATAACAATAGTTTACTAAAACGCATGAATGTGTCTTATTTGCAAAATAAGTAGCCTAAAAAATTAAAAATGCTGCTGAAAGTCACTATTCCACGCGGACGAAGTCGCGGGCACAGCTAGTAGGCTATAATATTTTATACCCGTACGAAGCCATAGCGGGCCGCTGTGTTTCTATATAAAACGTTCACAGTTTTTCTAGGGTATTTAGTATCAGCATTGTACCCGTGCGAAGCCGGGGCGGGTCGCTAGTGCTTTAATATTCCTCAGTAACATGGATTTTATTTCATCTAAATATTGCGAACAGAGTGAATGTTATACGAGCTACGGCGGGCGGGTCAGCTAGTTACTAATATTTTTGTTTCGAAAATTCAAAAATAATATTCTTTATAAGTTTGTATTACATGAAGAGTTTGAAAAAAATCTTTAAAATGGGTCTTTTACCGAATTAATTTCATTTAATGTCTTGCCGGGTGTCTATACCTATGAGGCTGTCTCCGGTTATAACACCGATTACCGAGCTTAAATGCAGTCTGCCTTGTCCCTGGGTAAATATTTACCTCTAGACATTATATATTTGGATTTAGACTTGGTCAGATCCTTTAGGTAGCCAGACAGATGGTGATGTTTGTCCAACTGGTGTTTATTTTCCTCTTGTCAATCTTACTTTGGCATGAGTTTGCACGTAGTGATAGAAATGCCAAAATTCGTCTTGTTGGGTAAAATTGATATGGTTTTATAATGTCCCTGTCGGCACGCTGGCACCCAGAAAACGTAAATGTTGAACTGCTCTGTTATTTCCATAAGAGACGATAAAAAATTAGAAGCAGCTACAGAGTAATAAAAACATTGCCGAGTGATTTAAGGGCTGCGGTGGCTAGGGATACAAGATTAATATATCTATTTCGTGTAAGTATTCGCCGATCAACACCAGCACCTAATCCGTCTATGACATTCAAGCCATCGGTAAAGAATCTTGGTGGTAACTTAGAACATACAAACATACATAGGGTGGCGCAACAGAGCGGTGAGCCATTTTGCTTAGCGCACTTTTCTCACAACCATCGTGAGGAAATGGAGAGAAGCAACAATTTTCTGTATGTTCCGAAAGCTAATCGAGAAGCGTATCGAGCGTTGAGGTCTCGTGAAACATATACAGCCTGATCGCTTGACTGTCACTATAGGTTGTTTTATACAAACTCGGTTCAAAATACTGTGATTAATCTGTGGGGACATTCCAAATACTTTTTGCAAGGGCTAATACTGCTTTAATTGTTTACCACTAAAACCCTACACCTGAACTATAATTTTTACAACCTTGTAGAAGAAAGTTGTTTAGAAACTAAAATTGCGATGATAGGGAAGGTGGTTTGCTTCATATCGTCTGTCTCTGCGTTGGTGGGTGTGCCTGTGCGTCTTCATAGCTCTAGAACTATACAAACAAACTTACTAACGCAGTTAGCATTACTTTATCTCGTCCCGGTTACTTCCCTAATAATGGTTTAGTTTTTGTCAAATTTCTCTACAAGCTAGTTATGATTCTTACAATAAGCTCGGTTTTGTTTTCTTTTTGGACTGATTTCAAAATTTCGCATGTACAAGAGCCCTCTTTTGAAACTTTTGAGTTTTTCGGAAAACCAGTTAACGATTATTTCTGTTACTCAGTTGGTATTACGTTATAAAAATTTGGTTTCTTTCGGTGGATTACCTTAAACTGTACTGACCTACCTCAAACCTAGTTATTCTTCTCAAAAGCTTTTCAGGTCTCGCAATTTTTTGTTTGATTTAAGTGCATAAATATTTTTATTGGATTTTGAGAAACATTTTAGCAGTGCTGACAAAACTTGATTTGTTTCATGCTTTTCAAAAAAGGGATTGCTTATTTCATTTTTTACCGTACCACTCATTAAAGCTGCTTTGCTAAATTAGTTATTTTTTCTTTGTAACTTAAACAGATGTGTGAAATGTGAATAAGGTGAACAGAAGTCATATCACAGAAACTCTTTGCGTATTTGGAAAACCTTCAAATCCAAAAAAAAAAAAAGAAGAGATTTTCATAAAATTGTCTCGGTAGTCGGTAGATAAGACCAACTGGCTCTAAATTTCTTTCCAAGGGCCTCCACTTATCAGTTGGTAATTATAATTAAGTACGTACAAATAATTCAGTGTGCATAGACCTAAAGCGACGTGAGCATTTGCTGTACCTTATGTACGAACCTATACCATCACTTTCCAACCTAATGTATCTCGTTCCATCAACTGCAAGGAAGCACAACAAACAAAGCAAAAAGAAATACTCGTACATAAATAAGCGAATGCAAAAATTTGCAAGTAAAAAAAAACAACATCAGCATTAGATACAGCCTACAACAGGCATTGAATACTTTTTCTAATGCCAAGGAACTCGTTGCCGAATGAAACGAAAGTAAATTAGATGCACACATGCATACAACGCCACTCTACATAAAAGAGGCTACTTGTTTCTTCTTTTGGTTTTTTTTTATTAAAGTCGTGTGCATAGGTACATCAGTCCATCTTTAGTTTTTAACACATACACAGAATGCTATGCTAGAGTGCACTTTTGTAACTGAAGAACCTTTTCTAACAAAATTCAAATTATGCACGTTCAGAGCATGAGAAGATGACTTAGCCAAACTTCAAACCAAACCTACAAGCCTGATTTTAAATTTGTATAGAGAGAATTGACAGTTACAAATTACGTTATTGTTTGAACTACAGAGGAAGAATTATTTGTTAGTATGAAAAAGTCTACAGAATTCCTTAAATTTAAAATTATTATGTGAGCAGAAGAAAGAATGATTTATTAAAAGTAATTTAAATTCAACGAAAATGTGCTTTGTCTTTAACGACATTTGCACTGGTAAGGGCGCCCACTTTTTAAAGAGGCAAAAGCGATCTAAAACCAATTACTAACCTGTGAACTTAGAGGAATATAGAACAAGAGGGAAAACCATTACCTCTCTTGCCCCGCAACTTCAATTTGCTTACATTGTTGGTTTTGTAACACGAGATCTATCTGTGATACACGTATTCAACTGAATATAAAGTTGGGTCAGTGAAATTACTAACACCACTTTGTTTTCGGATTTCAAACTGGTTTTGAAATCTGAAAATAAAGTGGTGTTTGTGAAGTCAGTTTGAGGTCAGATGCCGCGGTGTGTGTGTGATTTGGCCTCTTGTTGTATCTCCTCTGTGCATGTAACCTTATGCGGCATATACACTGTTCAAATGCTTGACCAGCATGTAAGAGTGTATTAGTGAAAATAACTCACGTATGCATTGTGTGTATGCAGTGCCCCTGTTCTGTAACTATCGCCTTGGCGATAAACGGTTGAAAATGGAACAAAATTCTATGAATTTAGTAGGATTTTGTTCCATTTTCCACCGTTTATCGCCTGCTTTTATCGAGGCGATAGTTACAGAACAGGGGCACTGGAAGCAAAATCAAATCCTTTTGATTTTCGTTCAATCAGGCTTCAATCATTGAAGAGTGTATATGCGAGATTGAATGCTTGATCCAGCATACATTTCGTAAAGACACCGCAAAGCGAACATTCGTCGTCACCGAGCACGTAGTTTAATGGGGAAAACAACAACAACAACAACAATGGTTGAAGACTCAAGCTTGAAATTTGTATATCCAAAGTCAAATAGTATTTACTAATACACTCTCACGTGCTGGTCAAGCATTTGAACAGTGTATATGCCACATTACTGCGTGAACACAATGGCTGCAGAGACGCAGCCGCAAGAGATGTCAAAACATTAAACAAGCGAATACAAAAACAACACAAGACGCCGGAGCTGGACAAGTTAACTTGATTTTAACTCTTGCGGCTCCGGCTCCGTATGCGTATGCGTATGCATTGTGTTCACGCAGTTATGGAGTGGCACACACCTATGCGTTCTGACGGTTCCACATGCGTTCCACAGCTGTGTTTTGTATAACGATTTTTTCAGAATGCAGCATACACCATTTGGCCTGCAGATGGCGGTGAGGGTTTGTTTACGTTTAAGTCCTGCGCAAACCAGCGCGATTTGTACGTGCGACGCGATTGCGTTAAATCAAACCTCCATAAGATTACATGTACTTCATTTTGACAGAAATCGCATCGCACGACGTTATCGCGCTGGTTTGCGCAGGGCTTTAATAAAAATGAAATTTCTGTATGTTGCTAAAGATTTGAGCTGCTGAGAATTTTATTAAAACAAATATTGAAAAAATTAAAAAACAATTTTACTGAAGATCCTCTAAGAAAAAAAATGTTTACAGGATATCGCTCGATCTCAAATCACGGTGGTTTGAACAGGAAACGGATCGCAAACGCATCAAAATGTCAAAAATTCACTTTCTCCACTGTCATACGTTCACTTCATCAGGAAGTGAGTAGATTACTAGGCTTGAGGCATAGAAGAATAAGGATCAAGAGGGTAAACCATTACTTCTCTTTCGTATTTCAAACTGGTTTTGAAAGCGTAAAGTAAAGTGGTGTTTGTAAAGTCAGTTCGAGGACAGATGCCGTTGTGTGTGTTTGTGGTTTGCCCTCTTGTTGTATTCCCTCTGTGGCTTGAGGTGTGTGAATAGCGTTAAAGTCACAGAGGAGACAACAAGAGGGCAAACCCACACACACCACGACATGTGTCCTCAAACTGACTTTGTTTTTAATCTGCAGCCATAATTCTATTCGTTTTTCTTTCTTACTTTTGTGCTTTATATGGTGGATTTACATGCATCTGCAAGTGCAGATGAAAATCGGAAAAAGACACAAGATGTAAAATTCATACTTGTCTGATAGAGAGGGAATGAACTTTCTAGTTATGGTTGCAGATGAAAAATTATGGGTGCAGATGAACATGTTCATTTTTTATGGTTGCAGATGAAAAATTATGGGTGCAGATGAACATGTTCATCAGCAACCATAATTTTTCATCTGCAACCATAATCCTATTCGTCTCTCTTTTTAACTTTTTTGCTTTGTAATCTTCATCCGTCTCGCTTTACTTTTCTGCACTTCCGCAGTTGCAGATGCATGTAAACCCAGCAATAATCTTCATCTGTCCCGCATTACTTTTCTGCACTTCTGCAGTAGCAGATGCACGTAAATCATGGCATTACACAATTATCATTCAAATTTTAAGCACTAAAAAATGGTTTAAAACGAAAAAGCAACCGAAATGTGTAAGATGATAGCAAAATAGCTTCCTTATATCCGATAATAAAGAAACTACATTATACAATCTTTTGACGATAAACGATTGAACAATAATCGTCTCAAAAGTTACGGAATCTGCGCACTGTCCGTGTAACCCAGTTCCCATTTTGCGGCCAAAGTCATCTCAGTCTAAACACAGTCACCCAACTTGGCAGCACTTTCTCCCAAGCCTTGAACGAATTCGCCGCCATTTTTGAAGTGATGAAAAATCGATGACTTCTGCTTCTGCATCTCTTCCAAAAAATTACAGTCCGGACCAGATTCCGCCATTTTTCAATTGGCTCTCGTCAAGTGTGGAAGTGAAAGTTTCGGCGCTTTTCTTGCTGAGAATAAAGTGATAAAAGTGAACAAAATTGCAGATTTTTAAAATTTAAAGGAAATAAATACATATATACAATTGTAAGTGATCTCCAAAATATTGTCTGCTCCATTATTTGTATTTAAAATTTCACTATGAAAATTTGGTACTATCTATACATTATTAGACATAATTAATTCTTTTGATTCATTATCTTGGTGAAATTAAAGTTTATTATATAGTTTTAAATATGTCTATGCACTTTATTGAGTTTAATAAACTGAATGTATGAAATTTTTCATCACCACACCCATTTTCTGAATATTCCAAGTTTCAAGACGTAAATTTTCTTGTCGCTAATTACAATTAGTCAGCCATCTTGTATTTTATTTGCGTTTAGAACTTTATTGGCTACTTGAGAAACTATTGCTATTTTGCGCGTTATTTTACCTGATTCCCAGGTGCGAATCTTATATAATCAGAAAGAAAAATTTTATTTCATTTCACAGAAGTAAAAAGTAATTGAAAATGCCACGCTATCGGGAATGGGATCTCGCCTGCAAAGTCTATGTCGGCAATTTGGGTTCGTCGGCTTCAAAGTATGAAATTGAAAATGCCTTCAGCAAATACGGACCTCTGAGAAACGTGTGGGTTGCAAGAAATCCACCAGGATTTGCTTTTGTTGAATTTGAAGATAGGCGTGATGCCGAGGACGCAACCAGAGGTTTGGACGGAACGTAAGTAATGAATTACAAATCTTGAGGGAAAGGATGAAAATCTTAAATAAATTTTAATATTTTTAGACGATGCTGCGGAACAAGAATTCGTGTTGAAATGTCATCGGGCCGTTCTAGGCGAGATGACCGTCGCCGCGGCGGTGGTAGTGGTGGCGGCGGCGGTGGTGGTGGTGGTGGTGGAGGCGGCGGCGGCGGCGCTGCACGAGGAGGTCGTTACAGGTATGATTCGCTAGTAAATTTGTTAAAATTAGTATTTCTTAATATAGTGGCTTCGTTTAAGTATATACACATTAAATTTGGTAAGTGGCCAACTCTGGTTTATTTGGTATAACTTTAAAGTTGTTATTTCGTTTATCTTTGTAGCGGACTTTTAAAACACCACTATTTTGATCACATGAGCTTGAACGTTTATCATCGATAAAAGCCGTGGCAAGCAATTTGTATTCAATTTTACTTGAATATTTCAAAACTGAAAACATGAAATGTAATATTTCTAAGTCCGAAGGTCCGCAGATTTTTTTAACACGCAAACCCTGAACCTAAAGTCTCGCCCAAATCGAGGCTATTTCGAAGTATCGGCAGCGGCAAATTCAGCCGTCAAATTGAGAGCACGCTTTGGTTTGGAACAATCATGTACATGTACAACAATTTTAATTGCTGTCAAAGGTGCATGTGCATTCGTTACTTCCCAGAACCATTGTATATGTAAACTATAGTATTGTTATGTAGTCTTTTGGACTGGTGTCGAACCTATTGTCTTCGGTCCAACTTAGCAGTCTCCGTTTCAAGCTATTGGTTTCACCATTGTGTGTAGAAAAGCGAATTCTGCGCCACCGGTGTCCTCCGGTCCATGACATTGTTAAATCGCCTTATCAACTTATAGTCTTTCTATACAATAACAAACCATTTCAAAGATTAATTTTTAATCGCCGAAATAAATCTAAGAGTGACTTCTTACTACTCTACTCTAACTCGAGTGGAAAAATTACCAGAAAATTTTATGCACTCGATGCTGTGCTGAAAACGCCAGAACTTCATGGGTGTCAAAGATTTATTTCAGTTTTTAACGTATCAGCCCTATTCTGCTATTCATCGGGGGGAATTTTTCTTGAATTTTCACTAATCACTATTCTGCTATTCATTCGAAGTGAATCTGTGTACACAATCTGTATACACAGATTCACTTCGAATGAATAGCAGAATAGTGATTAGTGAAAATTCAAGAAAAATTCCCCCCGATGAATAGCAGAATAGGGCTGTATTGTTCGTTTTTTTGTTTTAAGTCCCACTAATTGTTGGGAGAGTTTACTTGACGTCCGAGGTTTTCTAAAGTCTCTTGGCTAAATTTGGCAAACGTGAACTCCACCATCACTTCGAACTGCTTTTGTTTTGTGTGAACAAATTTTCCTAATTAATCATTGTGTACTGTGATAAAATTTTACATTTTGTTTATTTATGGAATAAACTTTGCTTGGACCTCCTAATAGTTCATTACACAATATTTATCTCATTGAAAATTGTGTCCACTCAACACAACGTTAGGCTACTTAGTTGTCGAAAATAGATTTTCATTTTTGAATTGTTTTGGCATTCGAAAACGCTTTGCACGGTGCGAAGAATCCGTTTTCGTATTTGCTTTTCCTAGTGTAGTAAATTCGAATCAGCTTAAGAAATGAGAAATACAGAATATTCGTTTTCGTAAATGTTTGCTTCCGAAACGAATTACAGAGTAGGGCCGAATATCGTTCGCAAATATTAGGCCTGCTTCTTTACTTTTTGCACAGAAGTCCACAATCTATCATCTTTTAAGGATAAAATTGTCTCGGAAAGAGACATACTGTGCACAAAGTAAAGAAGCGACTTAAGGAAGAAGTTCATAGCAAACGCTTGAAAAAGCATGTGTTGGACAGTTGTTGTATTTGTTTTGGCTGTGCACGATATCAATCCATAGAAATTTTATTGGCAAAAATTTGCAGGTAGGGGAGATTTTTTGTTCTATTGGGAGCACTCTGCACAGCTACAAAAAATCGCCGTGTTGAAATAGGATTAGACTGGTTTTGGGTACATTTTGTGTTAATTTTCTGTTTAGCAACAGCCCTATTATCTACCTCTGTTCATTTCATGATAAAAATTAGGGAGTTGAACTAAAATGCAACTACATCTGCATTTTGGTAGGCCTCAATCATGAAAGAACCCTAAACCGAGATGATTGCCGATGCTTTCTGCGGTCAACGCAGAGGGGTCGATCACTAGTATGAAGCAGATAAGTCGAGATGTAGCATACCTTCGAAAAGAGAAAATTTACTTAATTTGCGTCCACACTATGCATACCGGGCGGCAATCGGAACCGTTTCATTGGATTTGGATTCGGGTTGGCTTTCGGTAAGTAGGGAGGCCGATCGGATTGTCCGCTTCATTTAGGTTTTGCCGATTGTTCCTGCCGTCCGGCATAGTCCGGACGCAACATTACATGAAGCAAAAATAATAATTTTGACAGTGAACTACGACCACCCCAGGTTTTATCGTTTTGCAACGAAATATTAGATTGATCAGAGTTGGCTAACTTATTCACACACATTAACATACAAATCCACAATAATTTCGTAAAAAGAAATAACACCTACAAATGTAATCACCCCTACGCAAGACCTTTTGTAAAAAATTTGGACCACGAATGCCGAAAGGAAGGGCCTAAAAAAATATTTTTAATGAATGTATTGCAACAGATATTTAGAAATTGTCGATTAATAGTTTTATCAATAGTAGGACTTCACTACCAGGGCGTCTATGATGCTTCCTTTTCGGCATTCGTAGTGCAAAATTGTTACGACGGGCCTAATATTCGAAAATAACTCATTTTATTCTCGTGTCTCAATTTTTTCGTAATAGGACCCCTACACTACGCAAACACGTTTGTACAAACGTGTGTTTGTGCAAACATAGTTTCGCCACACACTACACAAACATGTTTGAGAGATATTAGTTGCTTGACATTTTTCATATCACAGACCTACTGAGCAATGAGCGATTTCGCAAGTGCTGCTTTAATTATTGCCTTGGCAACGAAAAATATTCATCCGTACTTCTTGAAAATTGACATCTGTTTGAGCAAAATTCAACACACACGACTCAAACATGTTTGTGCAAACACGGAAAATTCAAAATTTTTTGAATTTCTTCAAACCATTTGCGCAAACACTCAACATCGCTACACATTACTCAAACAGTTTGCACAAACATTTTTACAAAAACAAAATACATATGTTTGCGCAAACGGTTTGTGTAGTGTAGGGGCCCTATAAGTAACCCATTTATTTTAATTGTTTTTATTGTTGCCATTTTATTTGTCTGGTTTTCTTATGTGTTCTTGTATGGCCAAATGGTATTGGAAGCCGGTACCTCTGCCGTGTGTGTATTTCAAAAATATAAACAATCCAAAATGGATGTTAATTGACATTTTTGTTTTGTTGTTGTTTGTTTAAAAAATTTTTTTTTTTTATTATGATTAAAAAAGAGTAAACAAAAATGACTATTGTGTTGATAAGTTAAAATTAAAACGACGCATCTGGTAATCATTTTCAGGGCAAAGTCTACTAGTTCTACTGATACTACTACTACTACTTCCTCCTCCTACTACAACATCTTCACGAATAACTGCTCCTACTCCAACAGCATCTCCAACTACTACTACTACAATCACAACAATGATACATCTACTGCCATCACTAAAGTCATCAATTCTTCTGCTAGTTTCAGCACCAAATTGTGTATGCTCTTAAGCTGTGGTTGTGGAGCAACTTTTTCGGGGGTGGCGACATCGCCCCCGTCGTCACCACATCCCATTGTACGTTTGTTTCCTCCATGAACGGGAACTGTTTTTCTGTGTTCTCCACTAAAGAGCTCTCCTTAACTGAACAAAAACAAAAAAGTTTTGAAAAAAAAAACGCAAAAAGCCCTTTGAGTGTGTTCATTGGAGGGAACTGATACGTTGAGGTTTTCAGCATTTGCGCATCACAAAAGCAACAGACTTCACCTCAATCCCACATCCTTACAGACTCCCAACCCTCCAAGAACAACAGGTTATACAGCTCTAAAAGAAAAAAGAACAATTATCTGCCAGTGGGGTGTTTCAGCACATCTTTGCACTTATGTACTGTTTGTCTCATGTCAAAAGCAGCGATAGTTTCAAAGTCATCTAAATCAATGATTATTATAAATGAACGTGTTCTGCTGTGGACATCATACTACAGAAATGTGTCACCACCTTGCCACAACAGAATATACGCGGTTGGTCCGCTAGTGAATCCACATCCCACCATAGCAACACCACAAGTCATCATCCAAATCATTTGTTTTATTAATTTGTATTTTGTTTGTCAACCACGAGACTACTGGACAGCGCTCGCTCTTCTTGACTTAGTAGTTCATCCACCATCACATACGAACACATCTATCAAATCAAAATCAAAACCAACCAATCACCACCACTATTCTTAGGGAAGTGTTGTCATCGGCCTTAAGCAAGAAAATAAAAAATCAAGAAGAGCACTCAGTCTCGCGATCGACTCACCACCGACCGCAATCAAGCAAATCTCCTCAGTTCAGTCATCTCTGCTTCTCCACACCTCTGCACGCATTCAAATTCAAAATCAACCACACCGTGATGATGCGCAGTTAACAACAAACCGCAGCACTAAATTTCTTCTTTAGACGCGGCGCGGCGTCGTTACGCTTCTTGAATCGAATCTGAATCAACAATCGTACAGACAACGCAAAACGCAAGTCTTCTCGAAAATTTTAATCATCTCCTTCCGCTAATATAAAAACCTAGCTAAGCTAAAATGTCCTACCGCTACAACCGTTGTTCAACACACAGTCATCGACTAGCCACCGCGTTCTCAGCTCAACTTTCAAAAATTGCTCGTCAACACTCATCGTCTTCAGTCGTTTCTGCAAAGAACAAAAACCAAAAAAGAACCACACACCTGCATCATTTTAGTGGTTTGTTGTTTATTTTTTAAAACTATATCATTTTGTTTCGATATTAGATAAAAGATAAAAGATATTTATATATATACTTTTTCTTATATGAAAACAAGGATACGAAAGAACAAAAAGTAGTTTATCAATGTTACGCATTTTCTCTATATCTGTCGGTTGTTTGCTTGAGCTTGTTTGTTTTGTACTTACTTTTATCATTTGTTTTTAAATGAAATTACAGATCCCGATCACCAAGGCGCTCAAGGAGTCGTTCCAGGAGTTTTTCACGCGACAGACGAAGTCGATCAGATTCACGTGATCGACGCTAGACAATCCCAAGAGGGGGGAGAGGAAATTGTAACTCTATTTCTTTATACATATATGATATCATTTTAAACTTAAAGCATAAGCAAACCATACCACAATCCGTGTTATATACAAGTATATAAGCCAACTTATTATAACCCAATAACAAAAAGAAAAACACCCAGCCGCGTTCCCCATATTGTGTTTTGGAATCTTGTACAAAAAAAAGCTGCAATAATCAGTTTTAAGAAAATCACAAAGCAGAATCGGAAAATTTTGAAATTACATGGTATACAGCTAAGTTAGAATATAAAGAAACGATTGTGTGTGTAATTCTCTTGTATTGTAAGTAAGTTTAAAGGAAAAAATAAAATGACTAAAATGTAGTTCTCAATGAAGAGTGTGTTCTTAATGTTGTTGTTTGCTTGTTTGCTGGATAGCTGACCGTGACTGGTTGATTTTGTTTACTTTAAAGGCACAATGTAACAATTTCAGACTAGAAGGAAAAGACTAAAAAAATCTTCTTAATGAATGTTTTGTAACAGATATTTAAAACTTATCAACAATTTTTTCAAAAGTAACAAATTTCGTAGTGACGTTCACTACGTTGTCGTCTATGATGCTTCTTTTTTGCCAGTCGTAGTCCGAAATTCAATTTCTGGCTCCTTTCACAAGGCCCGTCGTAACAATTTCGGAAATTGTTACGACGGGCCTTGTGAAAGGGGAGCCAGTGATCAACTGTTCATCGTCTGACATATCAACCCAACCAAGCGTGTGACACCATAAAATGTAAAAGAAAATACCATTAAACTTAGGAAGCAACTGTTCTTTAAAGAAACATCTTCACCAAATGAGGCTGGTTGGTAGTGGACCCCTTCCGTAAGACCCCATCTGTAAACTAGCTCGAAAATTAAATTCCGTATTATGACATTATGAGTAGCGAATCGAACGTTCGAACGTTTTTGCGAGCTTCTTTTATAGCGGTATTATAGGTTGTAGAAACAAAAATTTTGTAGAAAGCTTTTTTTCCGACGTTTAAGCTATGTCAGATAAGAAAATGGATGATAATACGCACCTAAGAAACATCTCGGCACATTATTACGGAATGTCTAGCACTTTTCCGCCTTAGAAAGCAAATACTTGTTTATGACCCCTGTTCTGATTTTCGTTCGGATACCATATCCTCCCGTTTTAGAATTTTTGCAGTTCTCTATTCCGAATTCTTACTTTTTTATTTCGCATATCATTTTGGTAGCGAAATTGAATCCGGTTGATGAATTCTGTAGAACATGACATGTACTAATGTTGTAAATAGTTCCAAAGAATACAAAAATCTAATTTCCAAAACGTTTTTATGGCGTAAAAAATCAGTAGTGAAATAAGAACAAACTTTTTAAATCAGTACGGATTCAATTTCGGTTTCCGTTTTAAATCTGGTCGAAAATCAGAACAGCCATGTATGAGATCGTCCCCATAGATAAGCAGGAGAACTGCCCTGAAACCTCACATGGGTTGGTACAATAGGTTTCATTCAGACACCGCAGTGCCCAAAGCTGCTCAAGCTCAACCCGCCCCCTTAATCTTATCTAATCTATGAAGCAACAGTCAGCGGTCTGATATTGGGCCCTATCGTGAATAAAATTTCCCTGGAAACATTTCCCATATTCGGAAAATTGGTATCGGCAATGATGTTCGAAAGTTCCTTGCGGAATTTTGAGCGATCGTGAATGAATTTCCCATGGGAAATTATCTGCCATTTTACTGAATTTGTATCGCATTCCAGGGAGATTTCTACTTTATTCTTGTTAGAGCACTATAGAACATATTCGAAAACTATCTTTGAAGTCATTTTTAATCTGTTAGGTTGTTAAAATTTATTCCGTGGGAGATTCATTTCGAAGGAGGTTCACGATCGGGCGTAATGTTCCGTGGGAACAAAAAATTCCGTGGGAAACAAAATTCCGTGGGAGATTGCCGATAGGGCCCATTGTGACGTCAGGTGAGTCGAATGGCCTGGGCTCGTATTACGTATTGAGTAACGATATTCACAAAAATCCCACCTCGTTATCATTACTCTGCAATTACGGATCACGATACTCGCTGTCTATAAACCTACCTTCATAAATCTGAAACTTTAAATGCCCAGCTAAAGTGCGGGGAACCCCAGGGCCTAGCACATTGCTCTGACCATATATAACATGTATATCTTGTTAGGAATTCAGGGGACCTACAATATTTGCCTTTTATAGCAATGAAATCACTGTCTAAGGACTTGTCTATTCCTCGATAAAAGCGATGCCCCCGTGGAAAGACAACAGGGAGCCGATTATTTAATTCAATGGTTTTCGTTGGCGAAATTAAGGGTTAGTATTACAATTTTCGATTTCGAGAGCGAATTTGAAGACTGCTGTGCTTTTTCGACACATTTTTAATTTTTTCGACTGAAAATTGAAATTGAGAATTGATTTTGGGAGTGTATTCTTCGGAAAGGCTCTGATTAGTGTCAATTTGGGGGGCCTAGATGTTACAACTAATACACGAATACAAACCTGTAAGTGCAAGTGTTGACAAAGGGACAATGGACAATAGCGCAAATTTTTAATTCTCTGTGATTAATGACTGACTACCAACGACACTTGCAGTAGGTTACTGACACCCGATTAGTTGACCCTTTATTTCCAGGGTGGGTAAACCTCGAAATCAAGCCTGTAAATGGAAGCAGAGAAACAATAACAGAATAACTAAGAATGCTAAGAAAGAATTGTAAAACCACAGATACAATTGTAGACGCAAGAGCAAGAGATAAGGTAAATGTTTATTTAAAATCTTAAAATTTATTTCTTTCTAATAAATACTGAAAATTTCACTATTGAGTTACACTAAACATTTTGAGTTGAGGGCCCTTCTTCATTCATGGGTACGTCATCGCCTGGTGAGTATAGACCAAGTGCTGATCTTTCAGGTTGGCCTGGTATAACTCTATCGTTCGTATCATCATCATCATCATCGTGACTATCAGAATCGTCACTTTCATCATTTGCTTTAGAAGTGGAAGGATTTTAACACAAAACAAGAATTCATAGCCAACCTAAGAACTAACCATCTTCGTCGTCTGTTTCTGGACCAGGAATGGTTTGTACTTTTCCTAGAGGATGAATGTCAGCTGCAGCATTTGAAATAGAATTTATCTGCGAAAATTTGTACCATATTTTCATAAGAAAAAAAAAAACAACTCCAGCAACAAATTATTACATACCCAGTTGTGCTGATCTCGTTCGTACTGGAGAATCTCAGCTTCTTCATTTACCGGAGCGTCCAATTCAAACCAAATATGATTTGCAATTGGTGGACGCAGTGATGGAAAAAATGGAAACATTGTCTATTATTTTCTAAGAATTTTGTTTATTACTTTTGATTTTAAATCCAAACAAAATTATCTAAATAGAAAATTAGAGAGCGAACGTTTGACATTTCATTTACGTTGAATGTTGTGTCAAAATTTTGAAAAACAAAATGCTTTTTATTGCTTACAGAGCCACCTAGCATATTCCACGATTCCATAATTGGATCGGATAATCGAATCGAGCTAGGATCTGATTTTTGTGTATCTTCTTAACCCTGCAACTACACGATCAAGATATACTATGTCAAATTTCTGTTCGTGTTTCGGCTGTGACGTAGCGACTTACAACTTGCCAGGCAAATGGCTTTCAATCGACAAATGGCACCCACAAGAAATTTGAAATTCAAAGTTTTTTTCCAGGTACTCTTTTCTTTTTTTGAGGGTATTTGACGAAGCTGTCAGTTTATGGCTACTGAAACTGCTTCTCGGGTGGCTTTCAATATTCCATAGACTGCTATTATACGGTGAAATTTGTTGCACGAAACTACTTCGAATTCTTCTTTGTTCTGTCATCCCGTGTCGCAAGTGTTATTACATGATGAAATCCAGTTTCATGAAACTAGTTTCACATTTCTCTTTATTTTTCATTCGGTGTTTTTATTTTTGGGGAAAAATAGTTATCTAGCAGTGCCTGGTTGCTTCAAAACCTCTTTTATTGGCAATTGAAAAACAAAAAAGTCATTATTATTAGTATTATTACTTATTATTGAACCAAATGAAACAGAATAAACAAAAACACGAACAAAGACAAAGGGGGCGTTCGAGAATCGTATCCGGATAGCTTGTTGTTGTTGTTTACGTGTTAAACTTTTAACAGAGTCACACACCCATTTCAACTAAAAAGCTATCTAAAGGTATCCGAGTATTTTTGGTATACCTTTCTATTCAAGTGATCAGCTGATACAAAATTTATTTTTTCTTTTCATGTTGATTTTTTGTTTTGGTGTGCATTTAATTCAGCATAGGAGTCTTTTAAAACGCATGGGAAATCGAAAAAAATAAGTTATAATCGTCTAGCAATGATATTTTGAATGTTTTTCTATTTTCAAAAGTCGAATTTTAATATTTCACAGCTGTTGTCTGCAGCAATCTGGAAAAAGGTATCCAAGATACGGCTATCCGAAATAGGCTATCCGATAGACTCTCGAACGCGCCCAAAGAGAAACGTCAAAGCTGTTTCACGAAACCATAACCCATGGTCCGTGTTCATACTGGTCGATTTGTTGAACAGTTTGAGGGTGAAGAAGTAAGTGGGGGCAGTTGAAGGGGTGTTTCCCAAAATTCAATCAACACGAACTGTTGAAACTTCGTGCGAATAAAGCGACTGCTTTCTTTCTCTGTTACACCAATTGGTCGGAATCGATATCATTTCCATCTTGTTTCATGAAAGTCAAAACAGTTTTTTTTTTTCTTTTTTCGTGCAACAGTTGTCATTTGTGTGTGGTTGAGAAAATATAAATTATAAAATTATTTCTGTTTTTCCATAGCTATTGAGTTGAAAAGAAGATAGTTAAATGTGCTGCGGCTATTATTTTATTAAAACATATGAAAAAGCACAACAATCCAACCATCTTAGAAAGCAATTGTGAAAACATGGACATCCGTAAAAGTTACTCACAAAGAGTTCTAAAATGTTACTGATAAACGCAAGAATAAGAATATTATTGCTGACAAGTTTATCGCTTTCAAGACTCCGCTTAGCAATAAATTTAATGACCAAATGCCTCTGGATTGTATGTTTCCACCTGAGATGATATTCGGCTTCATTAAAGCTACGTGCAGACGGCATATAAAAGCCGCACATATGTGCGGTTCTGACGTCATTTTTACGTCATAATTTGCGAATATTGACGCATATCGTCTGAACACCCTTTTGGGACAGTCCGCACATGCACGCAAATGGTTTGCGGACGATGTGCGACAGCAAATCCGCACATAAATGTGCGGCTGTTTTGCATATCGTCTGAACACCCTCGCACATTTTTTGTGACACTTTGCGTGCATGTGCGTGCATGTGCGGTCGTCGTAATCATATGCGTTGACACGAAAATAGGACAACGCAAATGTGCATATTTTACGCAAATCAATAGTGATTTTGAAGTGTAGTTGTGATCATTGTTCAATTTAAGAGAGTAAAAAAATTTAATGAGCGAACGCGAAACAGATTCCGAGGGCCCCCAGCAAAATAAATCACCCCACAAAACAAAATCAGAATCCGGGACTCGAATTGTGCAGCACAATTGGACGCCTGATGTTGCTGTTAAAGAAGCCAATTGCAAGTGGGGCTGTTTGTGAATAACGTTCAAGGCAAATTTGGCAAAACTTCACACCAAAAAGTCAGGTCGAGGAACAGAATCATCCTCCGTGCATTGGTAGTTCTTTTATCAAATGATGTTTTTGGAGGCGAACGATATAAAAAGATCCAATTTATCTGTTTCGTCAACGGACCTTGTAAGTTTTTCTAAAATGCTGGTTTTTGTTTTTATATAAACAATTTTTTTTTATTTTATAGGAATTTGCTGCTCTCTTTAATAACGCCGTTACAGATGATTTACCATTGTCAGAACCTATAGTCAGCCAGCAGCGCAAACGTAGATGTGTCACGAAAGCCTTGACAACGCTTGAATCACTATTTATTAGATTTATTGAAGGATGATTCACGTTCGTCATTGGTTCATTTTGTTCGTTTTCTCAAGAATACTGAAGAGGAAGTCGATATAGACGTTTTACAACCGATCATCGTTGATAATGATGAAGAGGAAAGAACGAGTTGATTGAAATCTAATTTCATCCCATTCAATGGCTTCCATCGCCAAAAATTTACTGTTTCTGTGTTTTTGTCTCTGTATGGAATATGTACTTAAATAATAGTAGAACTGTGGAGCATTTATTTTTTTTTTGTTAATTCAAGTATTTATTTTTCAACTTTTGTTTTTTTTTTAATAATAAACAAACTGAAATTGATTGTAAATCATAAACAAAAATTTTTTTTCTTATGTTTAATGGTGAGCATATTGCCATTCAATATCGCCTTTTTCGGTGAAGAAGTGCGTAAGCTCTTTTCGAATGTCTCTTGTTTCAGATCTATGGTCTCGCGATCGTATTTCTTCAAGGGGATACATTGAACATTGTTGAGCTTCCGTCTGACGATGCAGAAGCAAGTCCTTCGTCCACACATCCGTAACTGTTCCACACCCGATTCTTCGCGAACTTCACTTTTCTCATCTTTTTCAATCATATCTAATGTTAAAACAGCAATAGCAGCCTACTTTCTTTTTAACATTTTCAATTTATCGTAGTAAACAATGACAAAAAATTAGCAAAACACAAAAGTCAAACAATCGATTAAATTAACGCAAACTTGCATATGAACGCAAATGGGTGATGTGCGGATATTTCCGCATATCGTGTGAACACGTCGCACATCGACCGAAAAATGTGCGTATTCATTTGCGTACATTTGATGTGCGAGCAAATCAACGCAAACTAATGTGCGGCTTTTGGGACAGATTCCGCACATCGTCTGAACACCCTTATATGCGAGTTTGCGTACACTGATTTACGTATAGCATTTGCGTTGAATTTACAACTTTTTATGTGACGTCAGAACCGCACATATGTGCGGCTTTTTATATGCCGTCTGCACGTAGCTTTATTAAATAAGTAAGCTGACATCTCACCGCATAAGCAGCGCTGTTTTGCCGTTTAAGATATTACTATAGACTTGATATAAATGTCAAGAAAAATCAAATCAACATTAGGTAAGTAAAGTGATAACAAATTCTAATCATTGATAGTTCTACTCAATTATTTGTTGTTCGTGAATTTTAATTTGGAAAAGGAAAACAATGTCGAAATACACCAACCTTATTACATTGGGCACACAATATGCGCGACGCATGAACTTCTTGTCAAATCGTATATTTGGAGAAGTTGCTCGCAGAACCAATGACAAATCCATGAAAGTAGTTCGAATGTACAGCGAAGAACCTATTCATCTACGTGATTACGTAGTCAACTGGTATCCCCGACATGTCGAAACACATCTTTTAATGAAACATCTAAGATGGTACGGTCTATTTCGGGATGAGCATCAAGACTTTAAAGAGGAGATGAAAAGACTACGAAGATTGCGTGGAAAAGCTCCACCCAAAAAAGGCGAAGGAAAACGTGCTAATAAAAATAAAAAGTGAAGTTGAGAAATTGTACCTATTGGTTGTCCTTGAAATATAAAGCGAGTAACAATGCGCCCTATCTTTTTTAATTATAAATAAATAAAGAGCCCTCTGGAAATTTTGGCAGCATTAGCAAAGGATGGACATGTTGAGATTGAGACTGGTATTTTAGTTTCAACAATTTCTAGCCGATGAGGGTATTTAGTTTGGTGCGACTTTACTTTGGAACTCCCGCGTTCTAGCTTCAGGGTGGATATTGTTTTACAGTCAGGTTGCAGTCCATAGTAGAGTAGTTCTAAAAAATTGGAACAAAATGACTCAGATAAATAGAAGAGGATTTTACATCAATAGTCAATCTCTATTGATTCTTAAGTATGTAAACCATGTTTGTATCAAGCATATCTCTCATTAAAAAAACCGTCATAACTCGAAAAACATATTCTTCAGAAAATGAAATTCTAAATTTGAATTGAATGACAAAACTCAGATGAGTAAGTTCAAAATGGAATATGCTTGATTTTAAAATAAACTTAAACTAATTTTAGTCGGTGCAAAACCCAAATTTATTCAGTTAAGCTAAATCTTAATCTAATTTGAAACTTAAGAAACATATTCGGCCCTATCGTGGTAAACGTCGGAGCGGATTCTCTCCGATCGGAGACATTTTGCTTCATGGTACATATTTCTCCGATCGGACGTTCTCCGATAAGTTTTTGTTGCGGAGATTTTAGTTTTGGGAATGCAATGCATTGCCGCATTTGTGAAAAATTTCTTACGACGACAACTACTTCGAAGCAAAATTGAATCTCCGAAAAAAGATGCGTTGCGGAGAAAACTCCGCTCTGACGGTTACCACGATAGGGCCGATAGCCAATTTCAATGAGAAGGGTGATTTAAAAGATGGAAACTTTGGCAAGGAGTAGTGGTAGGTTCATTTGAACGATTGGCGTTCGATGAAAGGGTAGGTAAAAGAGGCGGGGATTTGTTATGTTGCGAGGATTGGTGTTGAGGAAGATAGAGTTGCAAAGCGTTGTACAGTCAATTGGTGGTCAGAAAAAACTCGATGAATGAAGAGAATGCCGAATTGTATAGTTTGATGCTATATTGGTAAGGAGATAGAATCAATTGATTTATTCAAGAAAGAACTCTCAGAGCAAGTCGAAGAAAACGGCGCTGAATATTTTCAGTTCTAGAAATGTAAACTTGTGGGTAAGGGGACCACACTTGGCAAGCGTGTATTTAAGGAGCGAGCGATCAAAGGTATACAGAAATTGGGTAACGTATGGGTCGGAGAATTCCTCTGGCATCGCCTAATCAAACCAGGCGCTGAATTGGATTTTAGTATAATATAATATAGGTATGTGAAATGAAAATAGGAGTGTATTTTAAGGGTTTACGATAGAAGACACTTGGAAATTTTTAAATCCAAGCAGTTACTTAGAGCACCAGATAGAAAATTTGTCGAGATCCTGTTGAAAATGAGAAAAATTGGTAGCTGAAGAAATTATCCTGTAAAACTTCGTAAGATCTGCGTACAGCTAAATAATGGGATGGTGAATGACAAATTCAAGGTAATTAATATTAGGAATGAAAAGAAGAAGACAAAAATGATCACTTTGATAGCTAAAAAAGACTTGATAGGGAAGATCGTAAACAAATAAGAGGGAATTACTCTTAAATAAAGTTTCGAAGCCGAGGGTGAATAGTTTGAAAAAAACTAGTCTATGGGAAATTTTACCAGAGGCTTTATTAAAACCTGTTGAAATCACATCGACTTCTTTTCCATTTTCCAAGGAAGGAATGGTGAAAGAAGCGACTTCGAAGAGATAAATGGTTGTTGACCTGCACTTGAGAAAGCCATGTTGTCGTGTGGAAATGAGAACTTTTTGAATGAAAACTCAAAATTTCATACAAATTTTCGATGGTTTTCTTAATATGCGAAAGTTCTACTATCGAACAATAATATTCAACACTGCAATTTTTTGTGAATAGGGATTATAAAGGAGTTTTTCCATATTTGAGGAAATACTCCTTAAGAAAGGCGTAAGGTAAAGTATTTTGAGAGAGGCATAGAAAAAATGAGAAAAATATTTCTTAGGAAAATTTGAAATTCGATAGATACCTACCCATTGGCAAACAGTTTCGGTTAGGTTGCGTATTGTTGATCTATGTTATTAGATTTGTTCGTTGAAGCCCTAAGGTCACCCTGGGGTCGCCACAAAGCGTTTTTTGAGAAACCTAAAGTCGCCCTTAATTTCAAACTGAGTGTTTTTTTGAGCCCTAGGGTGGACCTGGGTTTGCCCTCAACTCGCCCTAGGTTTTGGCTGTAGTGATTTGAGGGCACAAGGATGTGTTGTGATTTTGTGGCTAAGCGTTTTTTGAGGACTGGAAAACCCAGGTTTTTTTGAAAACTCATAGGGTTGTCAAGAAAACCTAGGTCAACCCTGGGAAGTTCAACGAACAAACTAATGGTGTAGGCAATATTAGGTCCGTTCGTTGAACTTTCCCCAGGGTTGGCCAAGGTTGTCAAAAAACCTGAGTTTTCCAGTTCTCAAAAAACGCTAAACCACAAATCACCAACCCTGTCATTAAAAAAAGTACATGCCATTTGACAGCCCTCAACTCGCCACAGCAAAAAGCTAGGGCGAGTTGATGGAAAACCTAGGTCAACCCTAGGACTCAAAAAACACTCAATTTGACATTCAAGGCGACTTTAGGTTTCTCAAAAAACGCTTTGTGGCGACCCCAGGGTGACTCTAGGGCTTCAACGAACAAACCTATTGTATACATGGAACGCTTTACTTTAAGGCACAGAGGAATAAAGAACAAGCGGGCAAGCCTCACACACACAACTGCATCCGTCCACAAACTGACTATACAAACCCACTTTAGTTTCGTGGGGTGGGGTTAGTAAATTCACTGACACAACTTTATATTCAGCTGCATACGTGTATCACAGATATACCTATCGTGTTATGCGGCATATACACTGTTCAAATGCTTGCAGCACGTGAGTGTATTAGTAAATACTATTTGACTTTGGATATACACACTTCAAGCTCGAGCATTCAATCATTGTTGTTGTTGTTGTTTTCCCCATTAAACTTCGCGCTTGATGACGGTGTCTTTACGAAATGAATGGTGGATCAAGCATTCAATCTGGAATATACACTCTTCAATGGTTGAAGCCTGAGTAATAATGGGTGCCCTGTGTGGTTCAATGTTACAGCGTCTCAAATGGAAAAGATTCGGGTGTTTGAGAGACAGTGTCTGCGTACCTGTCTTGGATTACACAGAACACCAGAGTCGGAGTACAAAAAATATTATCCCAATGAGGTCCTTTACAACGGGGCTCAAATAAACAGGATCAGTGGATTTGTCCCCCCGGAGGCTTTCCTCTATTTTGATATGGAAGGGCTGATTCAGGACAGATTGGCGGTTCCGCTAATCTACCACGTCTCCCGTAAGTCTGTGGAACGACGGCTCCTTTATAACCGAGACGTCACCGCAGTAGGCGGAGACGTTGAAGAGCTCCTTCGATTCAGTAGGGCGGTCTCAGATCGCGATCGTCGTGACGTTGTTAAAATGTGAAATATGTTCTGGTGGTTGTCTGAGCACGAAACTCAAATTGATATTGATAGCGAGTCGCCAATGGCTGGCTTACACAGGTTTAGCGTGTAAGTTCTTAGGGTATAGGGGGTGGGCACAGTGGCATACAAAAAAAAAAAAAAACAAAAACAAAAAAAAAAAAAAAAAAATTAAAACCAAAAAAAAACAAAAGAAAAAAATACAAAAATCAAAAAAAAAATCAAAAAATCATAAAACATAAAAATTCCAAAAAAAATACGAAACATAAAACAAAAAAAAAAGGTACTGTGGCTGCTCTAGGTTTAAGTAGTTTTAAATAGATTTAAGTAGTTTTAATAAAAATCAAAAAAAAAAATATGATCCAGCAAACTAAGTTTTTTGTTTTTAAATTTTCTTAGTTTTTAACCATAGTTCTAGTTTGTAAATCCGTAAGTTATCTGTAGGCCGAAAGGCATTAGAATTAAGATATTGAGTAATTTAGAGTACCCGCTTAGGGTCAGTAAGTTAGTTAAGTTATTATATAAGCTAGTTTTATACATTTTTGCTAGCTCCTAAGTAGATTTAAGAAAATGAAATAAAAAATGAATTAAAAAAAACAAAAAAAAAAACAGAAGCCAGAGTAAACGAAAATCAAAATTATTTGATTTTGCTTCAAGCATACACACAATGCATACGTGAGTTAATTTCACTAATACACTCTTACTTGACAAGCATTTGAACAGTGTATATGCCGCTTATAAAAGCAACAACGTTATCAAATGGAAGTTGCGTGGCAAAAGAAGTAATGGTTTTCCCCCTTTTTCTTTATTCTTCTAAGCCTTAAGTGCAATTGCTCTATGAGTATAGGGGTATAAAACACATACTTACAGAAACCATCCGCTGAACAAATGCTTGTATTCATCCACAAAAGAAAACTGCTTCATTTTGACTCAGTTTATTTCTTTTTTCATTTTCAAAGAATTTTTACAAAAATAATAAAAAAAATTCAAAAATAATTTAACATTACAAGATCTTTGTTTGTGGTTCGCATTAAAATATAAACCCTAAATCGAACATTTCTATTATTTACTCTTTTTTCTTATGGTGAAAATCATAAACAAAAGAACATTTTATTATTGTAATGTTAATTCTATTATTTAGATCTATGAACATTAAATGTAATAAATATAAATTAATTATATTATGAGCTTATAGAAATGTTTCATCGGTATAAGCCGCACATAATTCCGAATTGCATTCATTAACCATTCTTGTGTTAGATATAATTATTTATCTTTCTGTTAAAAATTTTTCCCTTCTCTTTTGTAATTTAGAACAGACTCTTAAATTATTTTTTAGTGTTTTTTTTTATTTTCGGTTTCTTAAAAATTAAACTAATGTTTTCTTTCTTGTCATTTTTATTTGGTGGCGGGATAGGTCAGGGACTTAAATTTGATTTTGTTTTCTTTTTTTTTTTTTATTTTACGATCAGAATAGTTTATTTTTACCTAACATTTAGTAACAAAGAAAACAATAGATACTGATTTACATAGGTCATTTGGCAACAATATCGGAATAATATTTTTGGTTTTAATTTTATTTTTGGAGACCTTTTGGCATACATGCACTAATTAAAAAAGAAAAGAAAAACCGAAAATAGGGGAAAACCTCAGTTTACTTATAGAAATTCATTTTATGTTCTGCTAACACGGACGGTGTTTATGTTTTTTATTCACATACAATAACTACTTTTTTCTGAAAAAAAAAAAAAAACAAATTGATACTTTTGTATAATGTAATAATTAGTTCCTATACATCTTATTTAACCACTACATTAAACAAAACAAAAAGAAAAACAAAATATTCCCTTATACGAGTAAGTAGCTCAACAAAATCTACTTTGGTGTATTGAGCCCGATTTTTTTTTCTCGGTTTTATTGTTTGACTAGGCCTTAAATGCATTTAATAAATAAATTAAATATTAAATAAATGCTTGCGTATTATTTTAACATTCCTTCTGCTTTCATTTTGTTAGTATTAATAATCTTATTTGTTTTCTTCTTACTTATAACGATGGCATGACTAGAAAAAAAAGTAAGTTGTTTCACTTCATTTTGTATTTTTCATAATATATATATATAGTAGTAACAATAAAATGGTCACAATTGGGTTACTAACAGTCAAGAGAAAATCAAAAATGGTTTAAACTTTTCATAGAAAATACTACACATGTTGTATAAAAAATTAGTTAACTATCGGTCGGCTTGTTAATATTTTGTTTATTTATTTTTTGGTTTGTTGTAAATTTGTTGGTAAATTTCTTTTTATTTTTGTATTTATTTCGAATGACTTTGAGGAAAATAACAAATGAATGGAATGGAGTTGAAGATGTTATATAAACGGCTTATTTTATAAATGTAGAAGATTTTCTGCTTCTAACGCTTAAAGTCAATTTACCAAATGCTTTCAGACTAGAAGCTCTCTTTTCAAAATAGGTCTTGTTTCCAGCTGCTTATAGTCCTGTTAGAAAATGTTCAAAACCAAAGGGAAAAATAATTGACAGGCTCAATTTTTGCATACGATTTATTTATGAGGGGGCCAAAGGTTTCACGTAATCTGGTTCTTTGCTTCTGTCTCGAAAACTGCTGAGCTGATTATATGAGTACTGAGTTTTGGCAAAAGCACCACCTATCTAGTACCGTTATATTCTTCTTTTATGGTGACACATGTATCGCGGTCTTGAAGAGATAACTACTGTCTAATCTGCGTCACAAAAAGGCGACGATAAAGAATGGATTGAGGATGAATCACAGAGAATCACACTAGGTAACTTGATTCTACAATAAAAGTTTTCGAATGCCTGAAATTCATTATCCGTACTTCTGTGGGACGTAAGAGTAAATGGAAAGCTTGAACGAAACTCTGAAGTCTTAGAAGAAAGTAATTGAAAAAAATTCAATTCATTCTTTTTTAGCTTTTAAAAGTTGTATCAAAAATAATTTTCAAATGAAGTTAGGTGGTTGGGCCCCAGTTTTAATTTGATTTTTATTGTAACGAAGCCGAATTTTCGTTTTAGTTTTCCAGTATAAAAATTCATTTATTAAAAAAGCTTAAATCGTACCAAGGTTAGGTTAGGTTACAATGGCTGTCAGGAATACACCCGACACACTTAGACCAATATTAGGTCCATTGTGATACCATAGAAATTATGCGAGGGAGTACCTCGCTTAACAAAACCATTTGGAGCTTACAATAAAGCGAAGGAGATGCAGGGGATCTGTGTGCGCCAGATCGCTTGGATCATCAAGAAAATATTTTCCTAGATGCCTCTTTCTTTTAGAAGAGAGTGCAGGACATGAGCAGAGGAGGTGTGGGATTGTCTCCTCCTCCTCCTCATCTAAGCAACTTCTGCAGAAGTCATTAGAGGGAACGCCAAGTCTTATGGCGTGTCTTCCTATCAGACAATGTCCGGTAATGACAATGATTACGGAGCTAACTTGCAATCTGGTAATGGATAACAAATGTCTTGTGCGTTTTGGATCTATTCCTGGCCATATACGTTTTGTTGCCACGCACGTGGTGATATTGTTCCACCTGTGATTTGTTCTGTCCATCGCCTCTTGCTTTAGCGTAAGTTTACATGTAGCGATTGGTATACCAGAAAAAAAAAATCGTACCAACGTCGACAAAGAATAGGCCTGGGGTTGTCGTGGGGTCGTCACAAAGCATTTTTTGAGAAACCTAAAGTCGCCCTGAATGTCAAACTGAGTGTTTTTTGAGCCCTGGATTTGCCTTACGTTTTCCCTCAACTCACTCTAGGTTTTTGCTGTGGCTAGTTAAGGTACTGAATAGAGCTGTCAAATGGCATGTATTTTTGTTTAAATGATAGGGATGTGTGTTAATTGTGTGGCTTACCATTTTTTTTGGGACTGGAAAACCGATGTTTTTTTTTACAACTCATAGGGTTGTCAAGGTAACCTGGGTTAACCCTGGATAAAGTTCAATGAACGAACCTAATATGTACTGAATTATGGGAAATTAACTAAGACTGTGGAACGTTGTTTTTTGGTTCCATGAATGTTTCTTAACCATTCTCTAAAAATGTTTTTATTGCTTAAGAGCCCATAAAACAGAGCTTTATTTTGCAATAAATTACAAACATATTTAATCGTTTCAAGTTAACCCAATCTACAAGCTTGAGGAACACGGTTTCTTTATCCAGTCAACAGTTTTCGAGATATGTAGATGCGTAAAATAAGTTTTCGTGACTTTTGTCCCTTATAACTGACTTAATTCCTATACATACGCAAAGATTCAGTCTGCAAATCATTCCTTATCAAAAGCTATTCTTTTAGGACTATTAAATCAGTGTGTGAAGATTGTAAAATATAAATATTATGTAGTTTTACAAAAAAGATTCGATCACAATGAGAAAAACTCATTATTGTTTGCATGATCACTTCAATAAACGAGGGCATAAAACAATTATTCTGTTCTCATATGACAGTTTTTGTATTCCAGGATTTATGCACATACGGTGGGCTTCGTAATTGTTAAAAGTATATTTCTAAACTCAAGAGCTACAAACTTCAAGTATGTGGTATGTGTTCTTCGGTGCGATGTTAATTAAAAGCTAAATGCTGCTCTTCGTGTTGTTGAAATTGATAAATACATTTCTTTGGACAATTTATTCAATTTACTTAACTTACTAATCGACTGTATATCGAACAATCTTAACGAACTCTCAATCAAAGACAGGAAGACAAAAAATTTTAATTTGGAGAAACTTTTTTAAGAGCGTTTTTCGTTTTCAATCAGAGTTGAAAAAGCCTTTGCAGTTCGCATTAGTCTTCTTTTAAAATATATGAGGAAGCTTAGCAAAATTAACACTGCCATCTTAAGCTGAATCTCACCAACTCACTTTCAGACTTTAAAGTTTAAGATGGGCTATTTTCACTCATTAGCATTTTTATAGGGCTTCCAATAAAGCTGAAATGTTTCCAGCTCTTTTATATGATTTTGCTATTCTGATTAGCTCACTCATACTGATTTCTATATCGCGGTCCTGACGAAAGAGTTCAATTTCTTGTAAGAACATGATGGTCTGCTAATTTTTTGACATTTTGGGGCTTTATAATACAAACTTTCGCCGTTTTTGGAGAAATTGACATGCCCAACTAAAATGGATTGATTGATTATTGATGCTGAGTTGAAGAACAAACTCTGCTACAGAAGGCATATCTTAATAACAGTCAAAGCTGTTAAATGCTGTTCACAAGGAGATTTGAAAGTAATCGACATCTGTAACACACCTGGGTTTCTGGGATAATGGAATAGAAACTAATTGGGAGGCTGACTAACACCAAACTTGGCTCTTGGCTCTGTCCCAATAGGAGCACTTCTCATAAGCTGAAATCACCGTGCTTTCCCGAGCTCTGTTGCTCTTACTCTATTATTTTTTACTGTATCAAGCAAAAGAGTTTAATTGCTAGGTTCAACTTAAATTTAAAAATTACCGAACGTGTTATATCACATAGTGTTTTTAATCCTTCAGGCCCACACAGTCATGGTTGTGAGAATTTGGTCTGAGTTACGAGTTACCAAAGTTTTTTAAAATGTTAAATTATTAAAAAAAAGTGATAGTTTAAAATGATCTGTAAACCAAGGGAGGATTTTTTAATAATGGATACAGCTGTAAGTTTATTATTATTAAAAACTTGCTTGTACAGTGTGTGAGCCGCCTTTATCCCACACTCCTATTTCTCGCCGTTAATTAGATTGCCCACTTTAAAACCGGCTTCTAATATTTTTTTCTTTTCTTGTGGTTCATTTTCATCAGATAGAATTTTCTTACTGATTTTTCAAATCCTAAAAATAAATTAATCTTTGTGCTCAATAATAAACCTTCTTTATAATCTTGTCAGCATTTGGTAGTTATGCAAAAGTTTGATTTTCTTTTAATAAAACTCTGATTTTAATTTGATTTTGACAAATCTGTCACTCTCCTCTTTCTAAAAAAAAAAAAGTTGAACAAATATAATTGCTGCTTTGACTTTAAAGGTGTTGGTATCTTCTTCTTTCAATCGTTAATTTTATTTTGTTTTTCAATTATGCTTATGAATTTACTTAAAACTAAAGTCATTTATTGGTTGCTTGTGTCAAACCCTTACGCTGAGAAATAGTGTATTTTTTAAGTAATGATATTTAAATAAATAAATAGAAAACGAAGAATTATGTTAGGTACGTACAATACAATTACTACGAATATACCCTCTAGGCATTTACATGCTTAGAGTCCCTAATTGTATAAGGATTCATACGGGTGAATGAAAAGGATAACTGTTGTTTTTTCTTTTGGGTTTTTTTTTACAATTTGAACTAATAATCTAGATATCACGATAACTCCTGGGAAAATTGTGTCTCCAGGGTGGGCCTCCTTGCTGTATTTCTAGGCTGGGTACGCATCGGAGGACCCGGGCTTCCATAGCCGGCCGCATACAATTGCGGACAAGAGTCTTTTATTAATTCCTGTGTTTCGCGCAGCTGTCTCTGCACCTGCGGTGCCAGACGTTGAACACTAATAGCGGGTGGAAATCGGTATTCGGGTGGAGCTTGGGGTACCTTCAAAACATTTCGAGTGAAATTGTCAACATAAGCATTTCATGTGTTTAGAGTCCATTTAATTACCTGCATAGGATGTAGTACTTCTCCGAAATAAGTTGGCTGTGTGGGCTGTGGTTGTCCGTAGTAGCCCATGTGCATATGTGTTGGGAGACCACCGGCGCTGACTGGACTTGGGCCTACTGAGACTTGGGGTGATCGTGGTGGGCGACCCGTACTCATAGCTGCTTGCTGTGGCGACGGTGGTATAGCGTATTGTTGTTGAAGGGCATTTTGGTTTAATTGCATCATAGCCCGAGGATCCACCCGCTTTGGACTGAGATTGACTTTAGCCAACAACTGTGATTGAGCTGGCGCAACACCGCTCATCACAATTCCCCCAATTCCAATTATTTGGTTGATCTGCTGATTAGGCGCCAATACAGATTGTTGTTGGGCTATCACACCAGGTGGTGGCCCTACCATTACCATACCTGGCGGGGGTACACTCGTACTAAGAGGTAGAAGGTCAGCACTCAACGGCTGTTGTTGCATAGAATTTTGGACTATTGTCCTTACAAGTGGCGGTTGCTGTCTAGTTGGCACTTGTCTTACAGGTGTAGTTTGCAGCGAGCGACTTGCTGATGAACACATCGATGCGGTCAAGCTAGCTGATTCCCAATGCTGGACCAAAGCATTCAGACGTGCCTCCTCCAGTGCGATTTCTGTTTCACTAGCCGAATCGTAGTCAGGGCCCTTTTTAATAAAATAAAAATAAAACAGGAATTTTTTTCAATGAAAAAATATTTTTGCTTTTAAATAATATTGACTCACTTCATCGATTTTTTTATCAAGCATTCGAAAAAAGTTCTGCTGACTTGAAGAGATTTCCCTTGAAACGGGAAAGCGTTGTTAAGGACGTACACAAAATGTTTAAAATTTCAATACTCACTGGCTTTGTAAAAGAGATAAGTTCTTAGCTCTAAGGAGTGAAACCGATATTTCTCCATTGGGTTGGTCAGAGGAATCTCTTTCATCGTCTCCTTGATCTAGTAAGTTTTCGGTTCTTTCGTTTCGGTCTCTGTTGAGTTCACTATCACCATCCTCGACGTGCCCTTCGTCTTCGTCGGCATCTGTATCCGTATCAACTGAAATAAATATTTGTTAAATTAGCCAAAACGATATAGAGCAGTGACATCAAAATTCTATTTAAACATTTAATGTTATGTAATTTTAGGCCTCCGCACACCTATTATTTATTATCTATGGTTGAGAGAAATGAGTTCTATCGTTCTATGACGCAACGCCCGTGTAGTGTCTCCCTTTATTTATTTCAGTTATTAGTTCGTGCTATTAGTGCAGAACGGAATGGATAATCAAACTAGCTTACTAGCATTATCCTTAAATACAATTCATCCGATGGCAGAATTGGTAATTTGCGAGCAAAATAAAGTAGGTACTGCTAACATATTTGTCTTGCCCTACAGTGTGAATGCTGATGATCCTTTTGGTGAGTTCTCCGATAGTAAATTGATTGCCATGAAAAGCGCTTTCTGGATTAGCCGTTTGTAGATTGTAGGTCCCATCCGTTCCCTCACAATGGTTGAGAGAAATGCGATATAGGCCCTGGGACTCCTCGCCATCTATTTATTTTTTTAATTTTATATATTCCTCTCAAATTATGATTCAGAGAAAGGCACTAAGTCCCTGGATTGTGGATTCTTCAATTTTTGGAAACATTCAAACGTAAAAACTGATCAGTGGGGCTTTAGTAATCACAGTTTCTTTTATTACATTTTAAAGCTTGCCTAGTTGGTGTTCTTAAAGTAAAATCAAACTCAATTTTTTAGTCATTGCTGGTTTTTATCAAAAGAAATCGAATCAAAACAACAGATGAAAAATACCTCCAAAATAAAGGACCCCAAATCGAAACTTTCTGTCTGAATTTTACTTTTACACAATCAATTACTAGCCAGTTTCGGATTACATCGATGGCAAACACTGGGCTGATTTTATTGTAGTTTTAAATTTTTTATTTCATGACTTTCGATGTCTGTTGCTCAATCACATGAACGGAGAGCGGGTTTGAATGAAATTTTGCGTATATGAATAGTTTTTTTTTACCTAGACTGATACACATAAAATTCTTCTCATCCTGGTTAATGAGATGGTTTAGAAAGTCTTTTATCGATTTATACTTCAAAAATAATTAGTTTTGGTCCAAAGAGAAATGAAAATGAAAATTCACATAAGGATGACTATATAAGAATCATGAATTGCCATAATATATAACTTAGAGCATTGATCCTAATATTCAATTGTAAGAATTGTACATAAGTTCCAATTATATAGAAACCCTTTAAAATTGAAATAGCAAATTATTTCGAATGATTTGGACTTGGAGAATTAACATACTCTCTCTGGCTACCTCGAGCGATTTTTCTTCGCAGGTTACAAAAATAATTTATTCGAAGAGGTTTAATTCCGATCCTTAGGATTAGTAAACCTTATCCAGTAAACCTAAGCCAGTAACCGCTAGCTTTTGGCATTTACAGACTTAAATTTTCGTTTTACAAATTTCTACACGCAAAATCACCTAACGACCAGGTCACACGCACAAAAATTTTCTAATGTTAAAGTAGACTTATTTTGAAAAACAATACTGTGACCAATCGCTATAACTTATCAAATGAGGACCGTAAAGGCTTGCAAAGCAAAAACCTGCACTAAAAAACGACCTCAATCAGAAAGACCTGAATTGATTTTCATCATAAACAACGTTGTTTTTTTAATTTTTATTGACACCTTACCTTAGTGTAAACATTTCTCTTTCATTTTAAAAATAGTGGAAAAAAAAGTATGACAACAACATAGCCTGCTGCGTTTAAAATTTCTAGCAAAAGCCAATAAACTGTTTTGACAAAATCACCGATAAAATTACATACAGACATACCTCTGGGAAAACATTTCTTTATACAAATTTTGATGTTGTTTACAAAACTTTCCCTCTGTCATTTCGCGTTGTCCACACTAATGTCAAACATTTTTCAACTGTACGCTAAACAACACTAATAGGACCATGGCGAATAAAAATATCATAGAACGTCGTGCCGTAAATCATATTTTAACTAATGCCAAGCGGTGTCTTGCTAATTTAGTAAATACTTATAGTTGGATTTCGTAAAAAAAATAAAATAAAATAATAAAACATAAATCAGATTTTATTTGGTTTCTCTATTTAGTAATCTTATTTATTGCCCTGTTGGCAAAAAAATAGACTCCATAAACCTTAACCGACTTGATCTTCAAGTGACACTTATTCATATAAAATAAAAAAAGAGCCTACCTATGGCTCTGCAGCAGGTTAGGAAAATAAAAACCGGAAAAGTAATGTCATTCATGTCAAGGGCCATTCGATCCAAACAGTCATGAAAAAATCATTTCGCTCATAAATTACTTCAGCATCTTCTCTAACACTAATCTTTTTATGAGGACCCCACAGATACACACACACAATACACACCGCACAGACCCCATAATCCCACATACCTACAGAACTAAGTTAATCGTATTATTGATTTTCTTTTCTTTTATTCCCTGCTTATCAGATTTGTATTTTTCTTTTTTTCTTTTTTTGCCACACTTCTTAGGATTCAAATTCGGTTTCGGAATCAGCATGTAAACATTACGCACACTTTCCTTACAGATTTATTGGATTCGCTTAGAGATTTAACCTAAAGCGATATAGAATTCTATTTATACTCATGTTCCAATGAATGAGAATTTAATACAAATCTCAATTCATTTATTTGTTCAAGTTCCCAGCTATGGCATCGCACTCTGTTAGCATCCTCTGCCATAAAACGTCTATACAGCACAATAAACTGATTGTACGTTTTATTTATTTTTTCATTTTTATTCTTAAAAAAAGATTGCATTTTTGGAAAATGGAAATTGTTAAAATCAGCAGTATGGTTCCTGTTTATTTAACGCCACCAATTAAAGATTTTACACATTTTTCATGGCTGCTTTATGGTGTGCTTTATTTTCTCGTTTTTTTTTCAATTTTATTTTTGTTCTCTCCAAACTTTCCTATTGAAGTTCTAAAAATAATCCACTGGTCTACATTTAAGCTTAAGTAAGGTGATAATTAGTGGATGGATTTGCTGAAAGCGAAGAATCATCCCCATTTTGACTTACTCATTCATTAGGATATGATGTGATTTAGGAGGATTTCAAAATATACCCTCAATGGCACAAATAAACGGTATCTAGTTTCCAATATTTAAAGCTTATAGACAAATTGCTATCAAGACAGAAATTATTTATAATTTTTACGCTCCGTTGGTTGACTTTTTTATTATAATCCCTCGGGTGTGTGTAGCTATGTTTTTTTTTGTTTATTTATTTTTGTGAAATAATTTTCCCATATGACACCAAGTAGCAAATTATTAGACAGACGATCGAATAAATAAGAACAAACAAGTCATAATGAATGAAACAGAATTTGTCTGAGAGACAGAGATCATATGGAAAATCTTCAATAAATCTTTGAAAATTATGAAAACAAAGTGTAAATAAACAATTAAAGCTTTCTACGTCCTCAATAAGCCAAATGTTTTCAATTCAGGTAGGTGTCATTATACGACGTGCTTAGGCTCATAAAATTCGTGATTATGTCGAATGAAATTCTGTTAAATGTTAAAAAAAAATTTGTATGTGTCGGTTGAGATCGAGGAAAGACTAAAATATGGAATTAAATATTCACATCCCACATGGGTTATGTTTGTTGCGTTGTCAATGTTCAATTTTATTTATTTTTTATTTCTTTCTCACTTGGCAAATAAATAGTCAACAGGCATTCTTCAAAGGGTGGATTTTTTTTTGAAAACGAGGTTGAATGCCATTCCAACATTGGTTCTCAAAATGAGGGGTGAACTAGGGCAAATCGTGTTATATTATTGGCAATTTTTTATTTAGCTCACAGTTGGGGAAAACAAGCAAGTAATCCAAGCATGGAACAATTGTAAGGATAGTAAATCCCTTTGTTATTCGAAGCAAGACGCTAAAAACAAATCGAGATCAAAAAATAAAACTATATTAAATTTAAGGTACCTTCATCAATAACGATGTCAAGAAAACGAAGTTCAAGGGATGAAGCTATATACTTACCTAAAGGATAAGGGTACATGGTTATGTAAGGATTCGTTATGTCGGGATTGATTATTATTCTACTAGTGATCTAGAATTGTATGGGACGTGAGAGTGTTACCTTTAGACAAATCTATTCACAAAACCAATATGGAGTGATAACATAGTCCATTGTATTAGTTTTGTTTGTTTCAGAAAAAAATTTAATGTCGCGACCAATTGCTAAATAAACCGAAAACATCAATGTAAAAGATTGAATGACACTGAGGCACAAACTTTTAGAACAAACTCTTAATATTATGTGGTGTTCTTAGGTCCTTCGTATTAAGAGAACGGTATGAATACTTTCATTTGCACTTGTTAGTCATACCCATCAAAACGAGTGGTACACAGTCTCGTGCTCAGAGCAAACAAAGTTGTTCAAACTTTAAAATTGAATATCTTTGAAATGCTAAAGTTTTTACTAAACTGATTTTGCAATAAATTGATGACAAAACACTCTATATGGCAAGTTGCGCCATCTTGTTGGATAAATTTTAGCAAAACATAATGATGCCGCCAGTGTGTAAGAGCGCGCAATTCATTGTATTGTTGGTGTTAAATTAATCGTGAGAAGTACGATCATTAGCTGCACGAGTTGCTTGGCCATAGATTGTGTTGGCCGATTATGTTGACCGTTAAATTTAAGGAAGTGCTGTATGAACTTCCCGAATTTTTTTTTTATATTAACTTTTAGAGGTGGATTCGTTGTTCCGATTATTAATGAACAGAAATGTCATCACAGTAAAACATTCTCTACTGTTGAACTATAAGCAAAGACTATGGAAGCTTCTCACGCAGCGTAAGAAACACTCTTTAAAAGAAATGAGATATAATAGTAAGATTTTTGTTGTGCCGCCCATATACAAATTCATTTCATTTCCACAAATTGAGCCTAACAGATCTCGAAGAGCCCCAAATTCAATCCAATTTCTCTCAACCATATCTTTCAAGCAATGGAAGAAAACTACAACTTTTCTCAGTTCGAGTTGGAAAAGGCTTTTCATGGCAGTGGAGTTTTTCTCGCAGGGCTTGCCAATTTCTTGCCACAAGCATTACCGATTGAAAAAAATTTACGACTTTGTGGGGATCGAAACTCAAACTTCTTCGAACAAAGCACTGTGGAGAGAGAACAAAGGTGCGTCCACACTATGCCACATACTATGATACAAAAAAAAAAAAAAACCAATTGGATAGATAGAAAATGTTTAGTTATGAGTGATGAAAAACATGCTTATCAATGTCGACGTTTTTACTTGCTTTGGCTCCAAAATCATTGGCAATTGAGGGCAAATGAGAAAGCCGGTTTTAATTTGAGTCTAGTTGGTATAGGTAGCAGTGGCGTGGCGTCCATATAACACGATTCCTATCGTCTTACCTTTTAAAATTTGTACCTTGTTCATAGAAAAAACCAGCCTAACATAAGTCTACAACAACTAAGCAGTCAACAGCTTACCTTTGCCCATACACACAATGTTCTTCAAGCACTTTTAAATTTGCGAGATACACACACAATACACAAAGCATACACAAAGCATTGAAAATCGCCGCGCACAACATATTTTATGTTTGACCCTGTCTTTCCTACGATATACTTCCACCCCGGTGCACCGCGGTGCCACCCTTTTCAATACACATTCTCTTATTGAAGAAAGTAAGACGATAATTTTCGTCTTACTGCGATGTCTGCTTGGAAAAAATAATACAGTTTTCGCCTTCGAGTAATGTACGGCTAATTCGGTTTTGTTTTGTTTTGTTCTACTGATCATTGTTTTGGATTATTTGCAAGTTTAAAATGAATTTTAAGTAACGTGCATTTGTAAAAACTGTGAAAAAAACTAAAAATTCTGAAAATTGTGAAAAGTTAACGTCGAAGAGAACTGTTTTGATTTAATTATTTGAATCGCTCTGCTAAATATTGAGTGTTGTTTAACCGAAATGAAGTTCTTATTTTTTTTTTAATACTAGTTACGTTACTTAAAATTTTATTTTATTTTCTTGCATTTCCACATAGGCTTCTTTTGAAGCCGCTTTTTTTATGCTTTAAGCTCATTGTGAATTTTTACCTAAATGACTTAAAGTATAGAAAAATTGGTTTCCATTAATCCACGTTTGGAATTTAAGGTATACCTTCTATTTATTCCTTATTAATTTGTGTAGGTGTTTCATTTTTCTCGACTTACCATTTGAAAATATCCACGCCACGCCACTGATAGGTAGGAAAGCGAGTGGATTTTTTGGGAAGGCAGCAATTTAGTCTTGCTTAGGTTTTCACACTGATATTGGCGCATCTGACACAACAAAATGCCGCTGATCACTCATTGCCAGGCTTTAAATATAAAGCTTTCGCAATATAATATTCAGTGTGCAAAAAAACCTCAATTTGAACTTATAGTAAAAAAATAGTACGTATACGCCTCAGTAAGTCAAATAAGGGTAATAACTTTGATGTTTTTGTGATTCAAACCCCGAACCTCAAACGTACGCTACGGGAACCACAAGCAATTGAGTTTCAATTACACAAACAGAGCGCTATTAATTGTATCGATTATTGAAAAAAGTAACCTTTTTTAGCGGAGTTCACACTGTACAATTAGTTGGAGAGACTTCGTTTGATGGATGGTGAATGGTCGGATGTAGTTTGCGTTCAGACTTATCAGATTTGTCGTCCAACATTGTATCATTGTTCCTCCGCTCCATCCAACTTCAAAGTTTTCAAAAGGGACAAGCGGTCGTCTGAGGGTTCACATTATCTAAAATTGGTCGTTTAAACCAAAGTCTGTCCAACTAATTGCACAGTGTCAACTCCGCTAATGAGACAACGTTTTGCTCAAAATTATATTTAAGGACAAAAAATATGTAGATTTTTTTAAAGTTTTGACAACGAGTTCATTACTCAAAAACTGTTCACCAAAGTAGGTTCAGCTAATATGTTAGTTAAAGAACAAAATGTTGGCTTCGAAAACGCTAGGGTATGTGATATTGTATTTATTCCTCCTACTTAAACGGAGGGAAGTAGACCCCTCTCTCCCATACGAATTTCTGTCTTGATCTAACCTTTCTGTCCTGAGCTTTTATCGTACCGTATGCAAAACACCCTGCGTATACATACATATTTAAGCTCAAATCAAGTAAACCTTTTTATTTTCAAGACTTTTTCTCATGTCAACAGGCATGTCTGAAAGTTTCTGTGATGAATAAAATACTTTTGATAACAACAATAGAAAATAAACATAATGTACGCAGCAGTATGCACTTGCTAAACGAATTCCTACAAATAACAAATAGTGTTTGGTATTACTTTCATTAAGAAGTTGCAAAAGTTCTTTTAATTGAATTTTCATATTTCTTCCATCTCCACGTCATGTCAGGAGTATTCTGAGAAAGATTATGACACATTTATGAAATTTTTTTTGTTTTCTTTTTTATACTTCAAGTGCATTATAAAATATTCACCAGAATTTGTTTTCCTTTTCAAGGAAAAAAGTTTATCTTTGCTCATATATAAAACCATCGACAATCTGGAGTAAGGAAAAACAATAATGATAAACTTTGCTGAAGTTTTTAAAACTAGATATGTACATTGTGCACACCTGTACTTTCAAGGTACCAATACTAAAGAGACGTCCTCTGAAGAAAATTTTTTTTCTTCTACCGAACTGTTACTCTCGTCTCATAAAAATCTTTTCAGGAGAATTTATGTCTCAGAAACAAAGACAATCAATGTGAAACAAAGTTAAGAGTTTAGATGACACTTAACAAATTATGCTTAGGAATGAAAGTATGGTTTCGTTAACAAGTTTTAAGTTCAGGTATGAAATATAAATTTAAAGTATACGGCTTGCGTAGAACAACAGTTCTGGTTTTTTTTTTTTTTTTTTTGACTAGGAAATTAAAATTAAATAGTTTTTACTGCGTTTTCAGCACTCCTGATTAAAATAAAATGTAAAATTATAATGTTTTGGATCGTGGTGTGAAATTTAAAAAGGAATTGCTGAAAACAAAATCAAGAGTATCAAAGATACACGAAATCTACCCTAATAGTAATTGAAATTCCTTTGTCAATTTAATAGCGATACAACTTGAAAACAAAACTTGTGGTTGAAAGATTTACGATTTACGATTTTTCGGATCACGGAAATTATTAGAGGCATTGGTATATAAGATACGGACTGCCAGTTGCCCAACCCAAAGTGAAGCCTGCGATACTGCTGCCTCTTGGTGCGTTTTGGGAATGATATATCTGGTAGCAGCAAACAACATGTCAATGATTCCTGGCAAGCATTCTTAATCTGTCTATAACATTATGGGGGCGTTCAATAATTGTATCCGGATAGATTTTTGTTGTTGTAACGTTTAGCAGAGTCACAAACCCATATCTTCTAAAAAGCTATCTAAAGGTATCCGAGTATTTTTGGTAAACCTTTCTATTCAAGTGATCAGCTGATAGAAATTTTACTTCTTTTCATGTTGATTTTTTGTTTTGGTGTGCATTTATTTCAGTATAAGAGTCTTTTAAAACGCATGGAAAATCGAAAAAAAAATTAATTATAATCGTTTAGCAAACATACTTTGAATGTTTTTCTGTTTTTAAACATCGAATTTTATTATTTCACAGCTGTTGTCTGGAAAAAGATATCTGAGTCGTTCAAAAAGGTATCTAAGATACGGGTATCCAAGATAAGCTATCCGATAGGTTCTTGAACGTGCCCAATCATTACTGAGCCAATTTAGAAAATTCCTGCGTTTTATGAATATGTCCGACCTTGTGATGACGAGCAAATATATTTTAAATCAGCACTTCCAAAATGAGTCAAAAACATTGAAAATGGTTTCGATAATGTTCGGGATGTCAGACGATGAAAATTTTCTGGAGAAATACATACATTTGGGTTTTGTAGTTGTCAATGTACCAGAAGTACACTACACCAGCAAATCTTTCAATTTTTTGAATTGATTGAAAGTAAACTGACAGTAAAATGACTTTGTTTGCCATACTTCTTGTTACAACCTTAGCCCTTCACGCTGCAATTCATTTTTACGAAATCACAACCACAAATTGGACATAAGGAAGTGGAAAGATGTTAGAAATCAGAAAGGTTAGAAATGTGAGATAAGTGGGAGGTTAGAGATGTCGCCCAGATTGTCGAAAAAGTATTCTCCAAGGGCTTTTTTTCCTAGTATGGGCAAGTTTAGGACATTCACAGAGGAAGTGGAATGATCCTTCCTCTGCCAATCAACAGAGAGAATCGAGGCCTGCTGAGCTGAAGCAAAAATTCTGTTTTTTTCTTGGAAATATTTGGCCATAGGTTTCTGGCAACCCAACATGTTTCATTGGTGGTTTTTAGAAAATTTTGTTGGATTCTGTTTTTTTTTGTTCTAGTGGCTTGAGGACTGTGGATTCACTTGAGTGGGACATAAGTCCCAAAAATAAAAGTTGGGACTTATGTCCCTGCGACGTGTTTTACGGCTTCATAGACTGCAAGGACTTCTGCTGCAAAAGTCGGGAAGCTTTATTGATCTGCTCATAGGAGGGTAGTCTGAGAAGATGCCTACCCCCTACGTGGTTTTCTTTTATAGCCCTGTTTTCCTTCCAGCATTCTCTTGTCGGAATGACTGCTAGAATCGATAAATAGTTTTAAGTACTCTCGATTCTTCACAAGGGGTGCCTATTGATTCGCACATTTTATTACGCATTCTATTATTTTGTTTTTGACACAATTATTTTTGTTTACTTAGCATTGCCTGTTTTGTTTTTCTGTTACTTGGATTGCATTTCTTATCTTGCTTACTATTTTTTTCGCATTTCCATTGAACTTACAAATGATTATTTAGATTTTATTTATCTCGATAACTGTTTTTTCGCATTTTGTCTCTACGGTAATCTATTGTTTTGGCATTCAATTACTTCGCTCATTATCAGATTTTTATTGCTTGTGAAATCGCGCGGTTCGGTTTTTCAGAAATTGAATAAATATTTCGAAATTTGATATTATTTCTGACTAATTGGTTCTGAAAATGCTTCTAAAATATGATATATCTTTGATGGTTCTAATCAATTTTCAATAAAGTTTGATGAGAAGCTAAGCAAACTGTTAAAATACAAAAATAACCGGTATACTCGTACAGTTAAATTTTTGATTATTTCGCCATCGTTTGATTGGTATTTTGCTTTTTGTGGATGAAAAAAGAGGCTAGAGGTGTATTTGCTTTTTTTTTTTTTTACCAATCAAACGATGGCGAAATAATCAAAATCTATACAAACAAAAGCGAACTAATCGAAAAACGAAACAATAGAAAGCGAAACGAGCCAAATATAAAGTAATCAAAGCCTAAATGATCTTTAAACGAAGCGAATGCAAAGCGAAGCGAAATATAAATAAATTAAACAATCGAAAAATTTAACAACAAAATGCGAAACAACAAAATGCGAAACAACTTGGGCGAAACAACAATAAACGAGGTAAAAATGACGAAACGTACCATACCCCTTCACAAGGTATAGTTGTGAGAAATGTACTCGCTCTGTTGAGCCACTCGATTTATTTTATTTATTTATTTAGTAAACACACTTTGAGTGTGAAACCCGGAAGGGAGCTCCTGGCTACTGAAATAACATCGTAACGCGAAGAAACAAATGAAAAATGAGTTCCTTCTTTTCGTTAGCAAAGTGTTTTCCGCTCAGAAATATTTTTTTAATTATTTTCAAAACCAAAAAAAATAATTTTTCGTTAAGCTTAAAATTTGAATTAAGTTACTAATTGCAATAGATTTAATAAAAGTATATATTCAACCTAATCACCAACAGGTTTACAAGCAGTTAAACTTTATTATATTTTTTGTGATTGCTTTGAAACTTTTTGCGAATATTTTTACATAAAAATGATAATATTATTTTACAGAAAGTATAAATGTTTTAAGGAACAGCAATTGCCACCATTAACGGACCCTTGGGCTGGGTGTCATGATGATTAAGGGCCTCCCATTCTCCCGCAGGCCCGACTGACAAAAGAAAAGAAAAAGTCCTCATAAGTCACTCACTATACTGTTTGCATACATAATTCGCAGAGAGAAAAGGAGAGTTTGCTTTGAGTGCCACACTTCAGCTGATTGATGGTATCTTTGAATGCTCGAATTAAATATAACTTCATTAACTGAAAGCATGCCTCTGCTTCTGCCTTGGCGGAATTACTAAACGGTTTAGGTAACAAATGGGAGCTGTTTATAACGCTCTTACACTCGATTATTGTAATCATGTGTTTAAATTCTTATTTTCTGATCGTTGATTTTAAAGCAAACATTGATTGTGCTTCTTTAAATATGCAGAAGGTAGTTTTTCTCTTTTTTATTTTTGTTCAAGAAAGTAGATTGATGGTAAGCTTTCCTTTCGTTATTCTGTGTTCCATTTTTTCCTCTCCAGCGGTTACCGTCCGTCATCTCTAAGCAATGGGGTTTTAAATAATTTTGGTGGTAAATGTTTTTTGTGTCTTGGGTGGCTTCATTTTCATTCAGATATGAGTTGTGCTCTTAAAGTTTTCATGAGATTAATTATCAACTAGTAATTTACGTATTTGTACTTTTTTCCTTAAGGATACTTAGCACAAGTCCCATGCAGTCAAAGTAGTACAAATATTTATTTTTTATATCGGTATAAAAATGAACCGATTGCATTGAATTTTATTTTTAACAAAATAAGCATTGAATCTGTTGTCACATCATCAGAAATCATTGCCATGCGATAACTAAAAGTATCGGTATTGGAAACTGTCACTATCTTTATTTCTCAACTTTATGAGTCACAGAAAGAATTTCACTTTTCGATCATGCATTTTTGTTTTATTTAACTTTTCATCCTTTTACGGCTTTATTTTGCTATTTATTTGTTTCCTTACTTATCTATTAAACTGTGACCAAAGATATAAAATTTTCACAGTTATCTGGATATAAATAATAATTAAAAGATTATATCGCCTTACATTTACATAAGTGTAAGCTCACTCAATATCTTGTATTCATTCATTTTGCATGTTTTAATACTCACGCTACCCACTAAATATAAATTGCGCGATCATCTAAATATTTTTGTATGAAAACTAGTTTTTCGCATCGTCAGCGTTTAGATGCATACAGTTTGTTAACACAGAGGGCAAAACATTTATTTACATCACAAATTATAGTGGCCCCAAGTGGGTTCATTGAGGTACGCCGGATATAACATTTATTTCGCATGACACTTGAGACTTGTATTAAGTAACAACACATTTGCCTTTGACGAATAGATGTGGTCTGTCCAGAAGTTGCAGCTTTGCTCCATGAACCAACTCTTCGACTATCGATTTTTTCAAAGTTAAGCCATAAACGTCCTCCGTAAACACCAGATCGAAAAAAACTACCTATTTCATTTTAAAACGGGTACTCTTGACCACGTTGAGTCAACAAAAGAAGTACTAATTTCTGAGGTTAACGATTTTGCTTACAAAAATTTGAGTTTTTTGAAAGAACCCAATTCCATTAGAAATCTCTGTATCTGACTTCTTGCTTCGTTATTCGTCTAATTATTATTAGTACAGTAATCAATTTAAATTAACAAACCAGACACCAACCTATAAATAAACTAAGGGGGTTTCCAGCGTTCACATATTACAACAGACAAAATCTGATAGTCGACGTTAAGGAGGCTTATCCCTCTGTAGTTGGCGCAATTGTGAGGGTATCCCTTTTTTAGGATCAGGCATACGATACTGAGGTTCTATTCATCGAGCATGTTTTCTACCGACCATATCATGCAGATCAGCTGGTGCATGCTCCTTTCCAACTGGTCTCCAGCTGCCTTGAAAAGTTCGGCATTAAGACCATCTGCACCTGCAGTCTTATTTGATTTAAGTTTGCATATGGCAATCTTAACTTCTTCTAGGTTGGGAGGACGGCATTCTTGATCATCGTCCAAGCTGAATGGGACAATCTGCTTGAGAGCGGAATTTGTGTCCTCATCGCCGTTAAGCAGTCTGCAGAAGTGATCTTTCCAGATCCTCAGTAGCGACTGTGACTCTACAACTATGTTTCCCTGCTGGTCTTTACAGACTTGAGTTCGGGACTTGCACTCTGGCACAATCTTTTTACCTTTTGGTAAAACTTCCGAATCTCGTTCCTGTCATGGCACCTCTCAATTTCCTCAAACGAGTGCTTCTCATGCTGCTTCTTTTTCTTTTTGAGAATTCGGTGTTCCTCCCTTCGTTTCTTCTCGTAAATCTCGTTATACTGATCGTAAGCAGCCCTCGCTCGTTTTTACATCAGCATTTGTCGTGCTTTTTGTTTCGCTGCATTTACCTGCCTGCATTCTTCATCAAACCATGAGTTTCGTTTTGGTGGCCGAGTGAAACCCAGAACCTCAAAGGCAGCGGTTCTGATGGCTTCTTGGCATTGCTGCCACTGGTCTTCAAAGCTTAATGATGGCGAAATAGGATTTAAGGATAATTGAAGAGACACTCTATTGCAGAAGGCATTGGAAATCTTTTGCGATTGTAGCTTTCTGACGTCATATCTCTTTACAGCGTTAGTTCGTGCTAGTCGTGAGCAAGATATCCTCATTTGTACCTTGGCTACAACAAAGTAGTGGTCCGAGTCAAAGTTACCCCCCGCGGAAAGTTCGGACATCTAACACACTGGAAGAGTGCCTTGCACCGATCGCAACATGGTCAATTTGGTTGACGTTTGATTGATCTAGGGATCGCCATGTAAATTTATGAATTTTGAGATGCGGGAAGCGTGTTCTACTTATAACAAGATTTAGCCCCACAGCGAAATCGATCAGCCTCAGTCTGTTTTCGGAGGTTTTGTCGTGGAGGCTATGCTTACCGATTGTATTTCCAAAGATGTCCTTCTTCCCTAGTTTTGCGTTAAAATCGCCAAGAACGTTTTTCACGTCGTGTCTAGGGCACTGCTCATATGTTTCTTCCAGGAGCTCGTAGAAACAGTCTTTGGAATTGTCGTCTTTCTCTTCTGTGGGGACGTGGGCGAATATTTGGCTAATGTTGGCGAATTTAGCCCTGATGCGGATGCTCATTATACGCTCATTAACTGGATTTTGGCTAATCACCTTATCCTTGAGTCTTCCTCCAGCGACAAATCCGCACCCAAAGGTGCTGTTTCTGTTGTATGTAGCAGTCGCCATAGTATATGTCACAGTTTTTCATCGTCTTTATGCTTGGTCCACTCCATCGCACTTCTTGGATGGCGGTTATGTCTGCTTTGCAGCAGTCTAGGACTAGGACGTCCGCTAATTCTCCAGCTGCACGTAATCCATTGAGAGATCTTACGTTCAACGTGCAGATCCGGAGGTCATTGTCCTATTTTCGTTTGCTTGGGTCGTCAACTTTGAAATCATAATCGTTATCCGAGGCTGTTGGTTGTTTCAGAACCAGATGTTTTTTACGTGGTTGGGTAGTTAACCCCACACACAACCCCCAACTTGGAGGGCCAGCTCCTTTTGGATCCCTTCGGACATAAAGGGCTGGAATATCCAGTGCCATTACCAACCGACATCTTTCGCCAATTTCCAATTTTGCACTCTAAGTCGCTTGAGGTCTTCTTCCACTTGATTCGCTACAAGCGGAAAGAGTTGTTCCCCTTCCGTGACCCGGCAATATGCTTTAAGAAACTGTTCGATCCGGAGCATTGATGTCTATCCGCTCAACATATCCCATATCCCCATTTGCCATATCGTGAAAATTTAGTCTATTGTTGACTTTTCTAGTCTAAAACCGCACTGGTAAGGACTTATTAATTTGTTGACGTGGGGTTTCAGACGTTCACATATGACAGCAGACCAGATCTTTTATTTATTTATTCATAATCTACGCGCTCCTCTTCACAGCCTTAAAAAACTCAACTATCTTCTGTTGAAAGATCCTCAAAACTACAATTTGCCTTCTAACTGCTTGTTTTCTCAGCTATCAAGGTTCAGGAAATGTCTGTTATATAACTACAACAAATGAATACGTGTAAAAACAGTAGCTAGGACTTTTTTCCTTGGGAAACAAAACCTGACCTTCTTAGGCTAGTTGAAATGCAATCAAAAACTAATAAAAAGCAGAGCCAGGTGCCAAAGCACCTTTTTAAACAGCATAGCCTACATCTAGTACGGAGTAGTAGCATGACGTAATCTTGGCTATTAAATCATTCAAAAGCCCTTACAAATATTTCTAACTACGAGTATAAGCCAGGTGGACTAGCAGGCCATTTGTTTTGTCAAACACGCAACCCCACAATAGGTTTATGATTAAATGCCATTAATACGTCTCACACAAATCAAATTACCCATACCAGCCCCCACAAAGAGAAAAAAAACACAAAGCAATCCAATTGACACTTCCTAGCTACCCAAAAGACAGCTTTCCATTCAATCGTTGAGCGTAAATAAGTTTAAAATTGTCTCCTACAATTCATTCCCCTCGTAAACATTCTGCTAAAAGAAGCAGTTCCGCACTTTATATCCAATAATATTTCCACTTTCCCCACATTAATGTACCTACTGCATACACATAGGTTAAGTGTATCCCAAAATAGCTGAAATACAGTCCTTTACAACCAGAAATAAATGAATTTTCCCAAAATAGACTTCTTGTTTCACTTAGTTTCGATATACAATCTAGGTGCGTACGTACATGTTATACTTTGTTGATAATTTGATTTATCTAAATTTATAAAATAAATTTAACGATTAGGATTGATGTTAAATAAGCACGCATGAGGTACTACTATAGTCCAGGTCATCATATTTATTATTATGGCTACCTTATTTTACACTTTGATCCACCCTAACTGCAAAGCAATTTGCCGGGGCTTTCCTTCCGTTAAACGTATAATAACTACAGGTAATGGTAACATCTATGTCATGTAATTGACGTGTCTGTGGAGAATTCAATAAGAGATTGACTATAATTGAATCGTTATCCCTTGGTTTTATTTTTAGTAGAGGATACGAGCCGCGATAAATTCCGTCTCCCCTTTAAGGTTGTTGAGGATGAACTTGAGAAAGAAAGTAAACTTATTAAGAGCAGCCCTTTATCACTGAGGCTATATTTTTTCGTCTAAAAGCATATTTACCTAATAAAATGATTTTCTTCCTTCATCTTTACGCTTTGCAAAACTCCATAATTGACTTTTCTCCAATGGCAACTCCACGCCGCGTCACCGTCGCGTCGCGTCCGCGTCGGTCGTGCCAGCCCACCACACCGAAGAAAAAGTTACAATTTCACTTCCTGCTTTGAGGCGGTCACGCTGTATGGGGAATAGGTGAGAGGCCAAGGGCTTGGCTGGCCCAAAGCTGTCATGCTTTTTAAAATACTTTCACCCCACAAGTTAAAGACCCCCGGGTATAACTTAGAGAGCTTGTGCTGCTACATACTCTAAATCAAAAATAGGGAAATGAAGATTCAGGAATATCGATTTTTTTCTCGTATCCCCTTCGCCCGAGGAAAGAAGTCGACTTCTTTCGACGAAAATTGATGTTTTTTTTCTGTAAATGTCGTGGGCGTTGTTCTGTCTATTCATTATTGACTGCAGACAGATGAATTTCGTATCATCCATTCAATGTGGTGGTCCTTTTTATGTCTCCTCATAAGCTAACTCACCTTCACAATTCTCTGTTGTGTAGTTTCTTTGGTAAAGTATTAAATGGCCAACACTTTGTCAATATCTATACGAATATATTTCTGGATTTTTGAAGTAAAGTGTTCTAAAAATAGTTAAATTGTCAGCTTGGAATATATCAAAAGCAATTTTTCTCTAAACGATTGTCTACAAGTTGTTGTAGGAGTGTGTATCTGTCTGTTTGCGATAAATTATAGTCGCCACCCTAGTGACGATAATTAATAGCGACTGGAACTTAAAATAATGTGTTTATGTTTTGCAAGAAAGATAAAAGGACCCAAGTGTTATGTCATTATTAAGAAGTTTATTTACATTATTGTAAAGTTTACACAGGACGTGTATCCGTTGTTAGAACTTTTTTGTGTCATTTAAATGATTAAGGAAAATATTTTAGTGTAAACAAGGTAAGGCAGGAAGGACATTTTGCAGTACAAAATTATCATTGCCAGGTATTATCAAGCGAACCTTATGCCGTTTCACGCTCTGGTTTGGAATTTTGGAGGTAATAGTGTGGGTATATTTTAGTTTGCATAGTTTTGGAGCTTTTTTGGTAGCATGTTTGCCGCGTCGCGCCGCGCCGTTCAAAATTACTTAAGGCTTATCTACATGGGATTTAGTTTGTTAAAAGCTTTGTTTGCTCACCATGAATAACACTTTAATATACCTACCGTTTTTGAGATGAGAGAAGCTTAAATAAATTATGTAATTGGATGGCTCAATAGCTGTAGGTGAGTCAAAGTTGAATGTATGTGTTCCTATTCCTATTAACAAAAAAATGGTTTAAAAGTGAACGCATTTTTCACGCTATAGAGTATAGACGCATTTAAGATGAAATAATCCAATCAATATTTTCTATTAATCCCTTCAATTTGTCAGCAAACTTATTTAACTTCTTTTTATTTATTTGAAGGTAGAAGTGTTTGCACAATGCAAAGTTCAATTGACCAGTTGTACATCAAAATTAATTGATAAAATTTATACATAAGTGTGCGTTATGAGGTTTAACCAATTTTAATTTTTCGGTTCAGAATATCTCTTTGTAACGTCATCGTAGCCTTACAACATGCTCGCTTCATCGAATACGTTAAAATAAAAATTTGAAGGTAATTAATTATACAATCTCTTTTATGTAATGATTGAAAGCTGTCTGAAATTTTTCTTTGAACATAAAAAATAAATAAGCCAGTTAATAGATCAAAAAATCTTTACAGCTGCACTGCACTGCACTTGATACTCACAATCAACTATAACACATTTATAGACAAAGCTTTCAGATCTAGGTCAAAACTGCAGCTTTATTTTGCATCAAATATCAACTCACAACTTTACCCTACCAGCAATATCAGATCTTAGGTAGTATCTAAAATTCTTTTCGATAATCTTGCGCTGATTGGTATAATGGTATGGCGAAGTGCGATGAGGATGCACAACTGGCACCGAAACTAAAAATACACGTCAATAATGCCTTGCAACTCCTCCGGATAACCGCTGGGTAGTGCTCTTTTGCGAAATGAAGTCACTTGCCAACATAATAAGTGGGAATATTGAGTTGAGTCTCTGTGGTCTACCAGAGATGTTGCAGAATGATGCAGTGCACGAATATAGCTTTCCTGAATCAACGGTGGAGATCAGCACATTTTCCACATTTTGGAAAACAAAAAATGCAGTGAGCTACTCCCACAAACTTGGTTGAAAGCTCTTTGAAGGTCTTTAATAAGGACAGGGGCTTCAAAAGGACATGGTCCACCAGGATGGGATTCGGCTTACGTGAACTACATAGCCCCTTAAGTGAACTTCACTTCTGAAACAATTGATAACATCTGTTAAAAAAACTGACAAAAAACTAATAGTTTAAGCAAGTATAGGCTTAAACTACCTTTAAGTAGGCTTAAGAATTACGGAGTTGACAGAGCCCGGTAGGATAAAGCAACAGTGATATTAGCTATAACGACTGCAATGTTAGGTAGGTACAACGTTTATTTGGATGCTAATTTTCTTTAAACAAATCATCAGTAATCGGACGGTGAACGAGCGTCTCGTAACAGTTTACATATAGCCTGCACGAAATCTTCGCGTGTGTTGTAGATGTAAGGGGATCATGAAGATCTCCAAATCAATCAACATCAGATTGAAACGTTGTTATCGACGCAAGAGCGTTCTGGACGTCCGAACCCTTTGAGGGCCAACAATAGCTACTCCGTTGTATCCAAGTTACGCAGAAGTGTATTATGCTCGAGTCCAAAGTGAACAGATATTCCAACTGTCTCTGAATCTCAAAAAACCAGCTTCAAGCATCGAAGACCATTGGCAACAATGCACACAAACCGTCAACCATCAAAGCCGTAGCTTCTGAGGTTAGAGGTTTCACAGAAATGGGTTTTATCGGTCTGGGAATGCATTCTGGCTGAAGGCTGATGCAAAGGAAACTAGGCTGCTTTTCAGTTCAGAAAGCAGAAAGAATCGAATTATGTCATGTTTTCATTGAGAGACAGAATATCGTGTCAGGGCTAACCTCTAACTTTAGCCTGCAAAGACAAAACAGAGCAGCATAGTAGAATTGCAGTCATTTCTGGTGCTCTGGGAGAATGGAAAGATAACTTCTGCTCCATTCAACGTGGATCCAGTGTTTCAGCACTAAAATCTGGAGGAAGCAAAGCCTACCTGATTAGCCTCGAATCAAAACAACTGAAAGCTAAGATGACCTAGATGATGGCTGAATGGGACTTTCACAATTGCGCCAAATATAGTGAAATAAGCCTCCTTATCGCCGCATCTAGAAACTTGTCTGCATTCCTATACGCACGAATGTAACACCACCTTAACAATTTGACAGGGCCCTACCGATCTGGTCGAAGCATTGAAATCTGCATGGAATTTTTCATCGATACACATAGTTTTTAAAAGGTCTGAGATCAGCGTTGAATTCATTGCTATACTAACACGGCAAATAGTATCCATGTGAAATTAAATTATTCTACCTCATTTACATTCTTTAAGTTGAAAGGCCATTCACAAATTAAACTTAACCTCTTACCCTTTATAAGATCCCAAGAATTCCAGTCCTTCAAAATAGCACAGAAACATGGACGTTATAAAATCCTTGTCATTTAGAAAGAAAAATATTCTGACTTATTTCTGTTCTCATCGATAAGAATTTTCTATGGAGGCAAAGACTAAACGAAGGCCTATATAACACGGTCCAGGCTTGTTGAGTACGAATCACCAGATTACAATGACTGCAGAGTGAATGAACTACAACAGCTCGACTCAACGAGTAGAAGAAGGAAATATCTCCTCAAAAGGTGGAATCACGTGGATTATGTATAGAAAGAAACTAACTCGGGGCGAAACATGTTTGTTGAGGCACAGGTGCATTCAAAGATGAAGTGCTATTTTTTTAGTGAATAAAGTAGACAGGAGTATATTGCTTAATATACATAAATAGGTAAGCCTTAAAGATTTTTTTTTATAATCTACGCAGACATCAAAGCGTTAAGAATGCCCTCATAACGTTTTTAAACACAGTACGAGCATTTTAGAAAACGATGAAAAACAGAGTATGGCATAGCATTTCACTTTCACATAGTGCCACTTAAATATGAATCTCTATATTCAACTGTACTTCCGAAGTTAACCTCAAGTTGAAACTGATGAGCATTCTTAGCGAGCCGAGTGTTTCGGCTAATTTGTTTAAGGGGAGGAATGGAGCTGGCTATTTCACTAAAGCACTATTTGTATAAAAAACGATAAAAGAGGGTAAGACATGTAACGTTTCGATGATCTTCAAGAGAATGAATCGATTCTACGATTGAACAATCAGCTACCACCCAAGTAGGCGCAAGGATATTTAAGGAGCACCTAGCCATATGTGAATTATACTCCTACTTTGGGTGGATGTTGGCTTCATGAATTGTAGCATCGTCGTAAGAAACCTAAGCAGCATTTTTGACGACTTTAAATATGTGGTCATTTCAAAGCAGTACGGACAGCAGTTTCTTGGATGCAGGTGGTACTACTAATGGACAATGGTAATGGGGAAATGTTAAGCTTTAACGACAACAGAGTCGTTAAATTTAGTTTTCGAAGCATTGAAATCTGCATGGTTTTCATTACCACATGTAACAATGCTGTCAAGGTTTGAATTATATGAGCTAATTATACGTCACCTTCATTCGAAGATCAGGGATGTAAACTTGTTTAAGTTGTCAGCAAAACAATCAATAGGAATAGGAGTTTGAGAAAAGATCATTTATAAAACATTTAGAAAATGAACTAAAATCGATATCGGAAAATCAACTCAAAACAGTCTTTGATCGTGTTAACAAGTGCAAACAAGGTTAACCTTCAATTTAAAAAATTTCAAAAATTATGATTTTAATTTCTTTTCCGCAGATAACGCTAATAGAATTGAGATCCGGAAGAGATCAAAGCTTACACTTAGTTTGTGATCAGGTTTTGAGTTCTTACATCTTTTAGTAAAACTCAATACTGTTGAATGTTACCTTTGATTTTTACATGTGCGCTTTTGGACTGCATTTCCTCTTTACTGGATACGATCGTGTCAAAACGTAACGAAAGGTTCTCTCCTTTCGGCATGTCATTAAAAGATGAATCGATCGAAAATGGTCTATAAACAATAAAAGGTTAGTCAAATTTTTAACCTTATAAGCACGTTTTATATTTTCTTCAAATGACAATTTCAATTTCATTGAATTTATTGCTTCCGAAGTGTTAATGTGAGAAAAATATAAAATTTATTTTTAACGTTGAAAATTAAAATAACTTTTTATTTATTACATAAAAAAACACGTGAATTGTATCAGTCTACAAACAACTTTTTCAACAAAGCATGTCAGAGCAGAAAATATACATATTTAAATCCCTATTCGGTCTTTTTTACAAATTTAGGTAATTGTTGAATGTAACAAAATAGAAACTTATTCCACTTTCTTAAAAGAAGCTAAGAATCGGGTCAATTTTCGCACAGATATTCATATCTTAATTGATATGAATAAATAGAACTTAAACTAATTTATTTCTTTTGAAGTATTCATTGAGTTGCTAACAATTTCGTTACATTTTACCTCTGCGTTGGAAACAAGCATATACCAAAGAAATGTTTCAATGCCAATTGCTCGCAATTAGCTTGTGAGGCAATAAATCAAAATTATGTACCAATTTGGCTTCTATAAATAATATCAGCCATTGTTTGGCGGTAGCAAAAGCGGCAACGACCGACCATCAGCTGCCTCCCATTGAAGCACAAAATCAATCATTCGCAGCTAATTGTAGTTTAACTTTCGATAAACAAAAAAAAAATAACCAAGATAACAATAAAAAAAACAATTTCACGGTCTACATACATACATGTATGCAGAAACGATACGATTTTTCCTCAATTGACTTGTCTGCCTTTTCTGAGTAATTCAGACAGAAGGAAAATAAAACAACTTTGCTACAATTTAGCTCAACGCAAGTATGAAAAATAAATTTTTCTTAACATATGGAATAGGTGTTTTGCGGGATAAAGAAACCCACTCAAGTTTTTAAATATGTTCATTAACTTCATTAGCAAAGGTACTCACCATGCCCACTTTTCTTTCCGTTCGCCTTGCTCTTCGACTTTCTGGGGTAAAGATGTATTTTACTCTGTCCACAGCCCATAATGATATTGTTTCAAGTAATGTGTGATGGTTTTAATTTTTTGTAATCTATTTTTTTTTTTTTTTTGTTTAATGTTTAGTATTATTTTATTTTTTAATGGAATGCTTTTGAGTGTACCTTAATGGACTTTAAAAAATAATAAAAATCGATTTCACTTTAATATAGATACTATTTAGCTGAAAGCGTAGGTTTTTCTGTTTAGACATCAACATTTTTTATTTGTGCACCTTACATTTATGTGTACTTTGGCACCGGATATTAAAAACGTATCCCCTTGCTAGGCAGCTGCGATATCCATGTAAGCAGCCTGCAAAGAAATATATAAGGACACAAGAAATGTATTGGTTTCTGAATAAATTAGAAAGAATGTATTTTTATATGTTTATATATAGAAGTGAAAGGTATGAAAGTAGGTATACAACTATTAATGTTGCCATACCAAATGGTTTTATGAAGACAAGTGACCGTGGAAGTGCGAGGATGAATATGATTGGTAAGGCACAATTTAGGTGTTCCAATATAGGCAGCAAGAAAGTATGTAACCCATTTGCGAATTCTTGTTTTTACGATAGAATACAAACAGTTGGACTGAATGTGTTGAGAGTTCGCTATTGGGCGCCATCTAAGATATTGATTAAAGTCAATATTTAGATGATGGTTGGAGAAAAATATCATTTGAGGCCGCAATAATATACAAAGCAAACTATTAAGCACCGTGCATCTTCAACGAATACTAAAGATACCCATTTTTTTCTCTATGCCAAATAAATAATTAGAAAATTTTATTTAAACAGTAAGAAGTTCATTGAGTGGATGTAAGGAAACTTTTATTTTTGGCCACTCATAAGTACCTGCAAATCATTATATGGGGTAAACAGTCTATTTCTAAATTGGTTTATTAACACTTTTTGAGTTCGGTTCAAATCAATTTTACCGCAAAATTTTGGTACATTGTTGCCATTGCAATTCAGAATTGTAAAAAGAGTTATCACTAGGCACTACCCAACCAAAAACTTTGAACGAAAGTGTCCTTACAGTTATAAACCTACGAAATGGTTAATCGTAATCGTACGAAGGCCTAAAACATAATAGCGGTTCAGCTTCAACTTTCATTTCGTTTTCTTTTGGGGCGTTTCGTAGTTTTTTACTCTTTCATATGAACTGCCAAGGAAAACAAAAGTTGAACCAGTATCGGCTTTTAATTTGATCCTCGTTATATAAATTTATGCATGATCCGGTTTGAAGTCAGGCTTTTAATTTGATCCTCGTTATATAAATTTATGTATGATCCAGTTTGAAGTCAGAGCCATATAGGTTAGGAAGCCTTTAAAACATCAAAGTGTATTTGAAAACAATAGGACTTTTGTGAAATGCAGACTGCGTCAATTGAGTTAAACGGAGGCAATATAAATATTTTTGCAAAATATAAAAAGACAAAAATTTTTTCCAATCCTTTGGAGCGAGTATTTTTGGAAGAACAAAGTCTCAGCAATTCTTTCATGGTATACCCTTTGTTAAAGCAGAATTCCCCTTTACATTATATACACAAATATCAATATAGCGTCTAAAGCAGGCTCATAACAAAAACTTACTTAAATTCTACAAACTCAATGAATGACAAATTCATTATTGGTCAATAGTGTTGCCACCAGTGAATGGCATATCATTTTATTTAATTTATAATTCTGATAGTGGAATTAATTTTAGTTTTCCCGCCAATTCACCGATGATACGCAGGATTGACAGTCAAAATTAAGGGCACTGTCGCACCTGGAGGGTCGAAAAAAAAATTTTCGAAATTTTTTTTGGAGGATTTGATGGATTTTTGTAATTTTTTCACGGTAAAATATTTATTACAACTGAACTTACATTTAAATAAGAGCATGTAAAAAAAATTTTTTTTCCGGTGACCGCGATTCTGCCTTCAAAAATTATCTGAAGCGAAAAATTCAAAATGGTATCGTAAAATTTTTGTATTTTTTGGTTCGATTTTCACCAAAAAGTCGGACTTTTAATCAGCTATAAAATCGGTTCTACTGAGAAAAAATTAAAACCCCACGACTAAGTTTGTACACGCTCTTGTATTAACAATAAGTGGGAAAAATTTGAGGATGATCGGTTGAACCGTTTTGTAGTTATCGCGGTCACCGACTTCGAAAAGTGGTTTTGAGATAATCGCATTAAAAGTTTTAAGTGGATGTAAAACATAACATAACACACTTTAAACACGACTACGTAAAAAAAACTACCGTTAACCGTCGCCACTATATACAATATGCTGCCTACATCTGCTTGCTAAAATTTGTCGGTAAGTTCGTAAGTAAGCATTGTGGTGCCGTGTTCACTAACCAAGTGACAATGACTCCTATAAATGGCGCAAAGTCTTAACGGCCTTAACTCGGAAACTACTAATCAGATCGACTATATAATTTCGGGAGATATTCTCCAGATGTTGTACTTTTAAAAAAAAAATCGATATTTTTCGACACTCCAGGGGCGACAGTGCCCTTAATATGCTGCTTCAACAGCTTTTACAGGAGCTAAATCAATTGGCCAACTCTGAAACACTATTCTAGAAATGTTCACAAAAAAGTGATCAGACCAGCATGATTCATTTCTAACATGCGGTTGTAGCATTGTCATATACGTTTGGCGAAAATAAGAACTATTCTGATTTTGCTCAATGATTGATTTACCCGAACATACGCACAACATGAAATCTGATATCGATCGTTTGACTGGTACAAGGGTTGCTTTGAAATTTAGAGCTACGTCAATTCTAATAATTCGAATTATGAAAAAATTGACTTTGCAACGAAAGACACTCTTCCTACTCACCAGAAAGCAGTATAGAATTTCCAAATATGTATCAACACTACAAGGGCATTTGTAGCTTCAAAACTTGAATTGCGCACTTAAATAATATCGTTTCGGTTTACGCACCGAAAAAAAGATATTTAATAATCGATTTATTTAACGTTCTCAATTGAAATATAAATTGATTTTAATGTGTATGCTAAGACCCATGGCTAGATAACCGTACTTGTTAGTACTCGTAGATATATGATGCTTTTGTTTGTTTTTGTCCCTTTTTTATTTTGAATCATTGCCAAACGGCAAAGTATTTACAATTTTAATGAAGTAGGAAATGAAATGTAACCAATACATTTCTACTTGCGACAATAGGTAGGTACTATAAGGCAAGTTTTGCAATCGTGCAAAAAAAATTTGAGATGACAATTAAATATTATACATTACGATGATAGAGAATACCGAAAAAGTGGGCCTTGCAATTCTATCTGTCTGTCTGTCTGTCTGTCCGTATATGTGGGGAAGCATACAGCGGGGTTTTTGGAATTGGGTCTCTAGGTCTTGAAATAACGGTACCTGCCATATTACTTTTACTTATTATTCTCGAAAACGGCTTTAATGATTTGGTTAAAATTTTATCTGAGGCATTATTTCTTAATTATTTCTTATGATGTAAATTTAGTATTCAGTATAGTATTTATATTTAGTACTAGCTGAGCCACCCGGCGTTGCTCGGGTCTGTAGTTTTAAAGTTCCCGTTCTCGTTTTTCCGCTTAACCCATTCTCTACCATTGTACTTTTGAAAGTACAGTAAAATGCTTTTAGCAAATGGTCATTTAAAAGTATAAAAATCGTCTGTTTGAATTTGTTTTCCAAATAAACAATATTATCTGAATTTTTCAGGTCCTTTTTTTTGTTTTTTGGTCAAGTAAACTATTGTCTAACCGTTTTTTCTTAGAATGCATTTGGAATTATTTCTAGTTTTGTCTCCTTCCAAGATATTTGTGGTCTATAAACTTCAATAAGCAAAATATTTGAAATTATTTTCTAATTTTATATTCTTAACAATCATAAAGCTTACGAGAATTAATGTTTTTTCATATTTTTGTTTTTATATACAGATTTAGGCAATGCCAAAGTTGTATGTACTCTAAAAAGTACATTGGGTTCATGCATACATTATTCTTCTAGAAGTCTAAATGGTTTTTAAAACTATCCCTACTAAATTTTTTTGCATAAGTTGACTGCCTGACCGTTATGGACGAAATCAATTTCATCAACCGAGTTTGAACGAACAGAAAACTATTGAGATAGAATCCTTGACTGCTTCAGACTTATTCGGCCTCAACGAAGTCGAAGTTTTTGAAGTGTTGTTTGACCCTGAAGTCAGACAACTTATTGTAAATCAAACCATGTTATATGCAGGGCAAAAGAACCAAAGACAATAACATCGTTACATTATGGGCGGTGTGGACCTATGCGAGTTTATAAACACGTACTCCATTGAAATACGACGCAAGAAGTGGTTGTGGAACATTTTCACCTCTATGCTCTCTTCAACTGTATGAAATGCCTGGAAGCTCCACAAGCTAGCAAATAACAACAATAGTGATCTGCTCGAGTTCACCAGGGCAATAACGCTTCACTATCTCATTTTTAATACTCTGAATCCAGGACAACCTACGCTTACCGTCCAGAGAAAGAAGCATTGTGGAGAGCCCAGGATACCACTTTCCTAAAAAACTACCCAATCAGTTGAGATCCAGTCAGTGCCATCTACGATCGAAATGGTGCTGTGAAATGTGCGATTTTACATTAGGTTCGTTCGTTGAACTTTCCCCAGGGTTGACCCAGGTTTTCTTGGCAACCCTATGAGTTGTCAAAAAAAACATTGGTTTTCCAGTTCTCAAAAAACGCTAAATCACAAATCACCATACATCCCTGTCATAAAAAAACACGTACTATTTGACAGCCCTCAACTCGCCACAGCAAAAACCTAGGGCGAGTTGAGGGAAAACCTAGGTCAATCCTAGAGCTCAAAAAACACTCAATTTGGCATTCAGGGCGACTTTAGGTTTCTCAAAAAAACGCTGTGTGGCGACCTAAGGGCGACCATAGGGCTCCAACGAACAAACCTATTGTGTATTCATAAATACTGTTTCACAAATTTTCATGTCAATTCAAAATAAAAAAGTATGTATGATCCCGTTGTACTTTATAAAGTAAGTAAAGTAATTTGTTTTTTGCAGAAGTGTGTTATTTTACCTCAATAAGAGGAAAATACTATAAAAATATAAACTTATCTGCTTTTGGTACCCTTGGGAGTTAATGGGTTAAGTAGGAACTTGGGGATGAAAAATAATTTTGGGTTTATGTAGCATCCCAATGACGAAAGAATTTTTGAAATCTGTCCAGTAGTTCCTAGGTTTCCGTTCCCAGCCCCCGTTCCTGTGGGAATCTTCAATTACCGTGGAAATATGTGAAATATAAGTCTAACATCGTAGAGTTGAAAGAATTTTTGAAATCGGTGAAATAGCTTTACGGATGGAATATAATCTAAATTACTAATTGAGGGGTAGCAATCTTATCTTAGTTTCTAAGTTTCCTTTCCCAAACCCGTTCCCGTCGAAATATCCGCGCAATTTTTTAAATTCCGTTCCTGTGGGAATATGGGGAACAAACCTTGACAGGAACCACTTATAAGTAATTGTGACTGAGTGATAATGTAACATCTTAGAGTTGAAAAAAATTTTGAAATCGGCCAAGTAACTTTAAGGTTTCGGTTCTCGTTCCCGTTTCTGTTCCCGTGGGATTAATGGGATGAAATATAACCTGAATTACTTATGGAGGGGGATAATATAGCACCCCTAATGCTGGAATCGTTATAGAAACCTGTCTAGTAGTTTCTAAGTTTCCGTTCCCAAACCTGTTCCTGTGGGAATATCAATTTTTAAATTTTTTATGTCATAAGAACCTTCTCCTGACAATAACAAACACAACAAAAAAAGAATTGGCCAAATTGGTCCAGGCGTTGTTGAGTTATGCGCTTACCAACACATTTTGCGATTCATTTTTATATATAAGATTTCCCTTAATACCGTTTTTTCAAAACCGACTTTCCCGTTAATGGCTGACATGATTTTGACGAAGCTTTATATTTAAGTAGTGGCTAGTTGCTTAGTAAATCTTGCATATCAAAGTTTTGAAATTTTTCTTAATTTTTAAAAATTTCTTTATTTTTTATTTTAATATTTTCAAAATGATATTTTTTTTTTTTTGCGAAAACATCTACTGGTGATATCTTTAGATTTGCTGCCTTGGTTTTTAAAAACATATGTTTTATATATTTATATGTTCCAAGCATTTCATACGAAAGAGAATATGCTATGACGATCTTTTCAACCGGCACCGAAGACAGCAATTATTTTCTGATGCTCTCTGTCCCTGTCCACATTATTCGTTTTTTTTGTACAATTAAAGCGTACATCAAATTATTGTTATGACTACTTTCATAATGTTATATAACACAATTGAGTTTTGTTGATATCACTTCAGTAATTAACAAATATTTTTGACAAAAATGAAATTATAACAATTTTTTATAAACATAAAAAAACCAAGGCCTATCACAAGGAATTTTGTAAAACACATCGAAGATGTTTTCGATAAAAATAAACCCTGCGTTAACATTTGGGTTTGGCAAGTCTCGGAATCGGCATAAATCTGCAAGTTCCTGAATCGCTACGCCCCAAGTCTCCCCAAGCATTGTTGCGCCCCCTTATTCATTTTATAAGTTGCATTAAAATGCCCATAAACGTCATAAAGCCAAATTGTTGTGGAATTAAACAACGTTCGGATACCTATTGGTTTCCATAGACGAAAGTGCCATGTTTTTTAAGCTCCGTAATAATAAAATTACTCTTTTTATCGCAATATTTCCTGCGTTTTGATATTCCCGGTCGGAGTCTGCTATCTATGAAAGGTTTAGTGTTGTATAAAAATTAATTTGAAACTTCCTGTCAGTCATAAAAAGTCAATATACTTTCCTCATGTTGGGACCATTGAATGTTATGAGCCATTTTTCATTATTATCGATTTTTATTCAAAGTAAAGCATCGAAGTACCGAACCGAGTATTTAAAATAGAATATCACACCTTTTGACTCAAACGAGTCGAAGTATGTGCGTACAAAGCACCCTACCATGAATTGTTGTGACATGTTGTGTGTAATTTTTCAATAAGGCTTTGCATGTACGAAAACAAGATGTATGACCTTAGTATTCAATAACAAATTTAGCAACACCACGTGTGCAAACTAAGTAACCATTGGCATCACCAATGATGTAGAATAGAAGTATGTCGACAAATTCATGCAACACCTGTTAGAAATTGTCGAACAGATTAATTCAAAATTTGCATAATCTTCTGAGATATGTATCCATATGGTGACCAATGTATTCTTAATCACTACATAGTGCTAGCCAATGTTTGAATAATTACTCCACTAATCCAAGCAAATCTGTTATATGAATTTTAATTTATTTTATAATATGTATTTCCAGCATTATTGAACTCGGTTTGAAGATTTGATTTGATTTGATTTAGGCAGTCAGCACATGAAAATCGGGTGAATCTTTGTAAAGAAACCGAGACATTTGTCATTTGTCAGAAAGATGGAGTTTTTGTTCTACATGGCTTAAAAGAGTTCAAGTAAAAATGGTTTAAATTAGTTTTTCTTCAAAAATGAAAGTACACAACCTTGGCAAAAAAAGCAAAGTTCGGTTTCCTGATGTTTACAAGCGACGTATTTATAACTCCATTACAAAGTGTATGTATGTCTAACTTTAGAGTGCTCTCTGAAAACTGTCCAACTTCAAATTGCTATTTTTAAACATTTTCATCGTTTTCTAAAAGTGTCTATCCTTAGACACTGAAATTCATTGTCTAAGCTTTGGCTAGAATTTAATGCAACAAGCAACATTTTTGTTGAATATGGTGGAACAAGAGTGTCAAGACTAATAGATACATATTACATACTAGGTGTGCCAGCGACTTCGTCCGCAAGAATTGGCATAACTTTTTATTTATCAAACGATTGACATGAAATAAAAACTAAATGTTAAGTGAAGCTTACCACAATATATTACTGAAAACACCATCTAGATAGGATAAGCCGTTTCTGAGATTAGCGTGCACAAACAAACAAACTGTTACGTTTTTATTATATGTATAGAAGATAGATAGATATAGATATAGGTCATTGATACGAGTATTAAAAATGTTCAAATTTTTAGGTGGAAAAACTCTAGTTTGAACAACTTGAGGGGTTAAATTGGCCAACTCTAATATCATTTATGTTCAGTTTGGTTTGTCAATTCATCATGAACAGGTTGACAAAAGAACAACGCTTGCAAATCGTGCAAATTTATTTCGAAAACATTGGTACAGTTCGCGATGTTTACCGCAAGCTGAGTCCATTTTATGGTCGACATAATCGTCCATCAGAGCAATTAATTCGGTTAACCATCGTTTTCTCACTACGTTTACTTTATGTGATAGTACGCATCCGCAGAGACGTTGAACAGTGTGCGCCGAAGAAAGAATTGCCGCTGTAGAGCAAAGTCTTGAAGAGAATCCGAAAATAAATCGATTCGCAATTGAAGCTTTGTCCAAGAACTTTATGAAAGATTTTGCGCAAAGATCTTGACTTACAACCCTACAAGATCCAGCTTGTGCAAGAATCAAAGGCGCGAGACCATGCAATCCGTCGTGATTTTGGTGCATGGGTCGAAAATGAGATTGATCTCGATGCTGATTTTCATCGCAAAATTTTTTTCATTGATGGGGCCATTTTTGGTTGACTTTTGGTTACGTCAACAAGCAAAATTGCCGCATTTGGAAGAGAATCGTCACTAGTAGGGCTGGGTTGGTGGAGTCATTGGGCGATACTTCTTCCGAAATGATGCTGGCGAGCCAGTTACCGTTAATGGAGACCGGTATAGAGCCATGATAACCGACTATTTTGTTCTCGAATTGGATGGCATGAATGTGGATGAGATGTGGTTTCAACAAGACGGCGCTGCTCTACATGCCACACAGCGCACGTCACAATCGATTTATTGAAGGTAACATTCGATGAGCTCATAATTTCGCGGAATGGATCTGTCAATTGGTCACCAAGATCGTGTGATTTGACACCATTGGATTTTCTTTGGGGAAATGTGAAGTCGCTCGTCTACGTCAACAAACCAGAAACGTTAGGGGGCTTTGAAGCCAACATTCGTGGCAACATACGGCCTCAAATGCTCGAAAAAGTGACTTGGCTTTATCCGAAACAGCCGCGGCGGCCGCATTCCGAAATCATATTTACACATTAATGGCATAAAATTATCCTTTCCAATAAAGCCAAATTAATGGACATTATAACGATTTTCTTGTGTTTTATTTCAACTCGAAGTTCTATACCACTAAAAGAGGTATCGCTTTTTTGAAAATTCTTAAGAGGGTAGACCCCTTAATTTTTAAAGTGTGTCAATTTTAAAAACTCTATGAATTTCAGTTAATCAAATCAAATTTTCTGCATTAGTTTGCGTTCATGTTTTGTGTCACACCTCACGCTGTTCGAAATAATTTCAATTGTTGAAGCACAACTAATTATAATACAAGAATAAATCGTTGACGTCAATATTTATTTTTCTATTCCAAATTGACATGATCCAGGTACTTCAATCAGTATTTGAGGTTAGGTTATGTGGAAGTGGCTGTCAGCCAATGAGTACATTGCCTGACACACTTAGGCCGCAAGGGCCCATTGTGATACCACAGAGATCAGCAAGTTAATCACCTACTGATCTCAGAAACCCGATGTAAGATTAACGAGTTGATCACTTATTATAATATTTGAGGGCTTATTTAGACAACAATCTTTGAAATGGATTTATAAATAAACGGCTGTCTCAGGCTTGTTAAAGTTCTTAAACACCATTTAGCTGGAAAACTATTTAACAGTCTTAACAAATTTTATAAATATGGCTGTAGGTATGTATATGACCCAGGTTTTACCGACAGCCCAATGAGTTTTCGAAGGTTTTCCCTTCTCAAAAATCGTTTAAGCATAAAATCACTAAGTATCCCTGACATTTCAAGTCATTCAAGGCAATCAAGAAGCACAGGTCACAAACCGTATGCAAAGTGCCCTGAACAAAGTTAATGACTGGTGCAATAAAGAATTGCTTAAGGTCAACCCCACCAAAACAGTCATCATTCCATTCACCAGGAGACGTAAAATCGATCTCCAAACACTATCCCTAAATAGTGTTCAAATTAATTTTTCCAAAGAAGTCAAATATCTAGGAGTAACCCTGGATAATAAACTCAATTGGAAACCACATCTAGACAAAACCATAGCAAAAGCAACAAATGCTTTCTGGGCCTGTTCTAGACTCTTTGGTAAAAAGTGGGGACTTAGGCCAAAAATGATTTACTGGACATACCTCACTATTATCACACCCATCATAACCTATGCTTCGGCGATCTGGTGGCAAAAAACAGAACAAGTTTATGCCCGCAAATCTTTGCAAAAGTTACAAAGACTAACCTGTGTAGGTATCACAGGTGCAATGCGCACCTGCCCAACTTTAGCGTTAGAAAGTTTATTAAATTTTCCTCCGCTACATCAAAGAGTAAAGAAGACTGCTGCACTAAGCGGACTAAAGCTTCATCTCACTAACTACTCGAGAAAGGAAAACTTACAAGGACATATGAGTATTCTGCAGGTGCTCCCAATATTGGAATCGCCTGCAGCCCACTCCTCGGACTTTATGCCTAAACGCATGCTGTTACACCACCCCCTTAAAGTAATCTTTCCGAACCGCTCAGCATGGAAGAACCCTGTAACTCTTACAAATAACTTCCAATACATCTGGTATACTGACGGTTCAAAAACAAACCAACGGTGTAGGTGCAGGGATTTATGGTCCCAACTTTAAATCATCTACATCCCTTGGTAACACAACTACTATCTTTCAGGCAGAGGTAATGGCTATAGAATTCTATATTAGGGAATGCATTAGAAGAAACCTCCGAAGATCAAGCATACTAATCTGCTCTGACAGTCAGGCAGCACTAAAGGCTCTGTCCTCGACAAAAATCGAATCCAAACTAGTTTGGAACTGCCTGACATGTTTATTTCAATTAGCTTCTCACAATAAAATAACTCTTTCATGGGTGCCTGGTCATGAAGGTGTACAGGGTAACGAAGAGGCTGACCGCCTTGCTAGACTTGGCTCTCAGTCCCAATTCGAAGGCCCTGAACCCTACTGTGGTCTCCCAATCAGTACCCTTAAAAACGAATTAACTACCTGGGAACGACAGAACATGATCAGCACCTGGAACAACTCAAATGGCCATCGTCAGTCAAAACCATTCATTGACTTATCCCACAAACGTATGAAAGAAATTCTTGAAATGAGCAAACGTGACGCAAAGTTACTTACGGACTTCTTCACTGGACACTGCTCTCTCAAGTATCATCTTAAAACATGGGCATCGGCCAAGATGACACCTGTCGTCTCTGTCTTGAAGACATAGAAACAGCTGAACACATCTTATGCGAATGCCCTGCCTTAGCTAGATCCAGGCTTAAAATATTCAATAAAGGGTTCCCCAGTCCCCTTGATATCAGAAACACCTCTTCCTCGAAGATTCTTAGGTTGGAATGAACCAACCCATACACTACGTGTCCTTAAACTAAGGGAACAGCACAAAAGATCTTTCAGGTCGACGTGCTTGCAAAGGTAACATTCACCTTCACCCTATATAATTAAAAAAAAAAAAAAAAATACCTGTCATTTGAAGAAAAATACCTGCCATTTGACAGCCCTGCAAAAGTCCGGAGCTCCTTTAGGTCGTGTTGAGGACAGACCCACGCCAAGCCTTAAAAAACACTAAGCTTGATATTAAGGGTGAGTTGGGGTTTTTCAAAAATCGCTTTCTGACAGCCACCGGACGTCAAACAAATTTAATTACGTACCTACTTTTGATCAATTTGTGTCTTCATTTTATTCAGCACTACACAACACAACAATTTTTAGAGACAAATGTTTTTTCTTTGCTCCAAATATTATTCTTAATCTTCGAGACATTAGAGATAAAAATGACGTACTACAGTAAAAACATTTAAATGAAATGCTATCAATGAATTAATGTGTGAGAGAAAAATAAAAGTGTGTATGAATGAAAAACTATACTGACCCTAAATTGGGGTTCCGGGTTTTTTTTATCTTAAACGAAATTTAAGATAAACATTTGAGGAAGACACCATGCTGTGAATATTATGACACCCAAATAAGTGTCCACTCGAAAAGGAATGTTATTGTTTTCGCTAAATACATGGCTAAAACACATAAAAAACGTTAGTATAGATATCACGTTAAGCTGTTACTACCGATGTATAGGCTGGCCTGAAACACATGTGTTTCTTACTTTCTTTCGCAGCAAAATTTCCCTCTTTCTTTAGTTCATTTTCCTAAGAAGAAGGGTTGGATTATGGTTATACGTACCTACAAGTTTTTTCATACAAAGAGTACCTTACTTCAAATGTTTGATTTTAACTTAAGCGAACATAGTGTGATTTCAAGTGTTTTCAACACTTGCTTACGGAAAATTGTGCTGCTAATTGTTTCTGTTCCTTTTGTTTTTGAATGGTGCTTAACCCCTTGGTGCTGCATTGAAGCTACCATAAGTTCAAAGTACATACACAATAATGCTGGCAGACACCCCTATTTAATGTGAAATTAATATGTTCGATTACATTGCCTTGGTCTGTATACCTACTCAGATATGACATAGGAAAACTCAATACAACATCATTTCTATCAGTATGAGCAATGAAATTCTTTCTAGCGTGGGGACAGCTTGGCATCATTTATTCTTATATTTCAAAATTTAATTTGAAGATCACGCTTTGGTAATCATAATCAGAGACGCTTTTACTGCTTCTATTTGCAACTTCGAGAAGTTTTTTTTTGCGGGTTTAATAACAATGTTTTTCTGGGAAACAGAACAATGACCTGAACTTTTTGCGGAGAAAAAACAATTTTGAGGGGTTTTTGGGTCTTTTCAGCCTTTTTTTAGTATGAAAAAACTTTTTATTAATTTTAGTTAGTTTAGTTTTTAGTATTTTACAAAAAGCACATAAAAATATTTTTTTTCAATTCTCAAAATGTGTATCAGAAGAACTTTTCAAATCCATTTTTTTAATTATGGCGCTATGACCTATATGAATATTACGATCTTCAAGGTTTGGTTAGGTAAGGTTAAAGTGGCTGCTAGCCCGTCTAACATACTTAGGCCCGTTGGGCCCATTGTGATCATTTTCCGAATGGTACCGTTTCGAACTTACAATGAAGCGAGAGAGACGCAGGGCGTCGATGTAAGTAAGAACACTATAGGGTCATCAAAGAAATAGAAACCTAGGTGTTTGTGAGCTAAAGCTGGACACGAACAGAGAAGGTGGGAAATAGTTTCCTTCTCCTCTTCATCCGTACAGCTTCTGCAAAAATCGTTTGAGACGACTCCCAGCCTTGCGGCATGTCTTCCTATAAGACAGTGCCCTGTGATGACACCTATCGTCGCACTTATGTGTTTTCTTTTGAGAGAAATCAAGCTGTTCGACCGCTTAAGATCTAGCTTGGTGATTGTTAAACTGCTCTGACATCTCCCTGAGAGATGATCGGCAGTCAAGGACTAGAATAGAGTTGAAGGAATTTGATGGCCGCCTGACTGTCTGAGAAGATGAATCATATACTCTTTTTAGATCTCCAGTTGTTTAAGCCCGTGGAAATGGTTGCAGTGATGTTCCAACCCGCCACTGTACAGCACAAGTAAATTTTCTGTTTTATCTGAAGGAACTGCAACTAAACGGACAGAATCCAGATATTGGAAGTCTGCTCCCAAAGTTATGATATATTCTCCAAAGCCTGATGGCCATATTTCATTTTTCATCTAAAAACGTAGGTTTCATATTCAAAAGTCTTAAATGCTATTGCAACATTTAATATCTTAACCGAGACAGAATATCTATAAACAGCTGAGATTAAGTACTTATCGCGCGGGGTACCCCACACACGGATCAATAAAACAGTTTAGTGGGAGAGCTGTGATCAGTTCGATATCACGATGCTCGTAACGTCGACAGGAAGGAAAAAAATGGGCACGACTGGGTCGCACGAACTTGCGATTGTGTTCTAAATACGATATCAAAATCTAAAGGCTGAGTTAAAAGTTTTGGTATTAGCTCTTCATAATATATTTTGTGGTGCAGGGTTGCCAACTACACTTTAATTATAGAAATTGAATTAAATCACGCAAAATAATGAAAAAATTAAATTAAATATTCAAAAGGTTTCAAGCAAAAATCTAAAAACGCCATTCTTTTGCAATCGCTAATACATATGAATGATGAAAATTTAATCAAAACCGTTGGAGCAGTTTTTCCAAAAAGCTGTTTTTTATTTTTTACTTTTTTTTTAAAACTGTTTTTTAAAAGTCGAGTATACAAAGTTTTAGATCTTAATAAGAGTTATTTTGAGAAAAAATTTGAAAAAAATCAAAGTTATAGTTTTGAAGTTATTTTCAAAAATTAAAATTTTTTAAAAAAATTTATAAAAATTTCCAAAACTAAGTTTTTTTAAATATTGATATGCAGTCATTCTTCAACAGTTTACGACTTCTTAAATCCAAAATTTCGTCAAGATCGTGTAAGCCATTAACGAGAAAGTCGGTTTTGAAAAAAACGGTACTATGGGAGGTACCGTTTTTAGCCCTTTTCCAAAAAATTTTTCTACATCATAAGAAACACAATCCAAAATTAATAACTCACACAAAATTTTATTGAAATCTTTGGAGCCGTTTTTGAGAAAAATAAGTATTATCATATCGGTTGTATGGCAGGTACCGTTATTTCAAGACCTAGAGACTCAATTCCAAAAACCCCTCTGTAGACTGCTCCACAGACCCTAACTGCAAATTTTGAAGAAAATCGGTCTATTAGTTCAGGCTGTAGATCCATATACAGACAGACAGACACACAGACAGACAGACACACAGACAGACAGACAGAATTGCAGGACCCACTTTTTTCGTATTCTCTATCATCGTAATGTCATATTTAATTGTTATCTCAAATTTTTTTTTCTGCACGATTGCAAGACTTGCCTTATAGTACCTATAATCGCAAGTAAAAAGGTACTTATCGGATAAGTTATCTTGAAAACCTGTATCTGATGGCCTATTATACATATACGAACAATAAATGATTTGGGAGGCGCAACAAGGCTATGGAAGCCTCGGGCCTAACGCGTTTTAAGGACCTACAATTTTTTCCGATAACGAATGGTTACGTTACAAAGATCTCTTCTTGGCAGTTTTTAATTACTCACGGAAGACTTGCCAAATCCTAGCGAAAGATGATGCCCATGAAAAACATTTCTTTTTATGTTTTTGGGATTTGAACAACGACCCTCCCACGTAACAGGCAGACATGCTAACAATCAACATAATAAGTCAATCTTTTTTATGGAATTGATTTTATTTGACGGCCGGATGCAGTCATATTGCTTTGTAATTTCGATTCCTTAGTTCCGCGGAAACTCAACCTCTGAATTTTGTCGGCAAATGAATGTGAAGAAAATAGAGGACACCTTTTAGTGACATATAAATACTTTATTCCTTAATTCTTAGTTCTTAATTCCTTTTTCTAACCTTTTATCACGTGTAAGTGTGTTTTATGTAGCCTAGACCTCTACCTCTATCTCTCTCCGTGTTGTTTCAACCTTTTGACCTCATCAAACTCATAATCAACTTGAATTTTTCTTTACCTACATCCCCGTACCTTCGAAAAATTTATTCTTTTAAACTCAGCAACTATGTAATATTTCTCGCATAAAACTTCCACTGCTGCTTTCAACGAACATCACACTTATAAACTTCCAAGTTCAATTTTACAACAGGTGTTGCTTCAATCATAATGGTTTACAATAGACCGTTCCTTCTAATTATAGAGAAAGACATACGTACGTATATCTATGCCTAGCCCAAAAGACAGGCAACTAAAAAACAAAAACATTAATCCTTGCATTCACTCTTCTTACTTTTCCTTTGAAATCTGATGTATTTGCTAAACGGCTCATATTTGCATATGACGGAACTCAGTGCAAACAGTTTCTCCGCCTTTCCTGTTTACATTTGCTTTCCAATGATTGGCGTATGCACGCTGCACCTACACGGCTGCTTCATGGTAAAGGTACACTGCATCTTATATATGTACAATGTACATGTATATGCACTTTACACTAGGGATGGATCTGCTTGTCGTCACATTGTAGGCACTTGACGACCTACGAAGGGTTGACACGCAAAATCCCCTTTATTTTCTTGGTAAAGAGTATACGTGATCGAATGCATCAGCGAGCGGACTGGAGTGCTTGTTTGGCATGCTACCATTGAGTTCATTGTACTAGGTGCTCGTTGATGGTAAGATGACCCGAGTGTAGTATATAAAGGCGATTTTACTCTAGAATAAGTGTAAAAGAGAAAGTAAATTTCCAGTGATTTTAATTCGATTTTTGAAATTCAATATGACATTCAGTGGCAAGCAGAGAGACTTGCGACCTGTCATTTCCTCGTTGCCTGATGGTTCAATAGATTTGATGGCAAATTGGCACACGACCAAGCAAAGGTTATTGAATTATTACACATGCTTTCATCTTCTTCGGAGCATAAACTGCATCAAAACTACTGTGTGTTGTGGCATCTCGATAATTCTTCCTGAAAAACAATGCCGCAATCAAGAGGACAACATTCGCCAAGCCATATCATCAATTGATATATGCAGAGATAGGCAAACGCTTGACAAAACGGCAAAGTGTGCACCGGCTGTCAGACAAGGTGAAACCTTACACGTTCTTCTTCTCCCCCGACCACAATTGATTCCATGTTCTTTTTTCTTGACACTTCATACATACAAATTCTTTTGCCTTTCTTTGCTTTTGCTCTATCATTTCATCACCCAGTTCGCAGTTCGTGCCGGGCCGGTAGTCTGTTTCATTTGCAAGTGCAATCAACCCCAATCCATGCACTATATAAAGGCTAATGCTGCCCTAAGCATTTTCAACCACAGGCACGCTTAAATGAACCAAGAGCTCCACTATATTGTATTATGTGTGCAACCCCATAAAGCATTCCTATCTACAGCAAAAACAAAAAAAAATTAAACCTACCGATGCGATGTATGAAAAATAGAACTTGGAATCAGGAATGGTTTTTTTTTCTTGAGCGTCCCCGATGTTTGAGTATCTAGAGCATTTTACTCTTGCTTCTTATAAAAGATACCAACAGTTTGGGGGTGTAAGGCAGTGTATATTTGCTTTATCTTAACCCAAAACTGCACTATTTTTATTACTTAACTTATAACAAATAAATTGACAATATTTTAAAGGTACCCATATTTTACATACATCTACTTTATTTTAATAAATCTCGATATAAGCGAAAGCTGAGAGCATATATATAGTCTGCCATTTTTGTAATCAGACCTGTCTGTGAGTCTGTGAAATGAAAGTGACTATGGCCGGTTCGTCATATGCAGGAACCAAAGAAAGTCTTTTAGATTCAGGTATGTAATTAAATTTGACTATTTAATCCTTTGCATAAAAGAAGAGCGCTCCAAATATTTAACCGACTCAGTGAACGTATTAGCTCGCCCTACATCCAAACCTTTTTTAAAGACATCGACTCTTGTGGTTTGATTCGCAAGCCCTCCGAGAAAAATACATACTTCAAAAGCTTCTTTTCACCACAAAGCCGTTCGGAAAAGGGTAGACATTTGAAAGCGTCTTTAATCTTTGAGAGTTTTAAAAATATATCGAATAATGTTTAAGAGAAAATGTCGAAGGCCGACATGTAAAATTGAATACCTACGTTTGGGAAAAGTGGTTAACTTGACATTTCACAGGTACTAAGAATGTTCTTTGACCAAATCCTGCATGGTTTTGGTTTTTTTTTAACAATAAACTGTACTTTCATGACCTTGCTTTAGAATTTACTCTCAAGTGCTTGGCAATGAACAGTCACACTATGCAATGAATATTTTTGTAGTTTTACTTTTTTCGCGCCCGAAATCGAAGCCGTTATAGAAGGATGTTGGGTGAGGCCCAGGTTCACCCCGAACTGTAATGCCCACCTAAGTAAGTAAGTACTTTTTTCGTAGTTAGTTTTTTTCGACAGCTGTCACCTGATTTATTCTCAGTTTAAGCCTGTGACGCTGTGACCTACCTCCGAGATCGGGTGATTTAACACAGCCAGACTATTTGTTAAAGGTCATGTGAAGTCGATTGTCTACGCGGATAAGCACGACACGATTGACGCCTTGCAAAACAGTGGTATCGGCTGTTAAGGACTATTCACATGAGCACGACCAACGAACGACGAATATGTAAATCAAGAAATGCGATTTTGAGAACCTTACAAGCATAAATTCCTCACGAATTGTTTAGGAAACGATGGAAATATATAGTTCATACTTATTTTTTGGTGAACAAACTCTTATTTTTGTGCCTAAAATAAATAAAAAAAATAGAGAAAAAAAATTTATTCGTTACGAATAAATATCTGGTAGGTGCGAACTATCAGACTTTATTCTCGTTCCACTTTCCACTTATAATCCACACTCCAACGAATACATTTTTCGCGCGTGCTTAACCTCAAAATCAGTTTTGGTTTTTGTTTTGGATGCAAATTGTGTTCGTTATTCGTGACGATAATGTAAAACACAAATGTGAAAAATGTGAATGAAATGTCAAAATTAACGAAAATTCGTTAATTCGTCGTTCGTTGGTCGTTCTCATGTGAGTAATGCTGGGTTCACATGCATCTGCAACTGCAGAAGTGCAGAAAAGTAAAGCAGGACGGATGAAGATTATAAAACACAAAAGTTAAAAAGAGAGACGAATAGGATTATGGCTGCTGATGAAAGATTATGGGTGCAGATAAACATGTTCCTCTACACCCATAATTTTTCATCTGCAGCCATAACTTAAGGAATCTTGTGTCTTTTTCCGTTTTTCATCTGCACTTGCAGATGCATGTAATCCACCATAATACTTAAAACACAAATGTGAATGAAATGTCAAAATTAACGAATATTCGTTCATTCGTCGTTCGTTGGTCGTTCTCATGTGAATAATACTTTATTGCTACCAAAAGAAAATTAATGAAAAATCCAGCTGGATCGGACTGCATTACTCAACATATTGTCTGTTGGATTGAAAATAGATCAAAGTGTAACGGTGAGTCTTACTTCCATTTCAAAAAGGTGTTTGGGTCCACAGAAAGATGGTACTATGACCCACCGCTTTTACTGAAATTTCGTTATGGAAATAACCTCCGTTGGTCTCAGTTCCAAAAAAAAATATAAAGAAGAATCGGCATGGTTGTGAGAAGTGCGCTAGGCCCCTGGGCACCCCGCTCTGTTACGCCACCCAGTTTATTTATTTATCCTTCTTCTTTTTCTTCTCAAGCTCCCAAACAGCTGGGCGTATTTTCAAAATTTAGTAGTACAACACACGGTTCGCATCTAGTTGCTTTTATCTCAATAAATCATGATAAAATGAGTGAGTGTGTTTTCTCCATTGCGTTATCCAATCAAACTCAAGTTTGAGTTATCTAAAAGTCTGCAAAGTCTAATAATTTTATGGGGTTACCCTTTAAAGGAAAAAAAAATTAAATAATGGGGCCAAGGCTTACTCTATGGAGACGATGTTAAGATTGAAGTTTGTTTTTTTTAACGATCTTCAAACGGCCTCAAGTTATATTTTTTGAACAAAGAGAAATACGAAATTGCAACATTCTAACTCAAAAAACATTATTTTTGTAGTCAAAGATACCGAGATTAATTGGGCTTTAAGGACACTTGCTGTTATGTCAATTACGTGATTTCGGTTTGCATTAAACAATAAATATTTTTTTCGTTTTCTTGTTGCCAACTCTTTTCGTAGCCAAATATTATCAATCAAATTTTACTCACACCTCATAGATAAACAAATTAACACATTCTTGACGTGGTAATGACAAACACATTTATCGCCTTTTTTCATCGAAGATAAATAAATAATACAAACATAAAAAAATAGTCTAACACATAATTCAATTAAAACGTAGTGATTTTTTTCTTTAAAATATATTAAACATTTAACACGAAAATAAATTAAATAAAATTGAATGAAAACGAACGTTTTTGTTTATTAGGCATACCTATTACTCAGCACTGAAAATTATTTCCATCTTCAATGCTGAGTGATAGGATCATCACATTCAAGTCTTTAAGAGGTTTTCTTAAACTCTTTCGTAACCTTATCCACTTTAATTCGATTATGTGTTGCTTCTATCGTGCTACATATCTGCTTTTTTATCTCACTACATAAGTATACACATAAGGAAAGAACAAAGTCTTTTGCTATTTGGCACTGAACTTTTAAGAATCCATAAAACAAGTGGTTCGAAGGACATCGTCTGCTAATTAATGCAACAAACCAAGGTATATAGTTGGGTAAACCTATCTATTGGGAATACCTTTTTTATCTTTTTTTTTTATTGTTTGAATTTTTCAATCGATATTGACTTCCAGCAAAACCCGAGTACAGACTATAAATTTATTCAGATACACTGGCATTTTTTTGGAATCCTGCCCAGAAGTCGGCGACATGGTGTCATTCGTATCTAATAAATTCTCAAGTGTTCGCAGTCTTAGTCGTTAGGAGTGCACAAGCACATATCATTTTCCCTCGTCCTTCATACAACCGGAACAGTTTTTAACAACCTGTTAGTGCGAAATACTTTGCATTCCAACGCTGCTTTAAGTTCATATAACCTTTGCCATATATACAATACACAGCACTTTTTTCGCGTTCCAAGCAAGGGACATCGGCCGCGTCTCTATACCCTTTCACATTCGGCCTTAGCTGACTTTGGTTATAATTCCGATTCCACACCAACCACACCATTTCCACCTCGTAAAATTCGTTGTGTTTTCAAGCTTACATCTATCGATTTTCTCTCGTGTGCATGGTATGTACTGTTTGTGCTAGCTAATGATATTGTTTAATGTATCTACACAATCTTCTCGCTTAATATTTTCAAGATTGTTAATTCTAGTTTTTGTTTTATTGATTTGGGTCGGCTAACTTGGAGAACAATAACATCCTGTGTCCTGCCTTTTTCTTTCAATTGAATAGCCAGAGGCAATCCTTTATTCTGTTTCCTCCAAAAAAAAAGATGTATCTTCCAAAAATAAAAAAAAAATTGAGTACAATTTATAAACAATACCAGGTCTATCAAAGTATCTAAACCAGTAAAATAGAATACCATCTTTGGTCAGGGGGTTAAGGGTGCAAAAGGATGTTGTTGTTATTCCTTTGCGAGAATGGTTATTGCGCAAACCGAAATTAAAAACAAAAAGTAAAAACCCTTGCAAAAAGGATAAGACCACTCGCCGATTGTGTGTATCTAACAGGGAGGGATATACAATCTGTCCCTTACATACGCATGTCCTTACCGAATTAAGGGTGATGATATCTACTCGGTGTTTGACGGGGGTTTTCGAGTCAAAGGGGATGAAGAAAAAATACATTTTTATAGAAAAAAAATCCTTTTCTTTAAACAATTTAAGAATACGTACATGAAGAAGATGTTTAAAGAAAATTGCTTCAAAGGTGTGTCCTCCTTTTCAATTGATTGAAGAATATGTAATCCACAAAAATTTGCACAAAACAATTTCGATATGAAAATAAAACTTGAGGGTGTTTTAAAGCCCAGACACAAAATTCACCACCTTCTGAATGACCCGGCCAACACCAACCAAAACCCGTGAAAACGACCGATGCGATGTAGATATCTTTTAGGTGTATTTACTCCGAAACAAATTGTTGGATTTACAGGCAAATTGTTGACGCAAATCGCAATGGGATTTACAACACTTAGGTATAACGCGATTTTCAATTTTACGCACCCACTTCTATATAAGAATTTATTATTTTTCATTTATTTATTCATCGATTCGACCCGTTTTTGTGTGAAGAATTGCAGCTGACTAGTGCGATGACGATGACGAAGGCAACAGACGACTAATCGGCTGTAAAAAATCTTTTGTTACTGCTTCAAAAAAAAAAAAATATAGAGAAAAAAACAATAATAATAAAAAATTAACTGCGCGTAAATTAAGTTAATAGTTAAATGTACTACAGTGTACAAGCGTCTTCCGGTGCGAATAACGAAACACGAGACGGTTAATTCCTTTTACTGTTACTGGAGAATTAATTTTTTTTCTTCTTTTTTTCTGCGTGGTGGATGAGAGCAATAACAATTTTCAACCCCGAAATTTTATCGTTTGTATCGCGAACCACCGCACCATTTCGCCGAATGTATATTTCGAATATCCACGAATGAACTAAATTGGTTTCGATTCGAAATACATACAAATACCGACGACGACGAAGGGAATATTAACTTGCTCTCTATAGACTCACATCGGTGCTGCGTATTAAACACCAACGACGACGACGACACGAAATAGGGAGCGTTTTTTTTTTAGGGGCGCATTTTATGAATAGCTTGTGGGGAGAAAGTACGCTGCGCGGTTTCCCCTTTTTGCTAAAAATGTTGAATGCTTTTTTTACGACACGGCGAGAATGATGAATATGCTTTGGCGAACCGCCGCTGAATGAGAATGATAACAGAGCACTGAGAATTGCGCGCGGTTATTAATTAAAGTCAAATATGGTGTTCTAGTCTGGAAGGTATGTCTCATGCGAAAGAAATCTAGTTCCAGGGATTGCCCAGAAGCATGCGTACAAATCCTAAATAGATTTTTATGTGTTTTCTTCCGGACGTTGTGCGTCTAGTTGAAATGAACAACATACGGTAGCTCCATAATGGGTTCAAAGTTGCAAGTTCGTGTCATGATTCTATAAATCAATTTCAAGCACTTGAAACGTAGATATTGGAGAAATCAAGCCAAACCCGAAAATAACACACCCTAGTAACAGTAGACAGAGGTTATGCACTAACTGTGTAAGGAGTTTGTTTCGAAATTAATAAGTATTCAAGCACATTTTTTAATGTGTCAACTAAATGAGCTTATGAGGTATTACATAGAAATTATATTTGAAAAGTTTTAACAATACATTTTAGACTGTGATTGATAGTTACGTCAAGTGCACTTCCAAAGCTTTTTTGAAAGTAAACAGACAACGTTTTATGGGCTTTCTTGTAGAAATTTTAAATTTAACCGTAATTACAATATTATTTTTGAATATTACATCTGTAATCAGAAAATTGGATTTCAGCGTTAATTTAAATAAGAAAAATGTGTAGGTATGCAATTATTTTGGATGGTGAATAATACACAAAACAATTCATATGAAATTTTATACTTGTTTTTTTAAATCTTTTTTGAAAAATTAATTATTTACCTATTTATTTAAACTATGCTTATTGCTTTTACTCATATGTATATCAAAAGATATCAAATATGTTATGGTGGTGAAGCGTAATGATTACCATGACTGCCTCTTATGTAGGAGCTCGTGTCGTTCGCACAAACATTATGTTTTCCACGGCCTTTCGTGAGGAATTGACAAGTTATTCAAATGCAATAAATTGTCATAAAAGACTAATTACTCAGTGTGAAATGTCCTAAAAATAAATGTCGAAGCATAGACGATTCTTAAAATCATATCTCAATTAATCTCGTGTCTGGCAATAAATTGAAGCACAATCAATTAAATTTATTGCACTTTAACTATTAGATAGATAGATAGATAGATAGATAAAATAATTTTATTTTCTCGAAAAAAGTTATAAAAACAAGATAATGCTGGTTTACAAAATTAATTAGGACAATAACTTATTAAAGTTGTCTGTCAGGTTAAAAAATTCAAAATTTAGATTATGGCTTAGCTTGAGTTTAAGGTTTGATTCAGTTTAGTTATATTCATTAACAATTAAATTTCGATAATTTAGAGCATGTTTTAAGAATTTGTATAGTTTTAAGTAACATTTGCCGTTCAGTATGTTTAGAAAATCTGCACGATCAATGGTTTCAGCTCCCAGATATATTCTGCGGTAAGTTTTGAAAATAGGACAAATACTAACGAAGTGGTAAGTGTTCTCAGTTGCATCAAGGTTACACATCGTGCAAAGTCCGACGGTATCATTGCGAAACGATTTTGCATTCAAATTCAGTAACCCGCATCGTGCTTTTAATATAAGGCTTATCATTTCTCGTGAATTTGAGTCATCAAAGTAATTGGGTACATCTGCGAAGGATAAGTTACAGTATTCGTCATGGAATTGAGATTGAAGAGCACGATCAGTAAATGACTTCCATAGATTTTCTTTAAGCTTTTCCAAAAGCGTGTTGTGGACATTTTTCCATTCGAGATTGTTGGCATTGACAGTAAAAGCAATTCCATTTTCTTGGAAAAGGCCTGACCATTCCTGGGCCCAATAAATATTTTTTTGAAGTACTGCCGCAGTGAGTATACGGGGCAATCTACAACGAGGAAGACATAATGTTTTTCGTATGTATCCGAAATGCGCATTCAGTGTTGTGACAAATGCTTTGGACAGCCCAGTTTCAATATTTACTACATAGTTTGGTGTATTATCAGGCAGGTTGAAACACCTTTTAACGAAGAACCTTTGTAGCTTTTCAACTTGAGTGTACTCCTTGTACCCCCACACCTGTGAACAATAATACATTATCGATCTTGTAGCTGCGTCGTGCACTTTAAATTTGGCTGAGTGTGAAACGTATTTATTTTTTATGAATTTTGGCCAAGTAGCGTTTATTGCATTTTTCGATGATGCCAGTCTTTTTGTCAGATGTTCGGACCATGACATATTGTAAGTAAATATGACGCCAAGATACTTGTATTGGTTTGTTATTTTGATTTCAGCTTCATTAAAGTACCATGCTTCACTGGCTGCTCTGCGACCTCCATTTCTAAATATAACAATCTCAGACTTGTCTAAATTTACTTCGAGATTCCATTTTTGGCAATAGGTGCTGAACTTATTGATGATAGTTTGCAGCGTGTTGGGACTGTCGGCTAAGAGCACAATGTCATCGGCATACAAAAGAACGTTTATTCCAAGTCCTTCGAAAAATATTCCGATGGGAAGTTCAGAGTGTAGGTCATTTAAAAACAGGATAAACAATAAAGCACTTAATACACATCCTTGTTTAACACCTTTGCTCGTGCTGAAGAAATTTGATGCATTATGTCCATCCCAAACTGCTGCAACTGTATCCTGATAGAGTAGTTTCATTATTGAAATCATTTTCGACGAAATACCTAAAGCAGCTAGCTTGTGAAACAGGGCTTGGCGGTTGATGCTGTCGAAAGCCGCTTTCAAATCTACAAACCATGCATACAGTTTTTTTTTCTGACTTAGTTGAATTTGAATCATACATGAAAGATTGTAGATCTGATCGATGGTGCTATAGTTGTTTCGATAAGCGGCCTGGTATTCGTTGAGTATATTATTGTTCTCAATCCAGGTTGTTAGTCGGTTTAGAATTAAAGAGGTGAATAATTTATAGAGGGTATCTAAAAACGAAAGTCCTCGGTAGTTGGATACCATTTTTGCATCACCTTTTTTGAAAAGCGGGTAAATAATTGATTTTTTGAAAGAGGAGGGTATTGTTTCAGTTTCGAAAATTTCGTTGAAAAAAGCGTGTAGCGTGCACTTTAACTATTATCAGCCTTTCAAAACTTCACTGGAATAATTTTCTTTTTCTGTGCACCTTGTTTATTTTTGTCTAACGGCCATATTATTCACCCAATAAACCCAGGTTTAAATTTACATCCGGATGTAAAATCGCATAAACCCGATTGTCAAACGCAAATCCATATTATTCACTCCAAATAAACCCGATGGATTTAAACCGCATTGCGTTGTCGGGTTTAAATTTTTACATCCGGATGTATTTTCGGTTCGTTCGCATACTATAGGGAAATTTCAAATATTGCAGCCAAATCAAGCAAACTTACCTAGATTTTGACATAAAAAGTGTGCTTTATTTATGTTACGCGAACAAACCCAATCCAATCTGTCAAAAGTAAAAGGTGAAGTAATGGAAATTATTTGTTGTATTTTTGTTACTATCTGCGGACTTGATTTACTTACAGCTAACAAATAAATATATTACAAGTATTTACAAGCCAATTGTTGCTAAAAAGACTGCGTTCTATTCCTTCTATTTACCATTTGCATTGGCAAAACAATTTGCTAGGTAAGTACATTTGATAGATTCCTTGAAACTCAAATGAGAATTTATTTTGTCTTTCGATTAGACGAGTCAAGATACCCAAGTGGGGCTCCGGGATCAAAGGTGGTTACAACGATTTTAAAGGAGTTGAAAGATACTAAAAATCAAATAAATTTAAAAAACACAGCAAAGTCACACGTGGACAGTAGCAGGCAGAAGCCAACCCAACCAATAGCAGCCAACAACAGTCAGTCTGCTATGAACCATATCAACATGGCCAAACCAAAAATTGTTACACGGTCAAGCTAGTACAAGGACCAACAATCAGGCAGGAGGACAGTAATTTGTCATGTCGTTCGCTTTCAAAGTTAACAAACTGCTGCAAGACCAACGCAAGGTTCTTCGATTGGAAGTGATTCACAGGACAAAGTAAAAGATACAGCATCAGCTAATGAATGCGAAATCAAAATCGTAAATGTGCATCGCATTCGGCCAATTTAATTGATGCCGTTGTTGATGCTGACGATGCGGAAAACCCGATTCTGATTTCGGAATATATCAACGATATTTATTCATATCTTTTCGCGTTGGAAACCGAATTGTCCATTGAACCAGAGCACTTAAGAGATCAAAAACAGGTTTTTCCAAAAATGCGTGCAATTCTGATTGACTGGATCAATGAAGTACACCACCAGTTCCATCTAGTACCGGGAACGTTTCACAATTCACATGTGTGTGGCAATAATCGACAGGTACTTGCAAGCTGTGGAAACTGCCTCGCGCCAACACCTACAAATGGTTGGTGTTACGACACTGTTTGTGGCCTCAAAATACGAAGAGCTTTTTCCAATGGCGATTAGTGATTTTATTTATATAACCTATGATAACTACACAAAGAACCAGGTTTTAGAAATCGAAATAAAGATCATGAAAGCACTTGATTTTAATTGTAATTGTAATGTATGTTTAATAAATGAAATGAACATAATAAAGACATAATGAAACGAGAAATATTGTTTCCTTTGGACGACAATCTGTAGATGCTCGCTCTTCTTTTTCTTTTGCTCCTCGGGTCGTGCCTCGTGCGGCGCCAAGCGTTGGGAAGTAATATTCGTTGGTAATATCAGGTGCGGTGCTTCGCGCAGTTTGTTCATCCGCAATGCCGAAGCATTTTGCTGGAAATATTCATTAAAAAATAAAAAGACATCAGTATAATTTTGAAGTGTTTGAATACTATCAGCACTTTCAACAATTTGACGTTTCTCACTTTGACAACTGGGTTTATTTTAAACCTGGGATCAAAATTTAAACCTGGGGTCAAAATTTGACAACTGGGTTTATTTCTATTGGGTTTAAATTTAAAGAGTGAATAATATGGCCGTAACTCTTTGCTGTTTTGTTTTGAACTAATTAATAGTCAAATAAGAATTTCTGATTTTTCTTGATGTTTCCAATAAGTTTTACAGTAATATGTTTGTGTTTTGGAAACATTCTCATTCTTTATTTTTTTACTTTGTCTTTATTGTGTTCGGCGTAGTTCAGTAATGCGTTCTTTTCTGCTTTCGATGTTACGCGATGCTGTTAAGTCAAAATCATCATTGTTGTTGTGTATGTTTGACTTTGTTACAAAATTATGATTTCATTTAGGAACGACTCGATGTTACACTTTGTTGGTCTGTCGAAAATAAGAATAAAGTACTTTTTAAAATAAGAACCCTGTTAAAGGAAATTCGTTTTTGATGAAGAAAAAGAGTTCTGAAATGAATAAGATTGAAAATCAATAACTATCAGAGATTAGTGAAAGATTAGTGTAAGATTAACCAAAATAAATCTGAGCAACAACAATTCTAAAGGGTTTGGACAGATCAACATCGAAACTCAAGTCCTAGTTTCTTGCTTGAAGGGTGACCAATAATTAAATTTCTTGGATACTAAGAAATATTGACGCGAAAAATGGGAAAGCTGGGGCCGGATTACCGCATCAGTGATCTAGTGAATGAGTATAATTTTTTTTTTTTAAATTCGCTCTATATTTATCTTACTTCAATTCGTTTAAATTGAATGTCAACTAGTGGGTGTTTAGTGTTTGATAACGAGAAGTTATGCCAAAAACACTTAATTCAGTCTCGTGTGCGGAAATTTGGCCCCTGATTTTGAAAACAAAAGCGAAAAATAGAAGCTCACACACGATCTTATATTCAATTGTCGCCGTCGACTTGTATTAAAGAATTCAAAATTTACAATTTGTTCACAACCCAAGATAGGTCGCCATAATATACATAGAACTTAATGCTGGATTTACATGCATCTGCTACTACAGAAGTGCATGAAAGTAAAGCGGGACGGATGAAGATTAAAAAGCACAAAAGTTAAAAAGAGAAAGGAATACAATTATGGCATCCTATAACTGGAATGGTCTTCCCTCTCCATCAGACAAGTATGAATTTTACATCTTGTGTCTATTTCCTTTTTTCATCTGCACTATGCAGATGCACCACAATGGTGGATTTGCATGCATCTGCAAGTGCAGATGAAAAACGGAAAAAGACACAAGATGTAAAATTCATACTTGTCTAATAGAGAGGGAACGCACCATCTGCACTTCCTTAGTTATGGCTGCAGATGAAAAATTATGGGGGCAGATGATCATGTTCATCTGCACCCTTATGGTGGATTTACATGCATCTGCAAGTGCAGATGAAAATCGGAAAAAGACACAAGATGTAAAATTCATACTTGTCTGATAGAGAGGGAACGAACTTCCTAGTTATGGTTGCAGATGAACAATTATGGGTGCAGATGAACATGTTCATCTGCAACCATAATTTTTCATCTGCAACCATAATCCTATTCGTCTCTCTTTTTAACTTTTGTGTTTTGTAATCTTCATCCGTCTCGCTTTACTTTTCTGCACTTCCGCAGTTGCAGATGCATGTAAACCCAGCATTAATCCTATTCGCCTCTCTTTTTAACTTTTGTGTTTTATAATCTTCATCCGTCCCGCTTTACTTTTCTGCACTTCTGCAGTTGCAGATGCATGTAAGCCCAGCATAAACCTCAACAAAAATATGTTTTCTTTTTTGCTTTGATTTGCTACTCGGAAAGCTATGGGGGTCAACTCCCGATGTGCGAAGCTGTGAAGTGAAAAATTTCATCACAGCTTCACCGAAAACCTCAAATGTGTCAACATATGATAAATTTCTTTTCATTGCAGCAGGCCACCGAGGATCAAAAAGCGTTTTTAGTAGAGAACGTCTCCATATCTTGAATCTATATAATTATTATATAAATATAGTGGGATTGTGAAGTGATAAAATGAAAAAATTGTATGAAAACTGAAATGATTATCACTTCACAGCTTCACAGGTGGGAGTTGACTCCCAGGACCTCCAAACAAAATTTTTTTCTCTATGTTCTCTAATAGCTTCGCATCGTGAATACGTACCCACACTGTGTTCTTAACTTAAGCAATCTCTGAAATACACAATTATTGTGAACGATCACATTATTGATAACAAGTGTCATGTGTCAGTGATCAGTGTCAGTTGAATAACAATTAAAAAAGAATTGAAGTGGATCACGCACCAAATTTATAGCTGATTAAAGTCCAAACTTGCCGTGTAATGTTATTAAATCAATAAGGTTTTTTTTATCAAAATGACATCGACCGGTCTTCTTGTGGTTTCCAACGTTAAACGTATTCAAAAGTCCCTAAATGCTATACAAAAGTACGTAAGCAATTTGTACATCCATTTGCATATCCCACAATCAAAAACAAATCCAGTTCCATCATGGACAAAAGTAATTTCGCGCATTTACTCTGAGGGACTTACTGGTACACCACAAATCGATTTGAAAGTCTTGATAACACCTATCAAGGAACAGTTGTGTAAAGCACAGAAGAAGAATATCGACATGCTTTTTTCTGATGGAAAGTTTCCAGAAATATGTGAAACCATCCGAGCTAACTTCAACATTCCCAGTGAAACGATATTTTTGGAAGATGATGCCATTTCTGACATTATCGAGTACCAAAACCACGATCAGGAAACAAAAGTTTACAATACAGTCGTGCTGGGTGGGACATTCGATCGTATTCATGTCGGACATAAGATCTTTTTGACTGCGGCAGTCTTAAGAGCTTGTAAGAAGTTGGTAGTTGGAGTTACAGACCAAAATATGCTCAAAAGTAAGTGAGAAAATTGTCTCCAATTATACTCTTGTAACACTGTTTTCCTTTGTAGCAAAAAGACTTCCTGAACTTATCCTACCAGTTGAGCAGAGAATCGATGAATTAAAAAAGTTTCTTTTGGAAATCGATTCTACCCTCGAGTACGAAGTTGTTCCCATTTCAGATCCATTCGGTCCAACACAAACGGACCCTGATATGGATATGATTGTCGTAAGTGCAGAGACTCTTCGTGGTGGAAATAAAGTCAATGAACTACGAGCAGCAAAGGGTTTAAAGCAATTGGATGTTTTCTGTATTGAACTGGTGGAAGACTTTAGTGACGACGGAGTAAAAGAACTTAAAATAAGTTCAAGCAATACCAGGATAGACCTTCTTGGGACACGAATCAAACCAAAGGAGGTTAGTACAAGCACGACTTTTGTTACATAGTTTGGCTGTAAGCAAAATCCTAATCTACTTTCAGCCTCGTCCTAATCTTCCGGCGGAGCCTTACATAATCGGTCTTACCGGTGGGATTGCTTCTGGAAAGAGTAAGATGGGTCAGCGTCTGCAGGCACTTGGAGCATTTGTGATGGACTGTGATAAAATTGCACATGATATCTATGAGCCCGGACAGCTGTGCTATGAGAAAATAGTTGAGCATTTCGGCGACGAAATTGTCGGCCCCGAAATGCGAATAGATCGCATAAAACTTGGTTCAATCGTTTTTGCAAATCCAGCCGAACTGGAAACTCTTAACTCTATCGTTTGGCCAGAGCTATTAGTTGAAGTAAAACGCCGTATACAATTGGCCTACGAAAGCAGCGGTACCAAAATCGTTGTCGTCGAAGCTGCTATTCTCCTAAAAGCAGGATGGGAGAAAGAATGCCACGAAGTGTGGTCAATGATTGTCTCACCCGAAGAAGCCGTCCGACGGGTTGTTGAAAGAAATGGATTCACAGAAGAAGAAGCGCGTAGACGAATTGCCAACCAAATAGACAACCAAACAGTCGTTGAAAAGTCAAATGTGGTCTTTTCTTCTGAGTGGAGTCTGGACTATACTCAGAAGCATGCGGAAAAAGCATGGACGATGATAACAAGCGAACTGAAGAAAGAAAGAAAAACATTCTGATATTGTTTTGTCAATTTAGTTTTATGTTTCTAAAAAAAGGTTTGGAACAATAAAAATAAATAAATTTGTTGCCTCGGTGTGGTATCAAGGATTTTAATGACTTTCCCCCTTTTTGCCAATCACTCGCTTAAAATCGCTCATCCTTGTTGTCATCAGAGGTGAGCCAATAAATCCAAGAAAATCGATTTGGGTAACTTCTCCACCAGATTGATTGTTGCGAACAAAAATTTGGATGTTCTGCACGTTCTGGAACTTCACGTATCTTAGATTGACGGGATTCCCTTCTAGATCTTTAGGAGTCAATCTAAATAAAATAAATCATAAAATTGTGCAATTAATTCAATTATTTTGTTTAAAATTCAACGACTAACGTAAGATCCTGAACGGAAGAACAGGACTCGGCCATGTCAAAGTCGACTGTTCGAGGTTGATTGATAAACAGTTTGATTTCCTTAGGACCCAACTGAGGAGGTGCCTTGAACTTCAACGAATGAATCTTCACCACCTGATTAAACGTAACCGAAAGTATCAACTGCTCATCGCAATCTGACTGCAGATAACCACCAGCTGCTTCAAAGCAATGCAGCATTGGATGGTCATCAGATTCGTTTAAACATTCGCACTCTTGCTTCGATATAAAAGTGTTAAGTTCCATCTGCAATTGAGATACGGTTGTATACATTCAAATATATATGTAGATTCGATTTGTCTTACCAATCCCTGGCCATAGTCTTCGCCTGCATCGTCACCACCACCCGAACCAATATGCTGTTGGATTTTTGCCTCCAGACCTTGAACATTGGCGCCCTGCATACGATCGATTTTTGTCTAAAATATCAAGACATTTTATTTATGACTATTAAATTTGTCATCAAATTAAAAAACTAACTCGATTTCTGTAAAATATAAACGTTGGCATGGCGGAAACTCCCTGAGCGGCAGCGGTATCTTGGCACTTATCCACATCGACCTTTAGAAATACAGCTGTAGGATATTTTGTTGGTAATTGTTCAAAGAGTGGAGCAATATTCTGGCATGGCCCACACCTATGAATACAATCAAAATGTCATCATTATGTTTTTGTGAAAAATTTTAAGAGAAATTTTGTTTCCTACCAACTTGCAGTAAAATCCACTACAACCAATCGGATTCCCGCGGCCGCTAGTTCGGCTTGAAAATGAGTTTCATCGTTAATTACTCGAACAGCCATAGTAAGCGATTATTTAGAATATGATTTGATATTTATTTTTACTTTAAAAAATAGGTATATATATGTAGCGAAATGCTTTTTAATGGAATTCTTTTCTTCTATTTGCAAGAAAAAGCAGCAGAGAGCAGACACGGAAAATATTTTTTGACAGTATGAACAATGAACACGATGACTGGCAACAATGTAGAAATGAACTATTTAGTGAGTGCATTCAGTTAGCCCAAAATGGAATAAATGTGAATTAATGGGTGGTCTTAAATAAGCGAGCATAATTTAAAAATACTTGAATAAGAATCTAATAAGAATGAATAAGAAGAATAGGTGTGTTTTTTTGGACGCGGATATAAGCTTCGCCCAAAAAAACGTCTTCCCTAAGTTATTCAAATGTTTGGCAGCACTGTAATTTGACATGACAAATTTTTATTTAACAGCTGTTTGTATTTGACTAGAAAATTAAAATTTTATGGTCGGAAGTTTTACCGGAGAAGACAAAGGTGTGTAATAACAAAGTTGCCTGTGAAATGTGCAGATCTTTAATGTTATTTTCAGCTAATGGATTTGATGGATGGGTGAGCAGTAATTTTGTTGATAATCTATGGCAAAAGTACGATGACGGCTACTCTTGGTTCCGTGTGTTTGGTGTTTTCTTCCCCACTGTAACTGGAATACTGTCCGGTATAAATATGAGTGGCGATCTGCGGGCTCCTTCAACCGATATTCCCAATGGTACTCTAGCCGCTTTTGGTACTTCGTAAGTCAGAAATTCAATTGTCAAAAAGAGTTCTAGTAAAAGATTATTTGCGCTGTTCCTGTTCGTGTCTGGGGGCTATGTATGGAACACCTAGAGTTCTTCAAAGCAAATGAGAATGTCATTCCAGGAATCGATGTTCTTGGCCAAGGGGTAAGTAAATAACAATTTTTGATGCACAATTTGTAACGATTTCCCATTTTTGTAGCGTGGTCCCAATGAAGTTCCACTTTACTCGATGGCTGTCGTTGCTGGTATAAAGATCACATTCATTATAGTCGGTGATATTAATTATCCTTTCCTAATGACCTATGCTTGCATTGACTACTCATACTTTGCTCTGGCGCAAACCTGACATTCAAGAGCAACGTGAGGAGAGATTCCGTATTCAGGCATCTAGTCCATCGTATGAAACACGCCGCTATGGTGCTGTCCTGGGTCCTGGGATGATCTTATGTTCCCCGATCGGGTCCGTCATAAGAACTTGCAAGTAAGTTTATGAACCTTTGTCACTTCCATTGTTATTTGACAAGAAAATTAATTGTTTTGTAGAGTCGTTCGGCATCGCAACAAAATTCATCGCATCATGTGCCTTTTAGGTACAACTGCAACAACAACATCAACAAACAATGAGACTGATAGAAACAATACAAATCAAGTAGATTTAGGCAGTAGCGCAAATCACAGCTCCGGCAGCAGCACCGATGAAGTTATTTTCCGCAATGGTTTAACGAACAGTACAAGCAAATCTATATCTGGTCTTGATGGAGTCGACATTGAAGGAGACGAAGAACCAATTGCACCTATTCATTCAAAAACGAAGAACTGGTACTCGGGGTATTGCAATAGATGGGCATTTTTGTTGGGAGTGAATATAATAAGCGGAAAATTGATTGAGTTCCGTCTGATGCGATGTGTTGTATTTCTAGGCTTTGACAAAACTGATTGTGATGATTCTTGTTAACTAGTACTATGCATTCACATGCTTTGTCGTTGTGTTCTTCGTTTGGTTTATGTAGGAACAGCAAATCCAGATGTCAAGCCAGGCCTAACAGTTTTGGGAATGCAATGCGTTGCATTTGTGAAAAAGTTGTTACGATGACAATACTTCGAAGCAAAAATCTCCGAAAAAGGATGCGTTGCGGAGAAAACTCCGCTCCGACGATTACCTCGAATCAGGTTTAATTCATTGATTCGTTAATAAAATGTAGACTTCACTTGAAAAGACTTGTACTTGAAAAGATCAGATATTTTGCCCAGAACTGGCATTGACAAATGAAAAAAAAACCGGAATTTGTTTTTATTTGCTTTGTCAAACGGATGAATTTTGAATGAATTTTTTGACATTTCCGAAAATTCATCTACACAATTTTGGTAGCACTTGTAGTTTATATTCGCTTCAGAAATAAACGTAGATGTTTATCCTCGCTATTCGCTTATTTTGTTGTTGTTTTTAACATGCAGAAATTTGAGCAAGCGTATATCCGCGTGCAAAAAAACGCACCTAATATCTGTTCTAATGAGTTTTTTTTTTTAAATAACTGAATCATATTGATTTATCTAGTAATATATGCTATCATACCGATATGGTAGTAAGCATTTTGTACACAAGAAATTCAAGAAAGTTTTTTTTTTCAAATAGTTTGTAGCTTAGAGGAATAAGGAACAAGAGGGAAAACCATTACTTCTCTTGCCCCGCAACTTCCATTTGCTTACATTGATGCTTTTGTAACACGAAATCTATTTGTGATACACGTACTCAGCTTCATCAACTTCGTCCCGCTTTACTTTTCTGCACTTCTGCAGTAGCAGATGCATGTAAATCTAGTAGCTTCAAACGTTATGAAACCAGCAAAACCCAGAGTTCTTGTTTTTCTTTCTCGACTTTGAATATCTGAAATTTTTGTTCTGATATTTTAATAATTTACTTCGCACACGCCCTTAAGCCTGCTAACGATAATCGATTTCATCTCTCAGATAACATGTCAAATGCTTCACATCTCTAGAAAGTTGTGTTGTTTGCAGTTTGCACTATTGACAGCACATAGTTTTTGCGCGAATTCAAATTTGTGTTCCTTGCCCGTCTGCTCGCTCCGGCATATTTTATTTTAATTTCAATTTAAGTTTATCAAACTCACCATCTCATTAAAATGTCTTCAATTAGTCGAAATAAAATAAAATACAAGAACCTCTCGGACCACTTCCTTATAAAAACTCAAAACTACCAAATGCAGTTCTCACATTTGTATGCCTATCGACTTAGCGAACTGACAAAGCTGTTAACTCCAAAGGTTCTGAAGAAATGGGGCACAAAATATCCAATTAAAAAGCTTTGTGAGCTGCGCGAAGATGTTTATGAGAAATGCATTTTGATAGGCACTTTATTTAAACATCAAGCCTTCAAACCAAGCATTCTTAAAGAGATATCCGAAGAAAATCAACTAGCACCACAGCCTCAAAAGCAACACTATGCAGACGCCGAGGATAAATTAGTTCTGGAAGACGAACTGCAGCGAGTTCGTCTTTTTGGTCAAATGGATGTTCGTTTTATGGCAACGGGAATAGTTTGTGCAGTACTTGGCACAATTGAAGAGGATGGCAAATTTGTGGTTGAAGATACGATTTTCTATGAGAGCGGGCCACAGAGATCACTAACAGCACTTCCAGAACCGGCAAAGATAGTTCTCGTTTCGGGATTGACTCAGACTCAATGCCATGAGTTTAGTGACTCCCTCAATTTATTTCAACATTGGCTGGGTGGCAACATTGATCCTAGTTTGAAAAACATTGTTCGTTTGATTGTAGCTGGGAATTCGGTACGTTCGAGTGCAGAAAAGAAGCAGTTTGGTCTGCAGATGAAGTCTAGTGAATCCAATGACACAGTCTTAGCAGTGAAAAGCTTGGACAAGTACTTTGCCAGTTGGTCGCAGTCAATTGAAATTGATTTGATGCCAGGAGAGTTCGATCCAGCCGCATTCATGTTACCTCAGCAACCGTTTCACCGATGCATGTTTGCCAGTGCCTCGCGGAACTCGTCGTTTCGTAGTGTAACCAACCCATATGCTTGTGAAATTGGGGGTCGTTTAGTGATTGGCACTTCAGGCCAAAACGTCAGAGACCTTCTCCGTAGTACTAATATTGATGATTCATTGGAGGCTTTGCGCTCAACTCTTCAATGGGGACATATTTCACCTACTTCGCCCGACACTTTGGCTTGCTATCCTTATGTGGAACAAGATCCTTTCATACTGAAGGAATGTCCGTCTATATATTTTGTCGGAAACTGCGATGAGTTGAAGACAGATTTACACACTGGTAGTGATGGACAGAAGACTCGACTTTTGTGCATTCCGTCGTTCGCTAAAACTCAAAGTGTTGCTGTTATTGATTTAAATTCTCTTGATTGTCAAACTATTTCTTTTAAAGTTGAATGAAAACATGCTTTAGTAGATAAACGTTTATTTTTTATTATGGCGTACAAAAAGACTAATGAACCACTGGGCCAAGTGGTTCGCCTCTAATTGTGCTGAAATCAAGTCTTGAGTCAATAGTTTCATCTATTTGTCCAATAACAGCAATGTTGTCTCCTCGAACGATATGTAAGCCGAGGACAATTTGTTCGATTCCGGCGGTAGTGGAAAAGACACGTTCATGAGAATCATCTAGTATAATGTTTATGGTTTGATCGAAGCCTTTAAGAGTTCCAATGAAGTTTCTGCCATCGGCTGTTATAATCGATACTGTGTGATTAACGTAAGCTTCTAATCCTGATGCCATGATTTGTTTTTAAATTGGTGCAGTTAAAAAGAAAGTTAAATTTTTTGCGGCACTTCATTTGTTTGACACAGTGACAGCGGTGGCTGTAGTACGAGTGGATGTTCTGAGAAGCTTCGAAGTAGATCTGTTTGCTTAAAGAATTGGCTAGTTAAATGGCTGCATTCAGCCTCATTTCCTTTTTTCTAAATATTAATTCGGAAAGGTGTGTGTATTCCTAGTTCGACAATTGGTTAATCAAATGTGTTGGTGTGTTTTTTCCAATTTAAGTCAACGAGTGGAAATCTGTGTGTGATGCACATACACTTTCATGCACTCTGTGTACACATTTCGATTCTATTTCAATTTGATTATTATATATCTGCATCGAAATCTGAATCATAATCCGATTCGATTACCCAATCCTAGTGAAAAGGTGGTAAATACTGGTACACATTTTTGAGGGTTCTCAAAAGTGCTGCCACTACAAAAATAAATAATCAACACTTTTTCTACAAATTTGAAAAATATTTCAAGCGTAGCAGAAATTTTCAATCTTATTAGAATTGTTTGATAAATCCACTCTTCACTTATCCATGGTAAAAGAAGTGTTTAAATAAATGGTTTATTATAATTTATTTAGAAACCACGTTCATCAAATTGTTAGAAGAAAGTTTATTCTGTATTTTCAACTGGCACTCAAACAAGGTAAACGCAAAACTATTCCAAACCTACATGAAAATTACGCTGTTTGCCATAAAAAATTAAACAATTTCAGTTGCTAGGTTTCAATGGAACCTACTCGAAAGCTAGTGGCAAATATCGTTTTGAGTGCACTTTTCCCAACATTCCAGTAAGTTTGACGTTTGATATCAGTGCCTCTGCTGACCTGCTGTTATATGTTGATGACATTAGGTGTGTTTTTTTGGACGCGGATATAAGCTTCGCCCAAAAAAACGTCTTCCCTAAGTTATTCAAATGTTTGGCAGCACTGTAATTTGACATGACAAATTTTTATTTAACAGCTGTTTGTACTTGACTAGAAAATTAAAATTTTATGGTCGGAAGTTTTACCGGAGAAGACAAAGGTGTGTAATAACAAAGTTGCCTGTGAAATGTGCAGATCTTTAATGTTATTTTCAGCTAATGGATTTGATGGATGGGTGAGCAGTAATTTTGTTGATAATCTATGGCAAAAGTACGATGACGGCTACTCTTGGTTCCGTGTGTTTGGTGTTTTCTTCCCCACTGTAACTGGAATACTGTCCGGTATAAATATGAGTGGCGATCTGCGGGCTCCTTCAACCGATATTCCCAATGGTACTCTAGCCGCTTTTGGTACTTCGTAAGTCAGAAATTCAATTGTCAAAAAGAGTTCTAGTAAAAGATTATTTGCGCTGTTCCTGTTCGTGTCTGGGGGCTATGTATGGAACACCTAGAGTTCTTCAAAGCAAATGAGAATGTCATTCCAGGAATCGATGTTCTTGGCCAAGGGGTAAGTAAATAACAATTTTTGATGCACAATTTGTAACGATTTCCCATTTTTGTAGCGTGGTCCCAATGAAGTTCCACTTTACTCGATGGCTGTCGTTGCTGGTATAAAGATCACATTCATTATAGTCGGTGATATTAATTATCCTTTCCTAATGACCTATGCTTGCATTGACTACTCATACTTTGCTCTGGCGCAAACCTGACATTCAAGAGCAACGTGAGGAGAGATTCCGTATTCAGGCATCTAGTCCATCGTATGAAACACGCCGCTATGGTGCTGTCCTGGGTCCTGGGATGATCTTATGTTCCCCGATCGGGTCCGTCATAAGAACTTGCAAGTAAGTTTATGAACCTTTGTCACTTCCATTGTTATTTGACAAGAAAATTAATTGTTTTGTAGAGTCGTTCGGCATCGCAACAAAATTCATCGCATCATGTGCCTTTTAGGTACAACTGCAACAACAACATCAACAAACAATGAGACTGATAGAAACAATACAAATCAAGTAGATTTAGGCAGTAGCGCAAATCACAGCTCCGGCAGCAGCACCGATGAAGTTATTTTCCGCAATGGTTTAACGAACAGTACAAGCAAATCTATATCTGGTCTTGATGGAGTCGACATTGAAGGAGACGAAGAACCAATTGCACCTATTCATTCAAAAACGAAGAACTGGTACTCGGGGTATTGCAATAGATGGGCATTTTTGTTGGGAGTGAATATAATAAGCGGAAAATTGATTGAGTTCCGTCTGATGCGATGTGTTGTATTTCTAGGCTTTGACAAAACTGATTGTGATGATTCTTGTTAACTAGTACTATGCATTCACATGCTTTGTCGTTGTGTTCTTCGTTTGGTTTATGTAGGAACAGCAAATCCAGATGTCAAGCCAGGCCTAACAGTTTTGGGAATGCAATGCGTTGCATTTGTGAAAAAGTTGTTACGATGACAATACTTCGAAGCAAAAATCTCCGAAAAAGGATGCGTTGCGGAGAAAACTCCGCTCCGACGATTACCTCGAATCAGGTTTAATTCATTGATTCGTTAATAAAATGTAGACTTCACTTGAAAAGACTTGTACTTGAAAAGATCAGATATTTTGCCCAGAACTGGCATTGACAAATGAAAAAAAAACCGGAATTTGTTTTTATTTGCTTTGTCAAACGGATGAATTTTGAATGAATTTTTTGACATTTCCGAAAATTCATCTACACAATTTTGGTAGCACTTGTAGTTTATATTCGCTTCAGAAATAAACGTAGATGTTTATCCTCGCTATTCGCTTATTTTGTTGTTGTTTTTAACATGCAGAAATTTGAGCAAGCGTATATCCGCGTGCAAAAAAACGCACCTTAGGTGTGTTTTTTTGGACGCGGATATAAGCTTCGCCCAAAAAAACGTCTTCCCTAAGTTATTCAAATGTTTGGCAGCACTGTAATTTGACATGACAAATTTTTATTTAACAGCTGTTTGTACTTGACTAGAAAATTAAAATTTTATGGTCGGAAGTTTTACCGGAGAAGACAAAGGTGTGTAATAACAAAGTTGCCTGTGAAATGTGCAGATCTTTAATGTTATTTTCAGCTAATGGATTTGATGGATGGGTGAGCAGTAATTTTGTTGATAATCTATGGCAAAAGTACGATGACGGCTACTCTTGGTTCCGTGTGTTTGGTGTTTTCTTCCCCACTGTAACTGGAATACTGTCCGGTATAAATATGAGTGGCGATCTGCGGGCTCCTTCAACCGATATTCCCAATGGTACTCTAGCCGCTTTTGGTACTTCGTAAGTCAGAAATTCAATTGTCAAAAAGAGTTCTAGTAAAAGATTATTTGCGCTGTTCCTGTTCGTGTCTGGGGGCTATGTATGGAACACCTAGAGTTCTTCAAAGCAAATGAGAATGTCATTCCAGGAATCGATGTTCTTGGCCAAGGGGTAAGTAAATAACAATTTTTGATGCACAATTTGTAACGATTTCCCATTTTTGTAGCGTGGTCCCAATGAAGTTCCACTTTACTCGATGGCTGTCGTTGCTGGTATAAAGATCACATTCATTATAGTCGGTGATATTAATTATCCTTTCCTAATGACCTATGCTTGCATTGACTACTCATACTTTGCTCTGGCGCAAACCTGACATTCAAGAGCAACGTGAGGAGAGATTCCGTATTCAGGCATCTAGTCCATCGTATGAAACACGCCGCTATGGTGCTGTCCTGGGTCCTGGGATGATCTTATGTTCCCCGATCGGGTCCGTCATAAGAACTTGCAAGTAAGTTTATGAACCTTTGTCACTTCCATTGTTATTTGACAAGAAAATTAATTGTTTTGTAGAGTCGTTCGGCATCGCAACAAAATTCATCGCATCATGTGCCTTTTAGGTACAACTGCAACAACAACATCAACAAACAATGAGACTGATAGAAACAATACAAATCAAGTAGATTTAGGCAGTAGCGCAAATCACAGCTCCGGCAGCAGCACCGATGAAGTTATTTTCCGCAATGGTTTAACGAACAGTACAAGCAAATCTATATCTGGTCTTGATGGAGTCGACATTGAAGGAGACGAAGAACCAATTGCACCTATTCATTCAAAAACGAAGAACTGGTACTCGGGGTATTGCAATAGATGGGCATTTTTGTTGGGAGTGAATATAATAAGCGGAAAATTGATTGAGTTCCGTCTGATGCGATGTGTTGTATTTCTAGGCTTTGACAAAACTGATTGTGATGATTCTTGTTAACTAGTACTATGCATTCACATGCTTTGTCGTTGTGTTCTTCGTTTGGTTTATGTAGGAACAGCAAATCCAGATGTCAAGCCAGGCCTAACAGTTTTGGGAATGCAATGCGTTGCATTTGTGAAAAAGTTGTTACGATGACAATACTTCGAAGCAAAAATCTCCGAAAAAGGATGCGTTGCGGAGAAAACTCCGCTCCGACGATTACCTCGAATCAGGTTTAATTCATTGATTCGTTAATAAAATGTAGACTTCACTTGAAAAGACTTGTACTTGAAAAGATCAGATATTTTGCCCAGAACTGGCATTGACAAATGAAAAAAAAACCGGAATTTGTTTTTATTTGCTTTGTCAAACGGATGAATTTTGAATGAATTTTTTGACATTTCCGAAAATTCATCTACACAATTTTGGTAGCACTTGTAGTTTATATTCGCTTCAGAAATAAACGTAGATGTTTATCCTCGCTATTCGCTTATTTTGTTGTTGTTTTTAACATGCAGAAATTTGAGCAAGCGTATATCCGCGTGCAAAAAAACGCACCTATTGTTTAACATATCTCTTTCTTGGTAATAGACAAAACCAAGCACAGCAAAGAACACCAAGCCAGTGTCCAGATGGTAACACTTCTAGTTTAACAAACCATCCTGGAAAGAAACCTAGTTCAAAAAAAACTTTTTTTTATTGAAACTGTATTTTTTGTTTAAGACCAAACCTGTTTAGCAAGTTGTAAGGTGTGAACCACCCTAACGAAAAAACCGATCATCGTTTTCACAAGCGGATTGAGTAATGGAATCAAATATAATAGGATCGAAGTTGCGATTGTTTCTACTACACCGGATTGAGGGATAAGAGCTTAGAGGAATAAAGAACAAGATGGAAAACCATTACTTTTTTTTCCCGATAACGTCCATTTGCTTACATTGATTTTTTTTAACACGAAATCTATCTGTGGTACACGTATTCAGCTGAATATAGTGGTGTTGCTAAAATCAGCTTGTGGACAAATGCCGTTGTGTGTGTGAGGGTTACTTTATTGTTATATCTTTTCTGTGGAAAGGAGTTCATGCTTCCAGCCAGCATTCTTCCAGTATAGTGTTGTTTTGGTAAGGAATAGCCGAATCAGATCGGCTTATGAAGAAATTCTATTCGAGCTCGAAACTAATTCGATTTAAAGTTTGATTCAATTCTTAATGGAAACCAGAGATAAGAAATTAATTAGATGGCAAACTTCACACACACATTGAAACTGCCTACAAGCTGATTTACCGAAAATCACCTCTACTACTTTGAGTACAGCTTCCAGTCCACACACAAAATCTAACTACTACCACTTTGAGTACAGCAAATCTCACTACTACCACTTTGAGTACAGCTTTCACGTATTCACAGACAGAGGATGAGATTACAAAAACAACAATGTAAACAAATGGTTGTTGCGGGGCAAGAGAAGTAAAGGATTGCCATCTAATTAATTTCTTATCTCTGATGGAAACAGGGTACCAGCAAATTAAATTGAAATTTGCTGTCAAATTCCTGGCGTAAAAAAACTCTATTTGACAGTAAGTGAAACTACTGCAATTGGCCGCCTTGTTTATAACTATTGTGAATTCTTTAAGTATTTTTCTTTTGCAAAAGTTTACTCGATCTCGAATCCACTCGGAAAATAAAAAGTAAAATTGGAGAAATAAAAAGCATTTACCTTTAACATGTCCACACCACCTAAATTTCCTGGCACTGGGCTCGAGGAAGTTAATATACCAGGACAGGCTTTTTTACGTGAAGCTCTTACATCCTGCACTGATCCATTGAAAGCAATAGAAAGTTTTCAGGTACGCATTTTGCGTTTTGTTTCGCATAATTTATCTCACAACTTTAAATTACGGCTGTTAATTTTTTTTTGCTTTTAGTTAGAAAATGGTGTTCTTCTTCCATCGTTGCGTCCAATGCTTCCACTGCTCGACTTGCATGGAGTTCGTCGGCTTGATTTTCACACTTCCCTAATGGAGGTTTGTTTACAATTTTTTTTTCTTCAATCTGAAATGATTGTGTTTGTTCATAGGAATTACGTGAAAAACTAATCGGGAGGATTAATGAACTAGGTCAAAAAGATCCCCGGGAGAGGGACAAGAAGCTGAAGGAACTACTTGTTAAAAGTTTTCCTGTAGTCCGCGTCAAAGCTCTCCGTCCTGTAGTCATGTCTATCCTAAGAAACACAACACATATAGACGATAAGTACCTAAGAATTTTGGTACGTGATAGGGAGCTGTACTCGGACACTGATACGGAAGTAAAGCGGCAGATTTGGAGAGATAATCAATCTCTGTTTGGTGATGAGGTCTCACCTCTTCTTTCCCAATACATAAGAGAAAAAGAGCATGTTCTTTTTGATCACACAAACCTGAACAATCTTTTCTTTCATCCATCTCCGAAATTGCGACGTCAAGGAGAAGTCGTGCAGAAACTGGCAAATATGATTGGAACTAGTGTTAAACTTTATGACATGGTCTTGCAGTTTCTTCGAACTCTCTTCTTAAGAACTCGAAATGTACATTACTGCACTCTTCGTGCTGAACTTTTGATGGCATTACATGATTTAGAGGTGCAAGATATTATTTCCGTTGATCCTTGTCACAAATTTACATGGTGTTTGGATGCTTGTATTAGAGAGAAAAATGTTGACATCAAACGATCAAGGGAACTCCAAGGTTTTCTCGACAACATAAAGCGAGGGCAGGAACAAGTACTGGGTGATCTTTCGATGACCCTCTGCGATCCGTACGCAATTAATTTTTTAGCAACATCAGCTATAAAAATCTTACAACACCTTATAAACAATGAAGGGCTGCCACGTGATAACACTATTTTAATACTACTGTTGCGTATGTTGGCACTTGGACTAAGTGCTTGGGTTATGATCGATTCGCAAGATTTTAAAGAACCCAAACTAGATAGTCAGGTTGTGACTAAATTCTTACCCGCACTTATGTCTCTGATTGTGGATGATCAGTGTCGCAGTCTGCATGCGAAACTTCCACCAGATGAACGAGAGAGTGCATTGACTACAATCGAACATTCCGGTCCTGCTCCAGATGCCGTTGAAGCTTATATACAGGAGAGTTCTGTCGCAGCCATTCTGGCCATGTACTACACTCTACATACTGCGCGGCAGAAAGATCGAATGGGAGTACTAAGGGTTTTAGCTATATTATCTGCTTGTAAGGATGACAGAGCATACGAAGACCCGTTTTTGCATTCCCTGGTAAGTCAATCAAATCTTACATTCTTTCTCTAATTTATTTGCATTTATCACAAACTATTATGCTTATACTTTAACTTAAACAGATAATGGTACAAAATGATTTTTGCTGAGGTTTTGAAATAGAGGACGATAGTTCTGTTTTTAGTTCTATACACCTTTGTCTTAGGATTTTCGTAAACATTGTTAGTACTTAAGAGCAGGTATACTTAGTTACTTTAGAGGTATGAAAGGAACAACGGATTTGGGGATGCAGACAAAGTTAGGTTAGGTTAGGTTACAATGGCTGCCAGGAATACACCCGACACACTTAGACCAATATTAGGTCCATTGTGATACCATAAAAATTATGCGAGGGAGTACCTCGCTTAACAAAACCATTTGGAGCTTACAATAAAGCGAAGGAGATGCAGGGGATCTGTGTGCGCCAGATCGCTTGGATCATCGAGAAAATATTTCCCCAGATGCCTCTTTCTTTTAGAAGAGAGTGCAGGACATGAGCAGAGGAGGTGTGGGATTGTCTCCTCCTCCTCCTCATCTAAGCAACTTCTGCAGAAGTCATTAGAGGGAACGCCAAGTCTTATGGCGTGTCTTCCTATCAGACAATGTCCGGTAATGACATTGATTACGGAGCTAACTTGCAATCTGGTAATGGATAACAAATGTCTTGTGCGTTTTGGATCTAGTCCTGGCCATATCCGTTTTGTTGCCACGCACGTGGTGATATTGTTCCACCTGTCATTTGTTCTGTCCATTGCCTCTTGCTTTAGCATAAGTTTACATGTAGCGATTGGTATACCAATATTCAACCTGCTGGTTGAGATCGGTAGAACGGTTCCTTCTCTGGCGAGTTCATCGGCTTTGCAGTTACCCACGATATCTCTGTGCCCCGGCACCCAAATAAGGTGAATATTGAACTGTTCAGCCATCTCCCTAAGAGATAGGCGACAGTTAAGGGCGGTTACTGAGTTCGTAGAAACAGCGCCGAGTGATTTGAGGGCTGCTTGACTATCTGAGAAAATCCGGATATTCGTTGAGGATATCACGTTTTCTCTTAGCCATGATAGGACCTCTTTGATCGCCAGAATTTCCGCTTGGAACACGCTACAATGGTTTGGAAGGCGGAACGAGAGACTTACGTTAAGTCGGTTTGAGTACACCCCACAGCCTACCCCTTCTTCGGTTTTTGAACCATCTGTATAGAAATGAATTGAATCATCTCTCAAAAATTCTTCGTCGTCCCAGGTCGTTCTCGGTGGGATTGTGACTTGGAACTTATTATCAAAAACCAATTGGGGGATGGTGTAGTCGGAGTGACAGTGGATTGATCCGAATAATTTCAGGATTGCAACGTGACCGATGTTGTTATCGGTCCATTGGGAGATAGCTCTCATACGAGTGGCTGCACTGGCGGCCATTTGTTTGCTGAAGATATCTAGTGGTGTGAGGTTAAGGAGTGTATTTAGTGCAGCTGAGGGTGTTGATCTCAGTGCACCGCTTATACACAGACAGGCTGTTCGTTGGACCTTGCTTAAATTGTCGCAGTAGGTCCTTTTATCAAGAGCGGTCCACCATACCACTACTCCGTATGTGAGTATTGGTCTGATGACCGCGGTGTAGAGCCAGTGGGTGATTTGGGGGGAGAAACCCCATTTGTTACCAATGGCTTTTTTGCAGGAAAATAAGGCCACGGTGGATTTCCTGATTCTTTCCTGTATATTGGCTTTCCAATTTAGCTTTTTGTCTAGGATTATACCTAGATATTTGGCTTCGTTTGAAAGTACAAGTGAGATTCCATTTATTGATGGAGTTATTAGTTGAGGAATTTTATATTTCCTGGTGAAGAGAACGAGTTCAGTTTTCTGAGGGTTGACCCCTAGATCACATTTTCCCGCCCATTTTACAAGTTTATTTAGAGCGGTCTGCATCAGGTCCGTAAGGACGTGAGCATGTTTGCCGGACACCGCAATGGAGACGTCATCTGCATATGCAATCACTTTGAATCCCTCAGCTTCTAAGTCAACTAGAAGTTCATTGACGACTATATTCCAAAGAAGAGGGGATAGGACTCCGCCTTGTGGTGTTCCTCTACTGACAGATCTCTTTGCAGAGAAGTTTCCTAGAGTAGAGTTGATTCTCCTGCTTTTTAGCATTAGATTTATCAACTCCACTATGGAAACAGACAAAGTTAATACAAGCTGAAATTTCATTGGCCTACAACAATTTTCTCTTCTTCGGAATTACTGGCAGTAAAGATTTCCGGACTTAATAAAAAAGAAAAGATTTCATGTTCGAATAGTTGGCTAAAAAACTGAACAACATATTGGTGATTACTTCAAAACTAAGCCCTGTTGAAGGAAGTTGAATCGCAAATTTTTTTAAATTATAAATAATCTTGAAGTGTACTGCTGTTTAAATATGGAATCAATGTCAAATTCCCTGTTAAATCAAAGAATCTTTTAATGAAAGAAAATTTTCTATAAGGAACTATGGAGTTGATGTAGATTGTTTAGGCTTAGTTTTTGCCACTTGAAATGCTGCTGCGTTGTGAACTTTTTAATGCGAAGATTCTTTTAACAATCGCATCGGAAGGCATTCTCGTATTACTGTTTGTTCAATCTACTTTCTTCACTCTGGTGGTAGCAATTTCGCTTCAAAGGAGGGAAAGCTGTTAGAAAAATGTGTATATTTCAATTATTTTCTCCAATACAAGAAACATTTTATTGGTTTCAAATTTATCAATAGACACGTTCAAGAACCTGTCTTATAGCCTATCGCGGATATTCGTATCTTGATACCTCTATGAACTTTTTCCAGATTGCTGCAGACAACAGCTGTGAAATATTAAAACTCGACTTTTAAGAACAGAAAAACATTCAAGATATTGTTCCTAAACGATTAGCATTTTCTATTCTATTTTTTTAGTTTCCCATGCATTTTAGGACTGAATTTATCACAATACATAAAACAAAAAACCCACATGACAAAAGAAATTTTCTATCAGCTGATCAATTGAATAGAAAGATATACCAAAAATACTAGGATAACTATTGGGAATTGGTTTGTGACTGATAAATCACTAGCTGACCCGCCCGGCTTAACTGGGGTCCTACGGTGATCTAGTGTATAGCATCAACTATTTTCGCAATATTTGCATGAAACAATGTCTATATTCCTGAGGAATATTGAAGCATTCTAATGTTGAAAGATTTTTGGAAATTTGTTCAGCAGTTTTTAAGTTCTACTTAACGTTCCCATTCCCGTGGCAATATGGGGATGAAATAAAGTTTATGTTAATGTGGGATAACACCGCATTTTAATGATGAAAAAGAAATTGAAATCGATTCAGTAGTTTTTGGACTTCGCCCTTCAACTCCCCGTGAGAATATGGAAATCTAAAGGTAAAACAATTTTTTAAATTGTTCCAGTATTTTCTAAGCTTCCGTTCCCGTCCCTTCCCCGTAGGAATATGGGGATGAAATATAGATTTTATTATTTCTCAGACTCTAGACCATCTTTGTTCTATATATTATTCATTCAGATTTCATTCAAATCGGCTCAGTAGTTTTAGTGTTTGTTCAATACAAACAAACAAAAAAATCTTTCCTCTCTAGGAACAGTAGTGCAAATATTTATCACAAATAAATGAAAACATAAATCAAATTTTCGCTTAATTTAAATACTCATTTGTCATTCAGATCGCATTACTCGTGCCAATGTCGGAAGAATTTACAACTGAGGATTTCTGTACAACTCTTTTTGATGAGTTTCTTTTTGCTGGGCTGACAAGAGACAATGTCACAAGGCACATGCTGAAGTTATTATGGTAAATATTTAAGACATTTACTCAATAGTATTTGACGGAATACATATTTGTATGTTATATTTTTCCCTTCACAGGTACATTCATAGCAAACTGCCTGCTGGGCGCTTAGCGACTTTAGTAAAGGCCATGCAACCAACAGCGGCTCATAATGAAAATGTTCACAAATTGTATCAATCTCTTCAAGAAAGAATTGGAAGTACTGTACTTGAAACACCGGTGCCAGAGCCACCTGAAGCTGATTTTGATTCTCCATTGAAGAGTGTTCCCACACCTGGACCCCACTACTCGCAATAATTTCGACTTTTGATGATAAATACAAAAATTAAATAATTATTAGATTTTGTTTAAAGTTTTAAAAGTCGCTTTGGAGCTTGAAAAAACGAAAGATGCTAGAAGCTAGAGGCACCCTTTTAGAATGAAATTGATCTAACTCAAAATTTCTCTAACTTCTGATTTATCGATAAACTGACCTAATGTACTCATTTGAAGACTATTGCTCATTGCAATTTTTCTATTTTGCCACTTTCAACCAGGGTGCGTCGTACAGATAGAAATTATGGCACATGAGAACGGGAACGAGAACTTTGAAAACTGAAACTCTCTTTAGCGTTATAGACTATAACCGTTTTTTGCACGCGGATATAAGCTTAGCCCAAAAAATGCTAGTCAAAAATCTTCCTTGTTTTTTCTCTACCAATTTCAAAACGCAATATTTTGGAATGTTTTTAGTGATATTTTCAAAAATTAATCTACACCAATATAGCAGTTTATAGCGCATGTTTATCCGCATATTTTGTTGTTGTTTTTGTCACGCAAGAATTTGAACAAGCCTATATCCGCGTGCAAAAAACGTAAACGCTTTGAATTTGTAAAGCAATGCGTAAACCAGGCGAGTCAGCTAGTTAGCACATAAAACATAACTAATTCATTTGCGTTGGTGTGTATTAAAAGTGCGTTTTAAGTCTTGTCTACGAGTCCAGATTCAAAAAATGATTTTTTAAAAAGCGTTCTAAAAAGTGCCAATGACAAAGTTCACATTGGTTACAAAAAATGATTACGTTGTTCAGATAATCGACCGCAAGTCAATACCGGAAAATTGTTGTTGTAACAGAGAGGGAGAACAAGTAAAGAGTCGCTTTATAGCACGAAATTTTAATAAATCTACCAATTGTAAACTTCCTCAATTTAAAGTCATTAGCACATAAGCTCTCTATTCTGTTTTAATTAGTAAGGGAAAACCATTAGTTCTCTTGGCCCGCAACTTCCATTTGCTTACATTGCTGCTTTTGTAGCACGAGCAGCGGTGGAATATGCTCAGATTTATCTGAGTTTTCCAGATTTTTCATTATTTTCCAGACGATCAGATCTGGAGAGTCATTCCAGATCTGAAGTCCAGATTTTCAGAGATTCAATAATGTGTTGCAAAAAGTTTATTTATTTATTTTTCATTTATCTACAAGTAATTTTACAGCTTACAGATATAGCACTCCAAGAATAAATTATTAAAATATAAATAAGTACAGTAAATCAGTCTTAAATTTACTTCGACTAAGGATTGAAAAATCAATTTCTGAAGGGCACTTCATTGAAATCAGTTATACATCTTGATAACGTTTTATTACATCCATAAATTGTTTTATGCATTTTTTGAAATAGGAAAATTCTTGTTCTCGTGAACCTGACAGGTACATGAATAGGTAATAGAGCAAGGAGTGTTGGACACTTTATGTGGTAGCATAGTAAGTCTATTATGAGCATCACACCATGCATTTTTCTTCTTGATTCCAAGCAATAGGCACCTAGCTTTGTAATCAGGACAAAAACCCCAGCTCATTTTGTTGGAAACGTATTTTGTAAATCTTCTTTGAACCGATTCTACCCTGTAAGAATTAAATTTAAGCGCTGGACTCCAGATTACATCAGCGTATTCCAAAATCGATCTGACAAGAGATGTATACAAAGATAGTAAAACATAAGGATCTCGAAAGTCTTTGCCATTTCGTTTTATAAATCCAACTATAGAGTTAGCTTTTGGTACTAAGAAATTAATGTGGTTTTTAAAATTTAGTGAGGAATCAAGAATAACACCTAAGTCTTTAATGTTTGAGACACGATCTAAGACATTAGATTCAATTGTGTAATTGAACCGAATACTGGTACATTTTCGAGCAAATGAAATAATGTTACACTTTTTTATAATATGTAAGTTTCAAGCAATTTTTGTGACACCAATGTGAGAGAGAATCAAGGTCAGATTGAATCAATTGACAATCACCTAAGCTGTTAATTGTCAAGAATAGCTTGAGATCGTCCGCATATAACAAACACCTACAATAGTTGAATGCAGATATAATGTCATTGATAAAAATTATGAAGAACAATGGACCGAGGTGGCTACCTTGGGGTACACCCGATGTACACTGAATTTCACTTGAAAAAGAATTTTAAATTTTAACCTGTTGTTTTCTACAAGAAAGGTACGAGGATATCCAACGAAGGAGTTGAGAATGAAATCCAAACATCTCAAGTTTAGCAAGGAGTATTTGGTGGTTTACAGAATCGAATGCCTTACTAAAGTCCGTGTATACCGCATTCCGCATCGAATTGAAAACCACTTTCCATAGCATTAGTTACAAAAGAAGTAAAATTTGCCAGATTTGTTATAGTAGATCTACCAGATACAAAACCATGCTGTACTTCCGATAAATATTCGCTTGTGAGGAAACCTAGTTTATTTTTCAGGAATTTGGGAATTGCAGAGAGTTTGCAAATCCTAACTAATATTATAAATGTGAAAGTCACTCTGTCTGTCCGGCTTTCTATGTTACCATCTCCCGCCCAAACTACTAAACCGATTTAAATAAAATTTGATACAGAGATAGTCTAAGACTTGAGGAAGGACATAGGCTATATATTTTATCCCTAAATTCACACGGAAACGGGAGCGTATACGGGAATTTAGAAACTACAACACCGATTTCAAAAATTCTTTCACCGTTGGAATGCTAAATAATCCCGGAGTAACATTAACTTCAACTCATCCACATATTTCCACGAAAACGGTCACCATATTCCTACGGGAAAGGGAGTCCTTACTGATATAATAAGTGCGAAAGTAGCTCTGTCTGTTCGCCTTTCTATGTTACCATATCCCGCCAACACTAATGAATAGATTTAAGTGAAATTTTGTACAAAGATAGTCTAGAGCCTGAGGAAGAACATAGGTTATATATTTTATCCCTATATTCCCACGGGAACGTATACGGGAACTTAGAAGCTACAGCACCGATTTCAAAAATTCTTCCACCGTTAGAATGCTACACTATCCCTGAGTAACATAAACTGTAAGTCATCCCCATTATTCCTACGGGAACGGTCACCATATTCCCACGGGAATGGGAGTTTTTATAAATATCATAAGTCTGAAATGAAATCTATTTGTCTATTTTTATTTGTTATCAAAAACCGCCCAAACTATTAAACCTATTTATATGAATTTTGGTACAGAGATATAGTCTTGAGCCTGAAGATGGACATAGGCTATGTATGTTATCCCTGTATTCCCACAAGAATGCAAACGTAAACGGGAACCTAGAAACTGCTCAACTGATTTCAAAAAGTATTTTCCCGTTAGAAAGCTACACTATCTCAAAGTAACATTAACTTTAATTTATCCCCATATTCCCATGGGAACGGAAGTACTTACTAACACTATAGATCCGAAATCAACTCCGTCTATCTGTTTTGTTTTGTTACCATCTACCGCCCAAACTATTGAACCTATTTGTATGAATTTTGGTGCAGAGATAATCTTGAACCTGAAGAAGGACATGGGCTGTATTTGTTATCCCAATATTCCTGCGAGAACGGCAACGTAAACGGGAACGTTGAAGCTACTGGACCGAATTCAAAAATTCTTTCACCGTGAGGTGATTTCTGTCAAATTGTCGATTACATCTTGATCTTAAAATAAATATTGGCAATAGGTAATGACTGTGTGAAAAGTCGACTTCGACCCCGACTAATGAGATAGTTAACCATATCAACTAATAAATTTTGTCAGACGTATTGGCGGATGTTGCTGAATATCTATCAGAAGACAATATTAGGTACACTGAGGAAGTCACATCATACCCTACAGAGTTTCTCAATTCCTTAGAATTATCAGGAGTGGCTGCAAGTTGGTGTTCCAGTGCCAATAATGAGTAATCTAGAATTGTACGCAGCTACAAATTACACATCTGGGATGCGGCATTATAAAAGTTTTAATGATGACTGGAACAGCCAAATAAGAAAACTATTGATTCCCTGTATTTCTTTAGTTCCCACTGATTAGTCACTTTAGTTTAAAAGAGTGTACCAAACTCGCAAAACCTTTTTATTTGACAAAAGATGGAAAAAGTAAGAACGTCGTGTGCAAAAATATACTTAAATAAATATACCAATAGTTTACTTTTATTTTTAATATTTATTTTAATTTTTTACTTTTAAGAAAGTCGATTTTGAAAAAACGGTACTATGGAGGCTAAAGTTTTTAGACGTTATTAAATTTTTTTTACATTATTAGAAAGTCAACCTAGATAATTTATTATAATCCCTCATATGAAACTTTATCGAAATCGTTAGAGCCGTTTTCGAGAAAATTAATTATTAACAAATAGGTCTTGTGTCAGATACCGATATGTATTTCAAGACCTAGAGACGCAATTCTAAAAAGCCCTCTATAGACTGCCACCTAGACACTAACTGCAAATTCTGAAGAAAATCGGTCAAGCGATTTAGGCTGTAGATCCATATACGGACAGACAGACAGAATTACAGAACCCACTTTTTTCGTATTCTCTATCATCGTAATGCCATGTTTAATTGTTATCTCAATTTTTTTTTCTGCATAATTGCAAAACTTGCCTTATAGTGTTATAGAACCTATAATTGCAAGTAAAATTACTATTAAAAACAGGTGAGAGAATACTTGGACTCTTGAGTAGATCTTCTCACTCTTTGCTTTTAATTTTACTTTTACCCTCACAATTACAGACATTTCCAGATTTTCATACTTGGATTTCCAGATTTCAGATTTTTTTTTATTCCAACACTGAGCACGAGATCTATCTGTGATACACGTATTCATATTCAGCTGAATATAAAGCTGTGTCAGTGAAATCACTAACACCACTTTATTTTTGAAATCTGAAAGTAAAGTGGTGTTTGTGCAGTCAGCTTGAGGACAGATGCTGTGGTGTGTGTGTGGTTTGTCCTCTTGGTGATGTTCATACTGGTCGATTTGTTGAAGCAACAAATCGACCAAAACGATTACATTGTTCAACGAATCGACCGCAGTTCCATACCGACAAATTGGTGTAACAGAGAAGGAGAACAAGAAAACAATCGTATTTATTCGCACGAAGCTTCAACAAATCGACCAATGTGAACTTCGTCCTTGTTGTAACTCCTCTGTGGTGTGGGACACAGAGTAGATAATACAGAGTATCCACTTCCACCCCTTCAACCCGAAACACCCGCAAAAAATTTTTCAACACGAATTCAATATGGCGACCTATTTTTTGATTAAAAATGGAGTCGTGGTGAAGTTCCAAACTTCAATAAGTAAAAAAAACAAGATGACATTTATCTTTGACAGTTTGCAAAATTTTGCAACAATTTTGTAATGTTTTATTTCTTGTAAGTATTTCTAACTAAATTATTTCAGAAACAATATTATAACGTACCTCTCTTTATCGCTTTTGTTTTTGTTGCAATAAGGAAGCTTCCCAGACAAGTATGCCACTGACAAGTTACAATTTAAATCAATAACAAGAACCTGAATCCAAGGCTGTAATGAATTGGATTCTTTCAATTCCGTTTGTCCTATCGTTGAACCTATGTACATGGAAGCAATAACACAAATTTACCGAGCGAAAAGCGTAATTGGCTTTTCTTATTGCGCAGAGATGTTGGAAAACTAATAAGCAAACTGTATCCTGATGAGGCAACGTGCCCACCAATACATTTGGTTGGACATTCGATGGGTGGTACTATTGCTGTGCACATCGGATACATGGAACTCATTTCGTCACTAATTATGGTGTAACAGTAATCGATGTTGGTGAGGGTACTGAAAAAGAGGCACTTGCCAGCAGGCAAAGCTTTTCGAGATGACCTAATTTTTTTAAGAGTATACCGAATGCCATTGAGTGGTTCATTCGCAGTGGGCAGATAAGAAACATCGACAGCGCAAAGGTCTCAATGCCTGGCCAAATAATCAAGTAATATTGATGGAAAAGCTAAATGAAGTTTTTAATTTACTTCGGTTTTTGTTTTCTTGTAGTTGCACAACAAAGAAGCTCGCTACAAATGAACCTCCACTAGAAGACGACCCCGAAGAATCAGCTGAAACGTCAACATTTACCCATCCTCTGGTCATATCCGAGGACGAAGAAGTAGCTGAAAGTGCTAAAAACGCCACATACCCAACATCATCAGACCCCTCACTACCGCCAAGCATCGACTTTGAGAAGCCAGCTCCTGCTAACGACTAAGCTAATAAAAAGTAAGAAGTAAAAAATTGCAAATTTTCTATTATTTTTGATTCTTTGTCTCTCAGATACACTTGGCGGATTGACCTCTCAAAATCAGAGAAGTACTGAGTGGGTTGGTTCTCAGGGCTAAGCGAGAAATTCCTATGTTTAAAATTCCCAAGCAGCTACTGCTAGCAAGCATTGATGGTTTGGATAAGACACTCACTGTAGGACAGATGCAAGGTTAGTTTTTGACAAGAACTTACTTTCCAACCAAAACCAATAACGCTCCGTGTGTTTTTCAGGAAAATTTCAAATGCAAGTTCTTGCTCGTTGCGGTTAAACATCTTTAAACAGAACAGATTAACTCAAGTACTCTGAAACCTTAACGAAGAGTTATTTTGTCAGCATTTGCCAATTAAAAAAAGCAACTTCCTGTATCAAATTTTTGTGTAAATAATGATTAACACTAACGAAAGATATTTATATTTATCTACGCATATTTATTCAATACTAGCTGTGCCCGCGACTTCGTCCGCGTGGAATAGTGACTTTCAGCAGCATTTTTAACTTTTTAGGAAATAAAACTTCTAGCCTTAAAAATGGCGGTATTTCCAAAAAAAAAACATTCAACTCCTATTTCAACACCTTGTAGCCCTGTTAAAAATATTTTTGAGACCGTAGTTTTTGAATTCCCATTTCCGTTCCCGTGGGAATATAAGGATAGATATATAGCCTTTATCCTTCCGCATGTTCTAGACTATCTCTGTAGCTAATTTAATAAAATCTGTTTAGCAGTTTGAACGGGAGACATACGAAAAACATACCGACATAGCTACATTCGCATTTTCAATATCAGTAAAGACTCCCGTTCCCGTGGGAATATTGTGACCGTTTTCGTGGGAATATGTGGATAAGTTAAAGTTAATGTTACTCCGGGATTATGGAGCATTCCAACGGTGGAAGAATTTTTGAAATCGGTGCTGTAGTGTAAAAGTATACGTTCCTGCTCCCGTGGGAATATAGGGAAAAAATATATAGTATATGACCCCTGTTCTGATTTTCGTTCGGATACCATATCCTCCCGTTTTAGAATTTTTGCGGTTCCCAATTCCGAATTCGTACGTTTTCAATTCGCTTATCATTTTGTTAGCGGAATTGAATCCGGTTAATGAATTCTGTAGAACATTATTTATTGCCAGAAATGAAAAATAATAAACTATATTAGCACTAACATGCACTAAAGCTGTAAGCAGTTGCAATGAACACAAATATTTAATTTCCAACACGTTTTTGTGACAAGAAACCAGTAGTGAATCCGTTCGAAGATAGCACGCTTATTTTGACATTCTATTTCGATAGAAAGTTAGTCGAATTGGAAAGAAGTGCATTTTGAGACTCGAATGATTCGAAAGTTCATCGTATTGATCGAGAGTTCATTTCTTTCGAAAAACAAAACAGATTTTGAGCTTCGAATGATTCGAATTAAACTCCATTTTTGAGTCGTTCATATTTTTTCTGGCGAATAGCACAACAAACATGTAAGTAAACAACTTTTATAGAATAATTAGATAAAATAGGTTATATTTGTGATTTTTTTTTGCTGTCGTTTTATAAAGGGCGCAATCACATTCTAATTGGACTAACCGGGAACAAAAAGAAGTCCTGATTAAATTAATGGAGGAGAATCCGGAGGTAGCCAAAAACTTTTCAACAAATCGAACAGATAATGATCGATTTTGGAGAGAAGCCTCAGTGAAGCTCAATAGCTATGGACCTCCATCTAAAGACGGTGCTGTATGGAAAAAGGTTTGCATATAAAATTTGTAACAATTTAAAGATAATAAATTTTTCTGTTCAAGGTCTGGGCTGATTTCAAAACCAAAACAAAAAAAAAGTTGGTGGAAAATGAAACGAAAAGGAAGCAGTCGGGCTTCAATGATAACAATTTAATTGAGCTCACAGATTTTGAGAAAGACATCGTCAAAATTACTTCACTAAGCCAGTCGGTTAGTGGAATTAACGCAAGAATATTTGGCTTAAATGAAACTTGTGTTGACGAGCCTCTTGTGTTTGAGACAGCATCAACATCGAACAACATTTCAATGACTTCCTTCCATGAAGATGAGGAGCAATTTGTACAGGAAGAGCGTTCTGAAAGGCGTACCAAAACAAAAAAGGACAGCCCAATTGAAATCCTTCAGAAGCAGAACGAAGTCCAGGAAAAGTTTTTTGGTGATTTGTGTTCCAAACTGGATGAAGTCAAATACGAACTGCATAGAATAAATAGAAATATTCAGAAGACTGAAGACACACAGCTAAAAGTGTTGGCAGAAAACCGTCGACATAATCTCGCCATTGAAAATATAATGAAGGAGAAATTGGAGCTGAAAAAAAAAATTCTTGAAATGGAACTGCTCAAAATAACCGAAAAACTTGCCACCACATAGTTTTTTTAAACAACTCAAGATTTTAAATAAGTTGAGCTTACTTATCTAGAGTTAAGCTATTTTTTACAAAGAAAGTTTTGTTTTTGTTTGTTTTTTTTTTGTTATTTTTGTTTTAATAATGAATTTCGTTTTGTTTGAAAAATAAAATAAATACTTAAAATGATACTTTTTTTGTTGGGAAAAATACAGTGGATATCTGACTAAAACAAACCAGCGATTCTGTCACGAACGTTTCGAGCTTCGTTTAAATACACGTTTTCACTCTCCACGGCAGCATCAAAGTCCATCAAAACATGTTCGGTGCGATCTTCAATATTCATGTTTTCAACGTCTTGAACTTTGAAATGAATGCATATATTGTGCAAGGCTGCGCAAACGTTCACTATTTGTGCAGCTTTCTCTGCAGAATAATGCAACTGCTGAAAGCTGGATGTTAAATTTACTTTCAGGACTTCCGGGAACCGGCGATCGATATGGCGTCATTAACCAAGGTTCTAATGGATATCCTCCGTCACCTAAATTATTGTAGTGTTTAATGTATGTATGTAGGTATATAGTTTTTTTTAAATCCTTCCGTACCTAACAGCCAGTTGTTTCTTTGTCCAACATATTGATGCACAAGATGCGATCGTGCGGCAGATACTTTCCAAGCTAATGCATCATGTGTTGCACCAGGATGAGTAGCATCAATGTATTTTATTCTCATTTTGTGATCGCAGATCTGTCAAAACGTAAAATTTATTAATTAAAAAAAAAAAAAAAAAACTAAACTCACAACCATGACGTTCAAACTATGGAATCCTTTTCTGTTATAAAACAAATGTCTCAGTTCCACTGGAGGGGGTTTGATGGCAACGTGAGTACCATCAACGCATCCGATGACTCCTGGAAATCCATATTTTTCAAAAAAATGTCCTCTTATTTCCTCCTTTTCCTCATGATTAAGGTTAAAACTTATCCATTTAGTACCAAGCTTGGCTTCAAGTTTACTTGAAACAATTGTAATGCATTTTGATACCGAAGATTGCGACAGCTTGATTGTCGCATCTTTACCTACTCCAAACTGGTAGCCTCCTTCGGCAAAAAATCGCAAAGTTGCAGCTAGCATTATGATGGGCGGAATGGACAGAGATGTTCCCCCTTGTATTTCGGTGGAAAGCTCATCCAAGACGTATCTAAATGCTTCTTTGTTGAGGCGAAAATTTTTTACAAATCTTCAAAGTAAAGGAAATTTGTTTTTTTTTGGAAATTTTATTTTACATGTACATTTTTCAAAGACACACTTACTTTAAATCCTCAAACTCGAACGGATTTGATGCATCGATTATCCTTCTTCTAAACAATCGGTCTTCGCCTTCAGAATTTATAAACAAAACTATTGCCATTTCCTTAAACATTTGTTTATTCCCCAAATGTTCAAATTCAAAACACAAAACAACTCCGTGACTTTTAATTAACTAGCAGTGTGACCATACGTGTCTAATATATGTAAAATATTAAACTGTGTCAAGACAATATGAAAACTTAGCTAAAAATTGTTACCAAAGCTTACAAAACGACAGATTTCATGTTTTGAATGCATTTATATTACTTAGATTTGCAACTTCACTAAGTTTTTCGATGAAAAAGTGTTAACTTACCTACAAGTTTTGAGTTTAAAATAAGATACACACAAAAAAAAAACAGTGCATGGTCACTCTAAATCAAATAGAAATGTCAAATAGTTTCGAACAGCTGATCTCGAAAATAAGGTTCATTTAAGTTCACTTTGTGCAATGAACATTTTTCATTCGAATTTCAAAATAAACAAATTTTATTCGAACGAATAGATGAAGTCACTCGAATAGACGTTTCATTCGAATCTCAAAATAAGCATGAAGAACACACTTTTTAAATCCGTACGGATTCAATTTCGGTTTTCGTTTTGAATCCGTACGAAAATCAGAACAGCCATGTATGTCTTTCCTCAGGTTCTAAAATATCTTTGTTTAAAATTTCATTTAAATCGGTTTATTAGTTTGGGCGGGAGATGGTAACATAGAACGACGGACAGACAGAGCTCTTTTCACACTTATTATATTAGTAAGGAATCCCGTTCCCGTAGGAATATGTGGATGAGTTAAAGTTAATGTTACACCAGGGATAGTGTAGCATTCTAACGGTGGAAGAATTTTTGAAATCGATGTTGTATAAAGGGAGCCGTAGGAATATGGGGATGAATTAGTTTTAATGTTACTCGGGGATAGTGTAGCATTCTAACGGTGAAAGAATTTTTGAAATCGGTGCTGTAGTGTCAAAGTTCCCGTATACGTTCCTGCTCCCGTGGGAATATAGGGAACCGTAGGAATATGGGGATGAATTAGTTTTTATGTTACTCGGGGATAGTGTAGCATTCTAACGGTGAAAGAATTTTTGAAATCGGTGCTGCAGTGTCAAAGTTCCCGTATACGTTCCTGCTTCCGTGGGAACATAGGGAACCGTAGGAATATGGGGATGAATTAGTTTTTATGTTACTCGGGGATAGTGTAGCATTCTAACGGTGAAAGAATTTTTGAAATCAGTGCTGCAGTGTCAAAGTTCCCGTATACGTTCCTGCTCCCGTGGGAATATAGGGTACCGTAGGAATATGGGGATGAATTAGTTTTTATGTTACTCGGGGATAGTGTAGCATTCTAACGGTGAAAGAATTTTTGAAATCGGTGCTGCAGTGTCAAAGTTCCCGTAAACGTTCCTGCTCCCGTGGGAACATAGGGAACCGTAGGAATATGGGGATGAATTAGTTTTTATGTTACTCGGGGATAGTGTAGCATTCTAACGGTGAAAGAATTTTTGAAATCGTTGCTGTAGTGTCAAAGTTCCCGTATACGTTCCTGCTCCCGTAGGAATATGGGGATGAATTAGTTTTTATGTTACTCGGGGATAGTGTAGCATTCTAACGGTGAAAGAATTTTTGAAATCGGTGCTGCAGTGTCAAAGATCCCGTAAACGTTCCTGCTCCCGTGGGAACATAGGGAACCGTAGGAATATGGGGATGAATTAGTTTTTATGTTACTCGGGGATAGTGTAGCATTCTAACGGTGAAAGAATTTTTGAAATCGTTGCTGTAGTGTCAAAGTTCCCGTATACGTTCCTGCTCCCGTAGGAATATGGGGATGAATTAGTTTTTATGTTACTCGGGGATAGTGTAGCATTCTAACGGTGAAAGAATTTTTGAAATCAGTGCTGCAGTGTCAAAGTTCCCGTATACGTTCCTGCTTCCGTGAGAATATAGGGTACCGTAGGAATATGGGGATGAATTAGTTTATATGTTACTCGGGGATAATGAAGCATTCTAACAGTGGAACAATTTTTGAAATCGGTGCTGTAGTTTCTAGGTTCCCGTATACGTTCCCGTTCTCGTGGGAATTTAGGGATAAATTGTAGCCTATGTGTTATTCTGATGTATAAGCTATATTATTGGAAAGTTTAAGTAAAATCCATTCAGTAGTTTTTGCGTGAAAGAGTAACAAACATACATCCAAACATACAAACTTTCACGTTTATAATATTAGTAGGATAAACAGAAAAAAATAATTACTCACATTCATAATTTGTCTTGAACAATTTAATAAAGAGAAAACCTAGTTTTTAAATCAAACCGGTAAATGTGTTTTCTTCTAAAGATGGTTTGAGTTAGTCAATGAAGCGACAACCTTGGTCCATTGATTCGATTTTCTTCTCGAGCAATTTTTTTCTTCGTAGGCGATCAGTTATTTGAGTTTTTATGTCTGCGGTATCTCTTGCCTTCGCCAAGTTTCAGCTTTTGGATACATTTCCGTATCACTTACGACTGTGTTTCTAAATTCGTAAATAGAAAGAGCATAAAGATGAGTTAGGACTTAGAACCGTTTAGAATTAAAATCGATTAAATGTACATGTTATCAAGTTTTATTATTACATGGGCAGGATTTAGTTTATGAACATTCCGCATATGCCGCCTTTGGTGAGATTTGCTTGAAAAGTGTTTGTTGCACAGGAGACATTCATGAAGATGTTTGAATTGTTCCCCTGAGCCATTTGGTGTATTTTTGACGCAAGTGTTAGAGGTTTGTTGGTTTGTACGCTCAAGTATGGTTTTTTGAGTTATTGTAAGACCATCATCGAGCCTAGTGTCTTGATCTGTTACCGCACTATCCTGCCTCGTTTCTTGATTTGTTGACACACATTCAGTCTGATTAAATTCTCTGAAATAAAAAAAGTCAATTTTCAGTTGCTAATTGGATTTATGTAATTCAATACATTTCACTTGGTTCTCGGTCTCCGTATATAGCGGTTGGCATTATTTTATGTACGTTTTTCATGTGTTACAACGTGATCTCTGCGGGCGAACGATTTTTTGCAAATATGACAATCAGGTGCTGTCGTATGATATCCAGCTTCTTTGTGAGCTTGCGATATATGGCCTTTTGAGGCTGTTAAGCGTTTGAAAGAATTTTTACAGATCCAGCAATTATTAGCTGTTCCTTTGTGGGCAATTAAACGGTGTTCCTAAAAAAAGTTTCAATTAAAACTTATGTCTTTGAGAAAACCGAAAAAGCAATTTCATACACGCAGTCGTTCATATTTTATAAATTTCTTGTCACACTTCTCAAGGCCCCGACCCATAGAATCAGTTGCGTCCGTTCGCTGCCGGATTCACCTGACAGCTGTGAGTTTTACCGGATACAACGGATTAGGGTGACCCATAGAATCCGTTGCGGTGTCTCAACTCAACAAGACCACTCATGTTAGCAGAAGAGAAAATTTCAAATTTGTTCTTACTGCGAATGTCATCAGAGAGAAAATTTCAAATTGGTTCTTACTGCGCATGTCTCTCTTCTGCCGGACGTAAAAAGTTAAAAGTTGGGCTACTTTTTGCGTTGGGTCCGTTGCATCCGATGCTTATGGGTCACCTCTCATAAGATCATGTGTATTTAATCGAGCTGTCAGGTGAATCCGGCAGCAAACGGACGCAACGGATTCTATGGGTTGAGGCCTTCACACGGATAGAGGGTAGAGTCTATTGTTTGAGTTTCAATGTCTGCAGTTGCAATGTGTTTCATGTCAGCCAACATTTGGTGATTTGTTGACAGATTCTGGGTACGCTATTAGCTTGAGTTGGGATTCTTCAAAATCTTTTTTGAAGCTGTAAGCACTTTCTATTCGTTCAATGCAATCGAGGTATATAAGATGTGGCAGTTCATCGTACCGGCGAAGCTGAAGCTAGAATTCAATCGGTTATCAAAAGTACAAATTTTCCATTGATGTCAATACAGATACCTTGTAGATAGTTAGTTCTGAAATCATGTCTGAAATACCAATACCGCTGGCTGCTTTTGGTTCTTCGAAAAGTAATTTACAATTTTTCAAGTTCACGAGTTCACAAACCGACGTTTTTTCTTGAGAGAACTCTGGAGGAGTCTGGAGGAGAGCATTTAAAACGTTGTAAAGGGTATCACGAGTCACGACTCACGAGAAAACTTCCTTTTGAAAATAAAAAAGTTTAACAATTGGTTTATTAATTTTCCCGAATATTATTGAGCAAAAACTCTTTTATTTTGTAATCAAATCACTTCCTCGGCTGGATATAAATGGCTGCGTTCTGACGCACCATCTTCGAAAATCTTAACTTAAGTTGCTGTCAGTTTTCCATAGAGCTTGTTCAGACAGGCGCAAGTGAACCGTGCAAAACTGACGTCTATATGTTTTTTCTCTTTCCCACATAGTTGTAAGAAAGAGACGTAATTTTGCGCCGAAGTTTTTAAAATATTTAAAATTTTCTTGGCGGAGTTTTGACATTTCCTTGTTTTGACACTTGTGTTTTTTTTTTCTCGAGTAAAGACGCTGTTGTTTGAAAAATAAATGTTCTTTTTCTTGTTCCTGAAGCAAAAATACGAAAATAAATAAATTATTTTTTCAGTTCAGTTCAATTTGTGAGTTTTTTTTCCCAAATTTGAAGGCAAAATAATCGTCAAAATAAATCCATCGTGTTCACATTACTTTCAGTCTGAACACGACGGGGTGGCGGAATGTCAAAATTGCACGGTTCACTTGCGCCTGTCTGATCAGGGTCATACAAAAGTTCAGCTGACAATTCAGATTTTCAGATTTTCGAATTTAGATTTTCAGATTTTCGAACATAGATTGGCTGCGTTCTGACGCACCATCTGAACTTAAGTTGCTATCTGTCAGTTTATGAACGACCATCTAACAAGAAACGTAAATTTTTTTTTTTACTCAAAAACATCTTATTTACTTGTCGATTTTACTTCGATTAGTTGTGGCAACGTCGTCGTCTCCCTTATAGTTGTACCAGTAACGTTGCATTTTATAAAACAAAAATAAAAACAAGGACACACAATTTCATACACTTAGGAGAACACATTCAAGGGGAGTTTTTATTGCTTCTTTAATTTTGTTATTGCAATTAAACTAAAAAAAACAAGGGGCAAATTACACAAATTTTATAAATAGAACACAAGAACTCTTCACAGAAGATATTTGTACAAGTTTTGATTTTAACCGTGAGGGAATACCGTTTATGTTTATGCACTTCACAACCAAACACGATAAAGTTTGAATAGCAAGTGAAAAAAACATATGTTTTGACAAGTAGAATCTGAAATTCAGATTTTCAGCCAAGATTTTTCATCTGAAAATCTATGTTCGAAAATCTGAAAATCTAAATTCGAAAATCTGAAAATCTGAATTGTCAGCTGAACTTTTGTATGGAAAACTGACAGCAACTTAAGTTAAGATTTTCGAAGATGGTGCGTCAGAACGCAGCCATTTTCAGATGAAAAATCTTGGCTGAAAATCTGAATTTCAGATTCTACTTGTCAAAACATATGTTTTTTTCACTTGCTATTCAAACTTTATCGTGTTTGGTTGTAAAGTGCAAAAACATAAACGGTATTCCCTCACAGTTAAAATCAAAACTTGTACAAATATCTTCTGTGAAGAGTTCTTGTGTTCTATTTATAAAATTTGTGTAATTTGCCCCTTGTTTTTTTTAGTTTAATTGCAATAACAAAATTAAAGAAGCAATAAAAACTCCTCTTGAATGTGTTCTCCTAAGTGGATGAAATTGTGTGTCCTTGTTTTTATTTTTGTTTTATAAAATGCAACGTTACTGGTACAACTATAAGGGAGACGACGACGTTGCCACAACTAATCGAAGTAAAATCGACAAGTAAATAAGAGATGTGTTCAATGGCTTTTTTTAGATCAGAACAGCACAGCACAGCTGTTAGAATTCTGGCAATTCCCTTACCTCCGATGTAAATCTATGAAGCGCCACGCGCGACATCTGAACTTCATTCATTATATGTATTATTCAAACTTTCTCATAACGAATAAAACACTTCTTTCTGTATTTTCTAACCAAGCGGTCGACTTTTTAATTCCACTTCTCTGATAGGTTATGGGCCCAGTCCCAATTTTAACAAGTAAAACCAAAGTAAAGTAATAGTTTTCTTTTCGCAACAATGGCCAACGCCATACGAATCGAGACATTATCGAAAAGTAATTTTGAAACGTGGAAGATACAGATTGAGGCCGTCCTCGTAAAAAATGAAACATGGGTTTACGTTTGTGGTGAAAAACCAAAACCCGAAGTAGCTGGAGCAGATGAAACTTCACGAACAGCATCGCAACTCAAACGAGATGCGTGGATACTGGAGGATCGTAAAGCCAAATCCGATCTCATACTAGCCATCAGTCCTTCTGAACTGAGTCAAATCAGAGGATGCACGACATCAAGGGAAATCTGGCTAAAACTTGAAGCCGTATATGCGTCAAAAGGACCCGCTAGGAAAGCGACGCTCCTGAAACAACTAACACAAAACAAAATGACGGAAGAAGACGACATAAGGGAGTATCTATCTAAGTTTTTTGACATCGTAGACAGACTCCGTAACATGGATGTCGTAAATAATACGAAAATCTTCCACTGAGTCAAATATATTGTGAAATGAAACAAACACTTTTCAAAATGGTTGATTAATAAGTTTATTTCAAGGAAAAACACAAATTAAATTTACTTTTAAGTGGAGAAAAATGTTCCCTCGCGTCTTCTTTGATTCAAATATCGCAGTTAAATGATTGCAGAGCCGCCTATCTTCTTCTCGTGAACTTTTAGCTTTGTTCAGTCAATAATTCGATGTCGGATCTGTTGAGTTCTGTTCGTTTACAATTTTGTCCATGACAATGGAAGTCATCATAAACGATGAGTTACTGTCTGTCATGTTGTTGTACAGTTTGCCTGATTCGTTTGAAAATTTCAGGTGTGCCATCGAAACCCGAGACAGTCTTCCCGACATCGAATCACTAAAAGTGAAAATTATAGAAGAAAACGACGCAAGAACTCGCAAAACCAGCGACCGACCATCTGGGGCACTGTTCGCCAAACATAACACCGGCAGTCGATATGCCAAGAATAATTCCTACGAGAAATCTAAAACCAGGAACGGCAACGGCGAAGAAAGTCAACCTTTCAGATACAACTGCAATTACTGTGGAAAAAAGGGGCATAAGGCAGCTGATTGCTTTAAGAAGAAGGAAACAAAAACTGGTACAGGACAATCCTACAAATCTTACCTCATCGACACTGCCAACGAAGACGACGTCGACGAAAGGTGGTGCTTAGACAGTGGGTGCACGTCGCACGTTTGTAAGGATGAGTCACTTCTTCAAAATCGGAAAACTACGCAATCTACATTAAAGCTAGCAACAACTGCATCATCGTCCATCACAGCCAAGGGTGACGTAGACATATCAACATGGAACGGGAAGGAAAACGTCGATGTAAAGCTGAACAACACGCTGCATGTTCCCGACCTACGCACCAATTTGATATCTGTCGCAAAGATAGTAGACAAAGGTGATATTGTAGTGTTCACCAAGAACAGAGCACTTATCCAAACAAGTGACAAAGAAACGAAAATTATAGCCGAACGCAAAGGCGATTTGTTTTACGTGCGTGCAGAACACCAGCAAAGTCACCTCGTAACAAACAAGATAGTAGGAGACCCTGACATATGGCATCGAAAACTCGGCCATTTGAATTTTCAAGATCTGTTGCTCATGTCCAAAAAGCATTTAATCCCTGAACTGACAAGGGATCCCAAGGTTTGTGAAACATGCATCGCATCGAAACTGACACGTCTTCCATTCCAAAATCGAGACGAGCGTTCCATTGGACTATTGGATATCGTGCACAGCGACGTATGCGGACCTATGAGAACAGAGTCTCACGGCGGATCTCGCTACTTTATAACATTCATCGATGATTTCAGTCGATTTTGTTTGACGTACTTTATGCAAGAAAAGAGCGAAGTTGCTTCAAAGTTCACCGAATTTAAAAACTATGCAGAAGCTCAAACTGGCAGGAAAATAAAGTCCTTGCAGTCAGACAACGGAGTAGCTGAACGGAAAAATCGCACCTTAGTTGAATCGGCCAGGTGCATGCTGAAGGAGTCAGGTCTACCATCTACTTTCTGGGCTGAAGCTGTGGCCGCAGCAAATCATATTCGAAACCGATGTATCACAAAAAGCCTAAAAGGAGAAATACCTTATAAGATGTGGACTGGAAAACTACCGAAATTAAATTACCTTCATCCATTTGGTAACAAAGTTTTTATCCTGGATAAAACACCTGGAAAAGGAAAATTTGACGACAGAGGCATCGAGGGAATATTTGTTGGATACCCCGATACACATAAAGGATACAGAGTCTGGGTTCCATCTCAGCAGAAAATCCACATCACCAGAGACGTTAAATTTGTTGACCTCAATAATCAAGGAAAGTTTAGTGAGTTCACAAACGAGGAAACATTAAATGGACGTTTCAATTTGGAAAACTCGAACGACACCGTAAATATTGTTTTCAGTCAAAGCAAACAACGAGACAACGAATTAAGAATCGAAAACGTCAAAACAGAAAACGAAAAGTGCTCGACTCCTACGATGTTTAAAAAATTTAAAAAGGCAAAGTGTTCGAAAATAAAACAAGGCATACAGAGTACAGTGAAAACGTATAAATATACTCCAGCGACAACAACGAAATTAAGACCAGGTCTTAGAGCACGTCCGAGAAAAATCTTCGAAGATGTTGAGGAATTCGAAAATAGTGTCAAGGATCGAAAACCTGAGGACAACGAATCTCAACACGAAAATGTGGATTTGGCAATGAATGCTTCTGAAGTTCCTATTACACAAGCTATATCAGGAGATGACAAAGCTGACTGGGAAGAAGCAATTTACTCGGAATTTAGAAATTTAGTGGGAAACAACACATGGAAAATTGTGAACAAACCCGAACATGCAAGAACGATTGGCTGCAGAATAGTGCTGAGGAACAAATGGACTGTTGACGGTGTGTTGGAGAGACGGAAAGCTAGATTGGTGGCGAAAGGATTCTCACAGAAACCTGGTGTGGATTTTAACGATACTTTTGCTCCAGTGGCTAGACTAAGCTCATTGAGATTGTTGGTTGCTCTATCTGCAAGAGAAAATCTAAGTATATCTCAACTGGACATCACCTCGGCTTATCTGAACGGGAGAATTGACGAAGATATATACATGGACAAGCCGCAGTTCTTAAAAGCCATGCTACAAAGGATGTCGACTAGCGAAAGCGACAGAAAACTTAAGTGCAATGCAAATAAAATGTTGAATGATCTTCGAGGCGACAGCAATAAGGTTTGCAAACTCGAGAAGGCCTTATACGGACTACGTCAAGCTGGACGCCAGTGGAACATCGAGATTGACAAGGTGCTGAAGAACATGGGACTAGTTCCAACAGACTCTGACCCATGTGTCTATAGTGACAAGAGCAAGAAAACTTTTCTGCTCGTATACGTCGACGACCTACTCATATTCTCTAATGACCGAGCTATGGAAGCTCACATCAAGCAAACTCTATCCAAGCATTTCACAGTGCGGGATCTAGGAGAAGCCGAATGCTGCCTGGGCATCCAGATCAAAAGATCACATCACAAGATTCAACTGTCTCAGAGTGGCTACATCGAAGATGTTCTGAAGAGGTTTGCAATGGAGAACAGTAAGCCAGTAGCTACACCCATGATAGCTGATCGCAAACTTTTGAAAAACGATAAACAACGTGAAGAGGAAAAAGGTGAAAAACCGTATCGAGAGTTAGTGGGTGCGCTGATGTATCTTGCCCTAGCCACCCGTCCGGATATCGCCTATTCGGTAAGTGCTCTTAGTCAATTTAACAATTGTTACAGCCAGGAACACTGGATTGCTGCCAAACGAGTACTACGTTACCTCAGAGGCACAACCTTTTTGGGGCTGGAATTCCGAAACGACGACAAGACACCGATTTGCTTCGTAGATGCCGATTGGGGAAACTGTACACTTGATCGTCGATCGTATACTGGTTCCGCTTTTATTTTTGGACAAGCTTCTATATGTTGGGAATCCCGCAAGCAGCGCACGGTTGCGCTATCCTCGACTGAGGCGGAATACATGGCCATCAGCGATGCTAGCAGAGAAGCCATCTTTTTATCAAAATTTCTGAAGGAGTTAGGATTCAAACACCTATGCCAAATTAAAATGTACAACGACAACCAAGGTGCTGGGAAGTTAGCTGAAAATCCTGTCTTCCATTCACGATCCAAGCACATCGACATCAGATACCACTTCGTTCGTGACGTCATCAAGAACTCGTCTATTTCACTCGACTACATACCTACGGAGAACATGGTTGCCGACATTCTGACGAAGCCATTGACAAAACCAAATCATGAGAGATGCCTCCTTGGACTTGGGCTTCGACATCTCCGAACACCGAATTGAGAGGGGGTGTTAGAATTCTGGCAATTCCCTTACCTCCGATGTAAATCTATGAAGCGCCACGCGCGACATCTGAACTTCATTCATTATATGTATTATTCAAACTTTCTCATAACGAATAAAACACTTCTTTCTGTATTTTCTAACCAAGCGGTCGACTTTTTAATTCCACTTCTCTGATAACAGCACAGAAGCAGTGAAAAACGTCAGGCAAGTTAGAACAAGCAAACTTGTCAAAAAAAGCAACAACAAAAACGAAAAAAAAACAACCACCAATTTTTCTTTTTCTGATATCAATTTAATTTAGCGTATTTTTGTAACGAATAAGTAATTTTATTTTCAGCACAAGGTTAGGTATTATTTTCCTGATTTTTTAAAATTTTTTTGAACTTTTCACAACAAATTAAAATTACAATGCGCTTAAAATACTACGAGCAAAAAGTCAACAGTTGCTTTTGACAGTTTTCACCAAACTTGCACTTGCTCAAGAGGAGGTGCAGAAAATGCTGTGCTAAACTGTTCTAGAACAGCTCATTGAACACAAAAAAGATCAGAAAAGAACAGAAAATTTCTCATTGAACACCAAAAGGCTGATCTTTTCTGTCTGAAACTGTTCTAGAACAGGTCATTGAACACTCTTAAGATGTTTTTGAGTAAAAAAAAAAATTTACGTTTCTTGTTAGATGGTCGTTCATAAACTGACAGATAGCAACTTAAGTTCAGATGGTGCGTCAGAACGCAGCCAATTATTGGCTTAATCGATTTCTGTTCATTATTTATTTACGTAGAAATGTCATTTTTCGATCTACCACACCAGGTGCTATCGAGTGGGGAGTTTAAGGCTGTACGCACACTGGTAACTTCTATGAAACTTAACAAAACGCCTGCATCGGTAAGAAATTTTTTACTAATTTTTGTCTTTTTCAGTGAAATACTGGTCAAAATGGAAAAAAAAGTTATTTCCTGCAACTTAAATTCATTTTTCTAAATTCTAGGCTGCATGAAAATTAAAAATTATTGATTTTTTTGCAACCAAAAAATTTTTTTTCACTTTTTAAACTCAACTGACTTTGTTCTGTGGCCACACACAATGGCGGCTGTGGTAAGTGAAGGCCGGTGCGGGCATCCGGTGCGGGCATCCGGTTTAGTTTTAGCTTGTAGGCAAAACCACAGAGTATAACCCACAGAGTAGATAATACAGAGTATCCACTTCCACCCCTTCAACCCGAAACACCCGCAAAAAATTTTTCAATATGGCGTCCTATTTCTGAGTTTGAGGCTCTGTGCTCACTAGTATGAACTGTAAAAACTTAACTAAACGCCTGCATCGGTATGAAATTTTTTACTAATTTTTGTCTTTTTCAGTGAAATACTGGTCAAAATGGAAAAAAAAGTTATTTCCTGCAACTTAAATTCATTTTTCTAAATTCTAGGCTGTATGAAAATTAAAAATTATCGATTTTTTTTGCAACCAAAAAAAAATTTTTTACTTTTCAAACTCAACTGACTTTGATCGGTGGGAAGTGACGGCCAGTGCGGTTTTCCGGGTGCGGTTTTCCGGTTTGATTTAGCTTGTAGGCAAAACGCACTACCTTGCTGCAGTGGACTCTCTGGTTATACTCTGTGGTATAACCCACAGAGTAGATAATACAGAGTATCCACTTCCACCCCTTCAACCCGAAACACCCGCAAAAAATTTTTCAACACGAATTCAAAATGGCGACGTATTTTTTGATTAAAAATGGAGTCGTGGTGAAGTTCCAAACTTCAATAAATAAAAAAAAACAAGATGACATTTATCTTTGACAGTTGCAAAATATTGCAAAAATTTTGTTGTTTTATTTTTTGTAAGTTAAATTTCGTCAAAATCGATTACACTCAGTGTCTTTGACATAATAAAACTCGAAAGTCGAAACTTGAATGAGCAATGAAGAAATCTTAAATCTGGGTCTGTAATTTATTGTTGCCTCAGTCCATACTGGCCGGTTTCATTGTGTATCCAAGTAAAATGGAACTACAATTCGCTAATCGTAAACATTTCCTTGCAACATGGTATAAAGGAAAAAAGTAATCATCCCAAGACCAGTTCTGGAAATATACAAGACACAGAATGGATCAAATGTGGCAGTGGGCTTAGCTACATAACGCACCGAAGATATAGGCTTTCATCTAAAAATTGAACTTCAACCGGGCAACGAAAATTGTCTCGGGCCTTGTGTAGAGGCAATTGCAAAGAATGAAGTACAAGCAGGGCCTGGAAAATGTCTATTTGAGGAACGACATTTGTTTACACAAAATCGACTCACTGGGCATAGATTCGGTGTGGTTTCATACAATATTTTGGTTTGTATGCAGATAGTGAACACACAAGAACTTTTCTGTTTCCCTACTGCCCACCATATGCTCCATCCTTGGATTACCGAAGGCAGCTGTTCATAAAATAAATTATTGGATACAACGGCGATGTGGTATGTATGCAGGAAGTAGACACGAAGGTTTTCGACCTAGACTTGCCTCCAATTTTGCTAGAAAAAGGCTATCTAGGATTTATGCAACAGAAGGGTTCCAGCGGAGAAGGTGTAGCTTCGTTTTACAACAAAGACCGATTTGAGTTGATCAGAACAATGGGACCCAACTTTACCGGTTTTTCGCGACCTTTGGGATACAATTAAGAATAATACCCAACTGGTAGAGCGTCTGGTTGAGCGTTCAACTACGTTGCAGGTAAGAAAAAAAAAATTCCTTGTTTTATTTACCAAGTCACCTCTTCTGCAGCTGACTATACTTAAATCAAAAGACACCGGTAAAATACTCTGTGTGGCACACACATCTATACTTTCATCCCGACGCCGCCGCCTCTCTCTCTCTCGGGGTTACTCTTTCCCAACCACTTAACACTGCCTCTGCCTCTGGGACGCCAAAATACACAAATTTTACCCACGCATTTGCAGCGTGCTAAGATTACATTTTCTATTTCTATTCTTTTCATTGGACGAGGAACTGAAGACACATAGCTATTCCGTCGGTGCTGTTTCCATCAGACCATGTGGCACTAGTGGTTGATTTAAAATTCAAAAACTAGAAATGATTGTTTATTTTAAGAAGAATAAAAAAAATAAATTTGATAAGGAATAACTTTATTTGTCTATGAAAAACGTTACAAAGTAGCCGTCGGAACCGACAGCAAATTCTAGTTCTTCCT